>OY755237.1:32437201-33037201 GCA_963576725.1 Azorinus chamasolen | reverse complement strand
CATGTAAATTATCAGTTAGTCGCATTGGCTTTAAGAGAGATTCTACTGTATATAAGCTGCACCAGACGGTTGGTTATATGTGTCTAAACTCTTTCAACGCTGTATTTTCAGAATTGAATAGTCCATCATTGTTTACTGGTAGAGTCCACACAATATGAAAGAGTAGAATCTGCAAGAGGATTTTGAATGACAAACAGGGCAGACCCTGATAAGAGAGCTCCTCTAGGAGCCCTCTGATCTTGGTCTACACTGTTTGCATATGGCATTGCACTCGTTTCCTGCATTCAAAGGATGAAGGGAGGATTGAAACTAAATTTCCATGGAGATCTACAACAGTTAGCATTAATTATATTTCAAGAAGGGATTTTAGTCTATCCTTTATTCATGCTAACCGCGATAACGATATCAGTTTGCAAACAGCTTGGATTCAGATGAGACGCCGAGTAACTCGGCGTCTCATCAGGATCCAAGCTGTTTGAAACTTGGTCGTGCTTTTCACTAGGAATAGGCGGTAGTAAAACTCTCCAACTGACCGGGATTTTGGCAGACTTCAGAGTTTTTAGCACAATAAGAGTTAAGCCAGTACATATGATAGCAAATTAACTGAAATGAACATTTTACACCAGAAGCATGTGTTAACGGTCCCAATGACTCCGAGGCAAGAGAAAAGTAATCCTTAGGAATTATGTAATGAGAGACTTTATGATGTCACGTGATTTGCGAAAATGGGGATATACTAAAATAAGATAAGGGTAAAAATGTTGCTCTGGTTTAGACTCTTGTACACATAGATGGTGTACTTACACCAATAACAACAACGTTTTATCCATTTGTGTATTTTATCCCTTATAAACTATGGCTCCCATTGTCGCATAGATATGTGATTGGTTACCTATGCAAACAGTTTGGGCCCAGATGAGACGCAGAGTAACTCTCATCCATATCCAAACAGTCTGTAATTGTAGTAATGTATTTGAGAGAAAATGGGATAAAATCAAACACGAACACTGTAGGAATTGTAGAATTTCACACGACACTATTTTGGCAGCGAAAGAAAATAGCAAAATACTTGGGCAGATAGTGTAGTGGTATATAGAGCTCTTATTTGGTCCTGCACTGATAGCTTTATATTTCCAACGCAAAGATTTCGCATATTCTACATTACCGCTTTACCATTTTAACCCTTCTCTTGCTGAATTTTAAAATACATTTCTCCTTCTTTACCCATGCTCTGTTGTATAATTACATATATCTTCACTGTGTACAAGTATTTCGCTATGCAATCACTGCTGTGGAGTGCACTGGTTGCACAATCAACTTGTAAATAGTGCAGACCCTGATGAGACAGCTCCTGCAGGAGCTGTCTCATCTGGGTCTTCACCATTTACAAGTATGTATATTGACGTGAATAGCAAGCGAAGGGTTAATATACATGTAAAACAAAATGAATGTTTCAAGTAATTGAGTTTATGCCATTAAGAACGAAGGAATATTTGACCATTGGAAAAACTGAAGACTCGAATCTAAGTTCTATTTTTAGCAAACACAGCAAAGCCTGATCAGACAACTACTACATAAGCTATCTGATCTAAGTCTATTCTTATTGCAAATATGTAAAATTGTGTCTCTATCAGGTAAGGGGTAAGATGAAAGGTTTTATATGGATTAAGAAGCAACAGTTTTTCAGACGTTTTTTAGACATATTACCCAGTGCAATTGGCGGTGTTTCAAATGATTAGCGAAACCGTAAGCTCACAAATCTAAATGTCTAGTATTATGAGCAGTTTATGAACATTCAATTATCTAATATAATTTTATTAGCGTTTATTAACCCTTGTCCTGCTATATAAAAAATAATGTCTGATCAAATTTGCATCGGATGCAATTGCGACAACTTCCGGTTCGATCAAGCTTTTAAGAAAGTGTTGACCGAGTGTCAAACAGCTTAGATCCTGATGAGACGCCGAGTTACGCGATGTCTGGTCTGGATCCAGTATGTTTGTAAATGCGACACGGGTCTTGATTAGAGGCGTAAGGATAAAGAACGTCATCGAACAGGCATGATAGGATTAAAACAAACAGTTTTATTTATATACAGATCGCCAGACAAATCTATATGCTGCCAGTCTCACATCTAATTTGGGCTGAAATTATCCAGATTCTAAATAAAGAGCATGAAATTCATAGATTATTAACCCATTTAATAATAGGGGAAACCGGTGTACTGGAACTTGCGAACAGTATAGACTCAAATCAGAGGACTCATAGAGAGCCCTCTTATTTGAATACGCACTGTTGTTGTTTTCTCGCAAACTACATTTTACCCTTTGATAAGGGTTTGTGAAACGATTTTACAGTAAAACCTCTCTATAACGGCCACTAAATTGCATTAAGTATTTTGTGTTAAATGCAGGTGGCTACTTAAAGCACTGTGAAAGTAAAACAGAACGCTCCTATAGGAGCGTTCTGTTTTACTTTCACCATGCTTTAAGCAGTCACCTGCCCTAAATACCAACTAGTTAACACAATTTAGTGGCCGTTATAGAGAGGTTTTACCGAAAGGCCTGGTAAACAAAGTAGACCTAAATTAGAGGTCTCATTGAGAACTGATTTCCATTCAAAATCAAAGGTGCTCGACGCATGCTTGGACTCACCCATGGAACCCCCCCCCCCCCCCCCCCCCAAAAAATAAAATAAAAAAAAAAAATAAAAAAAAATTGTGATCGAAGTATGTTAAACTAGCCTAAAACTATCTATTTGAACCTTAAACCACTCCGAAAAACAAGAAAAGCACGACCTGGAAAAAAAATTCCTATCGGGTCTATATATGTATTGAAAGGTATCCAACTACGACAGATCAGCGGCGGAAAATACAACAGTCATGTTTTTCAAAGTCTTACAGCAAAGCCAATTCAACACCGATTTTAATCAGTTTGGTCTTGATCCGTTCCAAATTCCATATGCTAAGCGGCACTGTTAGTGCTTTCCTTAAATATTGTCCCGTCTTGTCGCTGCAAGACCGCGAATTTGAAAATACGCTAGAGCGAAACGATGTGACTCCCGCCAGGATGCATAGAAGTATATAGGGGGGTCTGTATTCGTTAAACTTTTCAGCAAAAACGCGAATTATGCTGAGACACATTCGAAAAACATTCAACTTACCGCAGTTAAAACGGTGCTGGCTATTTGTAGTCTGCTATGAGACGCCAGTTTTCTTTCTCCTACTTTCGTTTTGAACGGAGGTGGCCAAATCGCTGCGGCCCGGATATTTGCATATCGAATAGTTTATGAGCCGGGTCACAGCAAAATGGTCGCATCCGTTCAAAAGGAAAGTTGGAGAAAGAAAGCTGGCGCCTCGTAGCTGACTGGAAATAGTAAGCACCGTTTTAATTGCGGTGAGTTTAATGTTTTTAGATAGTGTTTAACCATAATTCGCGTTTTTGTTGAAAAGATTAACGAATACAGATCCCCCTATATACGTCTATGCATCCTGGCGGGAGTCACATCGTTTCGCTCTAGCGTTTTTTCAAATTCGCGGTCTTGCAGCGACAAGACGGAGCAATATTTAAGGAAAGCACTAATTGTGCCGCTTAGCATATGGAATTTGGAACGATCAAGACCAAACTGATTGAAATCGGTGTTGAATTGGCTTTGCTGTAAGACTTTGAAAAACATGACTGTTGTATTTTCCGCCGCTGATCTGTCGTAGTTAGATACCTTTCAATACATATATAGACCCGATAGGAAATTTTTTCCGGGTCGTGTTTTTCTCGTTTTTCGGAGTGGTTTTAGGTTCAAATAGATAGTTTTAGGCCAGTTGGACATGCTTCGATCACATTTTTTTTTGGGGGGGGGGGGTGGGGGGGGGGTTCCATGGATGAGTCCAAGCATGCGTCGGGCACCTTTGTTCAAAATCAGCTCATAAAATACATACTACTGAATAGATTCTATAGCAAAATATTGATGGACCATTCCACCTTGTATTCAAAGTGTTACATCTTTCATTTAAAAGCAAACAGAGCAGACCCTGATCAGACGGCTCCTATAGGAGCCGTCTGGTCTGGGTCTACTCGGTTTTCTAATGTGTGTAAATGCGTTTATATGAAGGAAAGGGTTAACAGTACATAGTACTAAAACTTAGACAAATAGTGTTGTCCTAGATCAAATGGCTCCTGAAGGAGCAGTTTTGAGCAGGGTATGCACTATCATATACATGTACTACTATACTATTTCACTCTAAATTAAAGTTATCAAGTTGGTATAATATTTTGACATATGCAAACGATCTGGATTCAGATGAGAAGCCGAGTAACTAATCAGGATCCAAACTATTTTACGCTCTGATTCAACTTTTGAACAAAAATTTTGATATTTGTAGTAGATGACAAATTTTGCAGACACCAATAACTTCGCGACTTCTGGTTAGTTTGGGAGCATCATTCCTTGCGCTGCATCGCCGGTTTCATTCGCTGCTAATGTCACACGTGATAACCTATGCAAACAGTTTGGATCCTGGGTCCAAGTTTATAAAACTTCTGAATCTGAGTCTGAGAACATTTTCAAGTATCTGATTGGTCAGATACTTCAGAATAATCTCAGACTCAGAAGTTCTACCCCAGAATCTGACAAATCAGATACTTGAGAATGATCTCAGACTAAGAAGTTTTATAACATTGGACCATGGAGAAAAGCCGAATAACTTGGCTCTGATCTGGATCCAAGCCGTGTGCAAGTCGCAGTAAGGTCATGACTGGCGTGATAAAGGTTCACGTATGAACCAACAATACCACAGATCTCGCTAGTTGACTTGACTCCGAGTTAATTAAGAGCGAACTAGATTAAGTCCGATATGGTTTTGAAACAAAATTCCATCTCCATGGAGCAGACGTCAAACTGTGTTAAGAGATTGGGAGGATCCCTTTTGCTAACGAGATAGAAACAGAGGAAAGCAGATTAAAAGCAATTAAATGCCAATTATGGTTCAGATACTGAACTGTTGATGACAATCCGCCATGCTGCTCTGTGTCACGGTGTCACCGTGTATCTCACTAATTACGTAATAATCACTCGATAATTGGACCAAACCCATTCTACTATCAGAAAAAAAACAAATCACTGTGTTGAACATGACAGTAAATGCAGCTATGCGAATAGCATCACTTTGTGTGTTTTTTTTCTCATATTTTACAAGATATAAGGCGCACAGGAAATAGTTTTAAATTTTGTACTGTAAAACACCTCTAAACTGGAAATTTTAGTAAAGAAGAATTTTGGAGCTTTCTGTATGCCTTTCATTCTACCTTACGCTGCCACCTGTCTAACAGGTCGGCATTGGTACATATTTGAACATCTAGTTTACCAAGAATCTACTGTATTTTCCAAGCAAGAAAAAATGTCGCATAACATTCTTGTTCCTTGTCCGCCATCATCCGGTAGTGTTCCTTAATGCAAGACGAAAGTAATGCAGAAACTCATATAGGTGCTTTTTGCACAACTTTCATAACTTGCATTAAGCTACCACATGTCTCTAAGACCAACAATTTTATATTGTTTTAGTGGACGCATTACAGGGGTTTACTGTACAGTAGAAACTGTCTGAAGCGGTCATCAAAAGAGGCCTAATTATGGGTCTGTAAGACAGGTGGTAGCTTAATGCAGGTCAAAAGTGATGCAAACCCTCCTATAGGAGCTTCCTGCATTAGTTTCACCCTGCATTAAGCAACCATCTGCTTTTTATGACTACTGTGTTCAATAAATGAATGGCCGCTTAAGACAGGTTCTACTGTAATCAAATGGTTCAAGGACTCTGACAATTTTTTTCGAGATAACTTTCGTGTGGAAGTAACTGGCTTTATAAATCATTTTCTGTAATTACTGTCCCGAATGCAATTTATATCTGCCTAATCCTGTCAATATGGTGATGAATGTGTTCTGGGAGCACACGCACTTGTAATATGCATTGTCAGATAAGAGTGGAATGCAAGGCAACTGTGAGGATCTTACAAACGTGTATTTATTACGTTTTCTTTGCTACTTATTGTCTGTAAAAACGTATGCCTCTAGTATTGAAGGGTCTTGTATCATGTTGTGCGTGGAATATTATCGCTTTCATTTGTGTGTGTGGTCATTTGTTTCCTCTAGCAGATTTCTTTTTGAATGTCACCATGCATTAAGCAGCCACCTGCCTATAAGTACCTAAATTCTTTTCTATTAGAATTCCGGTTTAGAGGGGTTCTATATTCGTACAGTCATAATTCCTGACATGAATATTCATTGGGTTAAATGTTAACAACCCGAACCTTATTAGCCTCAAATGTGCCTTAACCTCTAGCCTGCTGAGCAAATTATGTTTACAGATTTTTTCACCTATACTACATTTTCAAAATTCCAGCTATAATCAATTTGTCTACCAAAATGCAATCAGGGTGTCAAACAGTTTGGATCCTGATGAGACGCCGAGTTACTCGGAGTCTCATCTGGATCCAAACTGTTTGCATAGGTATTCACTCATCCGCCCATATCAGGCTAAAGGTTAATTGTTGCGTTTTAACAAATATATTCCGACAAAGAATTGCTAAGAAGAACTTAGTCATTACAGCCATTTGCAATAATGTATACTGGTTGGATATATAAATCGGCTCCTGACGAAAGGAGTCTTATCGCATTGCAAACGGCGGCTGGTGGGATTTACAGTTTGCAATGGGATAAGACCATTTTCCTAGAGACCGGTTCATATGTCGTGAATAGTAAGGTTGTAGGAACTGAATTCTATTGGATGGCCGTTGATATACATTGTATTTTTTTTTCATTTCAGGGCTACCATTATTTCGGATAACCCCACCCTGTGGTACAAGGATGACGACGGCCTCACATACACTATGTGCCCAGAAGGTAATCCATCTCAATACAGTAAAAACTGTCTTAACACTTTATTCCATGAATACGCCTTTCACGTTTGGAAACCATTGTGGTAAATAGAGCATTTGCTCCACTGGAGCAAATGCTCTATTTATCACAATGGTTTCATAACTGCACAATTCTAACATTTTCCTTTCCTCTAGTGAATGCTCCTTTTTGGTAGATTTATTCAAAGAGGTTGGGTCTAAAGATAGCCTATGAGGGAATGGGATAACACTTTACACCATGAATATTCATGCAGAAAATAATAAAAAAAATCATGAAAATGATTTTCTATAACAGCATGTGAGCATGGCAGAAACTGTAGAATCAGATCTTTATAATCCCATGAGCAAACAGAGTAGACCCTGATTAGACGGTTCTTACAGGAACCTCTGGTCTGAGTTTGCTCTATTTGCAAAGGCACACAAGGCGTATAGAGAGAGTAAAGGGTTAAGCGATCATTGAAAGAAGACTAATGATGGGTATTCATTACAGACGATGGCTTAACCCATTCCCTCATGTCTAACCCATTCCCTCTTTTGGCGACTTTTGACGACTCTGTAAAAGTAACTTTGTGAAACCATTGTGATAAATAGAGCATTTGCTCCTATAGGAGCAATTGCTCTATTTATCACAATGGTTTCAAACTACAAATTTCTATTATTTTCCTTTTCTCTAGTCAATGCTCCTTTTCGGTAGATTTATTCAGAGGTTGTGTCTTAAAATTGCCTATGAGGTAATGGGTTAATGCATTACATTTGCCATCCACTTAGAAATGCTCTTGTATAAACTGTCGTCATGCATTGAGTAGTTTTCTGTACAACATTTGACATGCAATGAGTTTCCATTTGCTTAATAAACACCTGTGTTTTCAGTGAGGTGTTTAATTTTATATTGCTTACGCAAACCAACCCCTAGTCTTACCACGTTTTTACTTGAATGGCTTTTAGCATTTTAGCAAGAGTGATAAATATATACAGCTGTTTAAGTGATTGCAAAAAGGTTCAAATAACTTTCATCTTGTTTCGTTTTCTGTCTGCGGATATTTATTTCAATAAATACTTTAGAGATGGTAAAGTTTGCTTTTTGTTTTGTTTTTTGGGTAATAAGTAGAATAACTTTCCTCCTGTTTTATGAATCATTAGGAGAAGACTATATTGCACTTGTGCATTTTCTTTACAAGCTGTTCTTTGGAAATCGATTTCAACAATCTTTATGACTACTCATTAGTTCTGTTGTCTCCGCCAATCAGATTGGCCCGTTATCGCTGACATCACTATGCAGGAGCGCGCGACTGGCATTTGACAGATATAAGTAAAACCATGACAAAACAAAGTGTTGGCAAGGATTGAACACCATACCAGCCTAATTAGAACAGATCGTGCAGAGTAACGAGGATTTCTATCTCAACGACAGTTGTGATTAACCCTTTCGCTGCCAAACTCTGTCGTCTGCTAACTTTGTCGTCTGCTACACATTTTCATTTCTTTTGAATTTCTTCATTTTTGTTTCAAAAACATAGTAACAGTAAGAAACAGTTTGGATCCAAACTGTTTGCCTAGGTAATCGCAGATCCGGCATTGGCAGCGAACGGGTTAAACGCTAGATAATCAAGTTCAACAGATGCTATGCATACCAGTAATGAAAGAAATTAACACAAGTCGTTTAGAATTAATGTTTATTTTGCATCTGACATTTAATTAGTATGCTTCTGTTAACTTTCATACTGTCCCTAAAGATAAATAGGATTGAATGCAAAAGTTAAACAAACTTATTGCGTAAATAAAATGTCACACGCAGTATTACTACGTCTATATTTAACCCTTTACTCTGAGAAATAATGACCACATGACTGAGTCCTGATAATGACACATAATATACGAAAGAGTGACCATTACAAGAATTGTAGAATTATAATATTATTTCCGTGACAAATTGTGCAGTCACATATCAGACGGTTCTTACAGGAGCTATCTTGTCTGGGCATTCTCTCTCTGTTTGTAAATGCGTTAAAAGGCGTAGGTATCTATAGATTAATGCGTTAATTAGGCGTATGTATCTATAGATTAATGCATTAATTAGGCTTATGTATCTATAGATTAATGCGTTAATTAGGCGTAGGTATCTATAGATTAATGCGTTAATTAGGCGTAGGTATCTATAGATTAATGCGTTAATTAGGCGTAGGTATCTATAGATTAATGCGTTAATTAGGCGTAGGTATCTATAGATTAATGCGTTAATTAGGCGTAGGTATCTATAGATCAATGCGTTAATTAGGCGTAGGTATCTATAGATTAATGCGTTAATTAGGCGTAGGTATCTATAGATCAATGCGTTAATTAGGCGTATGTATCTATAGATCAATGCGTTAATTAGGCGTAGGTATCTATAGATTAATGCGTTAATTAGGCGTATGTATCTATAGATCAATGCGTTAATTAGGCGTAGGTATCTATAGATTAATGCGTTAATTAGGCGTAGGTATCTATAGATTAATGCGTTAATTAGGCGTAGGTATCTATAAATTAATGCGTTAATTAGGCGTAGGTATCTATAGATCAATGCGTTAATTAGGCGTATGTATCTATAGATCAATGCGTTAATTAGGCGTAGGTATCTATAGATTAATGCGTTAATTAGGCGTAGGTATCTATAGATTAATGCGTTAATTAGGCGTATGTATCTATAGATCAATGCGTTAATTAGGCGTATGTATCTATAGATTAATGCGTTAATTAGGCGTATGTATCTATAGATTAATGCGTTAATTAGGCGTATGTATCTATAGATCAATGCGTTAATTAGGCGTATGTATCTATAGATCAATGCGTTAATTAGGCGTATGTATCTATAGATCAATGCGTTAATTAGGCGTATGTATCTATAGATCAATGCGTTAATTAGGCGTATGTATCTATAGATCAATGCGTTAATTAGGCGTATGTATCTATAGATTAATGCGTTAATTAGGCGTATGTATCTATAGATTAATGCGTTAATTAGGCTTATGTATCTATAGAGTAATGCGTTAATTAGGCGTATGTATCTATAGATTAATGCGTTAATTAGGCGTATGTATCTATAGATTAATGCGTTAATTAGGCGTATGTATCTATAGATTAATGCATCTATGTATGTATCTATGGAGCAATGTGTTATTATTATGACATAGTTCGGTGAATGACATAATGTTGACTTCCACCAATATTAATGAATACGTGCTAGATTCATATTTCATCTTATGTCAAATACTGTTGAAATTAACAAGCAATCACACATTGTCATTGCATTAGCGCTTTCATAAACCGCCTGTTGTTGATTTTTAACTCTTTCGCTGCCAAACTCTGTCGTCTGCTAACTTTGTCGTCTGCTACAAATTTTCATTCTTTTGATTTCTTCATTTTTGTTTCAAAAACATAGTAACAGTAACAAACAGTTTGGTTCCTGATGAGACGCCGAGTTACTCGGCGTCTCATCTGGATCCAAACTGTTTGCATAGGTAATCACAGATCCGGCATTGGCAGCGAAAGGATTAAGATGCCTGTGTCCAATCAGTATATAGTGACAGGTTCTACTATGTATAGATCATAGCTTAATGCAGATCAAATGCAATGCAGAATACGCCTATAGGAGCTTTCTGCATTACTTTTGACCTACATTAAGTCACCACCTCCTATGTCAATAAATGACTGGCCGCTTAGGACAGGTTCTACTGTACTTTTGTTTCAAGTAAGCATTTGCATTGGTTCTCTTTTTCGTGTCTTATAATTAGAACACCGTGAAAGTCGAATTATTTTTGTTCAAGGTCTGCATGCAACGTAGATATGACGATAACAACAAACAATACTGACAAATATACCCTTATCATTCTGAATAAAATGTCTACCAAAACTCCAACATAGGTGTTTTTGCTTATTTGCGATTTGTTCAAACTAATTATGACACGATGACCTGGATATGAAACAGTTTGGATCCTGATGAGACGCTGAGTTACTCGGCGTTTTATCTTGGTCCAAGCTGTTTGCAAATGCGAGCCACTGTTGGCAGGTTAACCCATTTATACCCACATCTTTTAAGAAAACTCGCCCAAATGTCATTGTGGAAGGCTCCATTTTTCATGTTGAGGGGACATAGCTAAAAAAATATTTATTGGAACAAGCTATTGACAGCGGTGGTTTCAGCAAACGGTGCAGACCCTGATCAGAGGGCTCCTTCAGGAGCCCTCCGATCCGGGTCTACACTGTTTGCCTACGTCCCTTTTTTTAAGGGACACTGTGCACAAATGGGTTAAAGGTAACATCTTGTTGCCGGTCTTATCGTTTCGTATTTTGGAGTTTTGTTTTCTTTTTCCTTCAATTAAATAGTACTTTACCTCCAAACATGCAGGGTATTAAGACTTATAAAAAGCATAAACTACTTAACTGAAAAACTTTCTAGCTTGTCTCACTTAACCCTTCGCTTGCTATTCGCGTCAATATACCTACCTGTAAATAGTGAAGACCCAGATGAGACAGCTCCTGCAGGAGCTGTCTCATCAGGGTCTGCACTATTTACAAGTTGATCGTGCAACCAGTGCACTCCACAGCAGTGATTGCACAGCGAAATACTTGTACACAGTGAAGATATATGTAATTATACAACATGGCATGGGTAAAGAATTTATTTTAAAATTCAGCAAGCGAAGGGTTAAGGGACAGGATTTGCTACTATTTCTCTAGGAGAGCTTGTTGCCCTTTCCCTCATATAAACGTGTTTTTACGTATTTGCAAACTGAGTAAACCCAGATCAGACGGCTCCTGATCAGGATCTAATATGTTTGCTAATGAAATTAGATAACCCTTTAACTCATGGTTTTCAAGAAAAGGTTTGTTTTCATAGATAAAAATGTGTTATCCTATCTTTATAATTCCATAAGCAAACAGAGCAGACCCTGATCAGAGTCTGCCCTATTTGAAAATCCGTGAAAAAGAAAGGGTTAAGAAAGTATTTCTTCACTAAGTGAGCGATTTCATAATGATCTACTGTAACGTCACTTTACTGACGCCATTTGACGTTTCTTTTTCAGAGGAAATCCAAGCACTTGGAGACGCATCGGCCGTTCAAAGCAGCCCAGAATGTTGCGCATGCGGCGAAGCCCGGTACAACATGGAATTTAAGGGGCTGTGGTCCCGACAGACACATCCTAAAGGGTTCCCATCGGGTAGAAGTAAGTACACCTGAAATTTACTAATTCGTTGCTAGGAATATTCATCTCCTGAAGCATTAAGAGCGAATTGGTAACAATTCGGATATTGTTTTAGTAAATCGACGCCTCGCCAGACTTAAAACTGTTTGGTATATTCATCCATTGTGTTTCTGAAATTAGAATAAAAATATACAGTAAAGCCCCTCTAAAGCGAACACATAAATCGGACATACTTGCACGGTAGAAGGCTCAAAATTTGGTCTGTTTCATGTTTCTGTTAAACCGTTAACCTATTCCCTCATAGGCTATTTTTAGACCTAACCTCTTTGAATAATTCTACTGAATAGGAGCATTTACTAGAGAAAAGGAAACTCTTCAAACCTGTGTGTAGTTTTGAAAGCATTGTGATAAAAAGAGCATTTGCTCCTATAGAGCAAATGCACTATTTATCACAATGGTTTCAGAAAATGACTTTACAGTGACGTCAAAAGGCGTCATGAGGGAATAGGTTAACCCATTCGCCGCCAAATAAAGTTCGTCTGCTAAGATTGTCATCTGCTTCAGGTTTTAGATTGATCCGTCTTCGATTTATTAAAAAATATTCTTAGAGTGTCAAATGGTTTAGAACTTGCCGAGACACCGAGTTACTCGGCGTCTCCTCTTCATGACTACAGTAAAACCTCTCTATAACGGCCACTAAACCTCTCTATAACGGCCACAAACCTCTCTATAACGGCCACTAAACCTCTCTATAACGGCCACTAAATTGTGTTAATTAGTTGGTATTAAGAGCAGGTGGCTGCTTAAAGCAAGGTGAAGGTAAAAACAGAACGCTCCTGTAGGAGCGTTCTGTTTTACTTTCACCTTGCTTTAAGCAGCCACCTGCCTTTAACACAAAATACTTGATGTAATTTAGTGGCCGTTATAGAGAGGTTCTACTTAATTGTTTACAAATGTAGATTAGAAGTCAGGTAGGAAATTTGAAAATGCCACACGATGGTGCATATCAACAGCTGAAACACAAATGAAATGCGCGCTCACACACGACATTCATAGACTGTTTCTTACCTTTCCACATTAAGGTTTCGCCTATGGTGGCGAAAGAGTTATTCCGCTGTAAAATAAACATGTTTTGTTCAAATTCTCATCTAGTGTATTTGTTACTTCTTCCAATTCGACCAAGCAGTTGTGAAAACATTGACAGATTGTCAAACAACTAGGATCATGATGAGATGCCGAGTTGCTCGGCATTTTATCTGGATCCGAGCCGTCTGTAAATAAGAGTCAAATAACGGAATAACCCTTCAAACATAAGCAGTATAGTTTTTACTACCAACATACAATCCAAATGTCAAATAGTTTTGATCCTGATGAGACGCCGAGTCAATCGGCGTCTCATCTGGATCCAAACTGTTTGCGAAAGTAACAACCAAACCCTTCCTAAGCACGCTAAGGACAAAACATAGCAACAACACACACGCGCGGCTAGTTCATTATCTAAGCATACGCGTTCTTTCGGAATTCGGATTTTATTGCCATTTTATCCTAAGCAGTCACAGTTCAAAGAATTAAGTGCGAATATAATTTACTGGATGTGAAGGCTGGAGCTGGCGTTTATACTTATCTGGCAAGAGTTGCATCTAGCTACAGTTGCCCTTTTTATTTAAACCCTTAACCTGCTAAGCGCGACTCGACCTCCATTTGCAAACAGCTTGGGTCCAGATGAGACGCCGAGTAACTCGGCGTCTCATCAGGATCCAAACTGTTTGACACTCTGTCTATGGTTTCTCAAAATTATTATCGAGACCTCAGTGAATAAAATTACAACAGATGATTATTTTAAGCAGACATCATTTTTACAGCATGATAAGGGTTAAATACTGCCACCTCTAGCGCACGTTTGCATATGATTAACTTGGTTTATTACAGAAACCATGTTTAATTACGGTCTGCCATCCGTTTGGTTTTTATACTGTTCATAAATGACATTTCGTAATTAACTGTTTACGTTGTTTTCAAAAGATAATAATAAATTTAGAAACAGGTCACGATGCGAAAGATGGTAATTCATTTGAAATACAGAATTGCGATCCTTATCGCTCCAGCGGATCAGTCGTCGTGATGGAAGCGCGGTCAAGGTAAACACAATTCCACAAAATATATGATCCGCTCTCTAGGAAAAAATGGCTTATTGCATTGCAAACAGTATAGACACTGACAAGCCCGCCATGCGTTTGACCGGAGTATGTACTGTGCATTAACCGTAATTTGATCTCAATATGTCCATACAGCATTAAGTTTGGTCAGATGCATGTACAATGTACATAATAGGCGTCATGTCTGATCTGGATCTACACCGTCTGTGGTGTAATAATACCCATTCTCTCAAGGAGATGTTTGTATGTATAACTGCTGCAGGTATCGATTGTATCTAAGTCTTTGCTCAGCTCGGGCAGAAATACATATGTAGCTCGAACCCCACGATTTTCAGTTTAACCCTTTCTCTGCGTACTGGGCATTTTTACGCCTCTCTAAACAGAGTTGATCCTGATCAGACGGCTCCTCCTGTAGGGGTCGTTCGGTCTGGGTCTGTTCTATTTGCTTATTAATTATTAAAGATCTGATTCTACATGACCAGAACATTTTGTATTCATATGCCATTATAAAAAGAATCATGTAATTAATATTCATGATGAGCATTATTTCTTACATGAATATTCATGATGTAAAGGGTTAAGGGAATGTTTATTTTTTTAATAAGCGGATATGCATATGCTTTGAAGTTTTAGAGTTCGTTCCACTCCTACAAATATTTAAGCTCAATGACATTAATATGTCATTAATCGAACAAAGAACCTTTGTGCATGAAGAGTTGTCAAAAACCGTAGCATGCGTGAATTTCTCACAAGCCTCGAAATGTAATGGGACGAAACGAAGCTTTTTCGCCGTTTTTACCCTATTTCCAATAAGACAGTCAATTGAAAGAAATTGCATCCTTTGATATCGATCTTTTTTTCACCACAATATATGAAATAAACATATTTTTATGTTAGTGATATCCTATTATGATTGTCTTGAAACATATTACCTTTTAAATTTGTAACCATGACTAACTTGCACCTACATTCACTTGTAACGGCCAATAAATGTGTTTGGCAACTGACAAACTACAATAAAACCTCGCTAATCTGAACACTTAAAATAAATGTCATTATCAGTCTTTAACTCTTTCCTCCATAAGCTATTTTTAGACCCAACCTCTTTGGACGAATCTACCCAAAAGGAGCATTTACTAGAGGAAAGTAAAATTTTAGAATTTTGTAGTTGTTTTTTTTAAACCATTGTGATAAATAGAGCATTTGCTCCTCTGGGAGCAAATGCTCTTTTTTTCACAATGGTTTCAAGAATTGGTTATTATGGAGGCGTAGAAAGGCGTATTTATGGAGGAAAGGGTTAAGACAGGTGGCAGCTTAATGCACGATGTCAGTCATGCAGAAAGCTCCCATGTTAGTTTTCTGCGTGAAGTTCAGCCTGCATTAAGCAGCCACCTGACCGATTTGTTTTCAGTTTTTCTGAACCCGAACTTCGGATTAGCGATGATTTATTCTACAATAAAATCTATCTACAAGAATCACGTACTATTTGACCAAGGGTATCTTTTGAAGCAGATGGCCACTTAATATCCATGGATATTCATTAAATAAATAGTGATATCATTTATATTAATTATATTAATATTTTAGAAATGCACATGGACACAGAAACTTATTGCCATGGCAGAAACTGTAGAATCATATCTATAATATTTCATAAGCAAACAGGTCATACGCTGATAATTCGGCTCCTACTGGAGCCGTCTGATATGTGCCTACTCTGATTGAAAAAGCGTAGAAATGCGTATTTATGGAGTAAATGGTTAATGCTGACACAAAGCTACTAATAGAGCTTTTCATAATAAAATTCGTCCTGCATTTAGCTACCACCTGTTTACCAGACCCATAATTATACTTCTTTTGAATGATCGTTGTCAAGAAAATTGCACCTAAATGCGTAGTGTCGAATCTGGAGCCAAACTGTCAAAACTACCATTGTATGGTGCGTTTAGCATAAGACGGAAAATGGGAAACTCGACACTACGAGCACTCAAATACGTACCATATCTTGAACATATATAGGCGGCAGCTTTCTACGTGACTTTCACCCTGCATTAAGCAGCCACGCACCTGCCTACAAAAACATATATTCTTCATTACTAAAATTTCGTAGTATCGAGTTTTTACTATAGATGGCACGTGTCATAGATAGATGCAGTAAAACTTCACCTAAAAATAAATCTAATTTTGGGTCCATCAGATTCCATGAGAATCTTTCTGCATTAGATTTACCCAACATTAAACAGCCATCTTCTTTTCAAGGTTCCTACTTTGATTCGTTTTTGCCAAAGGAAATTGAAAAGAACCCATTTTAGAATACTTGCTGTAGATGGCATTGTTTGCTTAGTAAGCTAAATATTATAAAAGTTATGTTTGCTCACTGCTCTTAGATGTTTTTGAGCTTTGGCCGACCAGTAAAACCTGTTTACACGCTTTCCTTATGCATTAAATGGCCATTTCATGAATATTCATTAATTTAGATTTAGAAGATATATTTTTTCAAGATAATGTTAGCTGTAGAATCAGATCTAGATGTTATCGTAAGCAAACAGAGCAGATCCTGCAGTAGTCATTGATGAAAAATGAGAGTTTTAATAAGCAGCTGGTTGCTTAATGCGGGGCAAGCGTGGTGCGAAAAGCTCCTTTGCATTAAACGACTACAGTAAAACCTCTTTATAACGGCCACTAAAATACATGAAGTATTTTGTGTTAAAGGCCGGTGGCTGCTTAAAGCAAGGTGAAAGTAAAACAGAACGCTCCTATAGGAGCGTTCTGTTTTACTTTCGCCTTTCTTTAAGCAACCACATGCCCTAAATATCAACTAATTAACACATTTAGTGGCCGTTACAGAGAGGTTTTACTGTACATACTTTAAAGCTTCCCATTTATACTTCTTTGTAATAGTCGTTTAGGACAGGTTTTTCTAATTGACACACGATGTCTTTTTTTCAGACGCTCTTTTATTGCACTGGTCTAACATTGTTGGCGCCACCCATACGAACGATTACTTTATCTGGAACTATGGTGAATATGCAGAGAGGGGTGTGAAGGAAGTCTGTGAGTTCGGCTACTCTTCAAAAGTGGAGACAGATATGAAACAAAATGTAAGTACTGCGCATGCCAGTAGCAATGCTTTATCCAGAGTTGTCGTTCCTGTTGATAGTTAAGTCCCATATCGAAGTTCAACTGTAAATGTCCATTAACCCATTTATTCCCATATTATTTAGGAAAACCGCGACGAGAATTTACTTTGGAACCCGTCCATTTTTCATGTGGAGTTGGCACAACAAACAAAATAATTGCTGGAATAAGCCATTGAAATTGATGGATTAAGCATCAGAGGGCTCCTTCGGGAGCCCTCTGATCTCGGTCTCAACTGTTGCCTATTTCCTTTTTAAGAGACTCTGGGCATAAATAAGTTAAAACAGATGTCTTATCAGAGCTAGGAATTAATCGAGTTCCTATGGAAAACTTCTTTAAAACTCTCGTCCTGCTTAAAAAACTAGAATTATAGACGTCATCGTGGTGTCTTTACAATATATACAAATGTACAAATGTAGTACCTATTGCTACAAGTGACACTTTGGAAATCGCGGTCTTTCATTAGGAAAATTATGTTGATCTACGTTTTCTTTTTCTCCTATTTTGGATGTGAAGATTAACCCTTTCCTTCAAGAATATTTATGTAATTATGTAATCACTTGGTCTACTCTGGAAATACGTTAAAAGGCGCTTCCATCTGGTAAAGGGTTAAAGGACGGGGACCTCTTTTAGGCTATTTTCAGATCCTACCTCTTTGTATATATCTATCGAAAATGAGCATTAGTTAGAGGAAATGGTTTTTTAGAATTATGTAGTGTTGAAACCATTGTGGTAAATAGAGCATTTGCTCCAATGGAGAAAATGCTCTATTTATCACAATGGTTTCAGAAAGTGGCGTTTACAGAGGCGCCAAAATGCGTCCATATGAGGGAAACGGTTAAAGGCAAAAATTACCGACTCGGCACAATACGGCACCTCTGCTTAAATTTTCCTTTCTACCACAGTCTATTTAAAACACCTTTTTTGTCGACTCTGGCAGAGTTCGAGTGGTCGTCGAACTATGTGAAAGTGTAAATCTGTCAAAACATGTGCATCAGTTTGTCAGATTTTGTCTCTAACCAGTGATTATCTCTGTCAATATTTTGACATCTTAATGCAGTACAATAGTGTCCCGTGGACCGTTCACAAATTTGTCTAAATTGATTATAATTTGTATTCAGTTTACTTCAGTATTCGGGGGGACATGGTCAAAAGGTCATGGCCGTGACTTCATCGTTTAGCCATTAACCCTTTACCTAATGAATATTCATGTTAAAAATAATGACATCAAGACTATTTATCAGATAAAGTTTTGTAACGGCAAACGAACACTGGGTGTTTTGGCCATGGCGGTAATTGTAGAATCAAGTTTAATTAACTCCATGCGCAAACAGAGCAGACCCTGGTCATTCGATTCATACGAAGGTTATCTTATCTAGGTGTACGTTGTTTGCAAATTTGGCATGCGTCTCTTATCATATAAAGGGTTAATTTGCTTTAACTTGCGCTTATTTCACCTCGTGTAAACGAGTTTTCACTTACAGGAGCCGTCTGCTCAGGGTCTGCTCTGTTTGCTTATAGAATTCGATAGTTCTGTTTCTTTACTTTCTAAAATGACAACAATGTTCCACCTACCATATTTCATTATAACTATTTTGTCCATGAATATTCAGTAGGTATTGAATTTTGGAATAAACATAGAATAGGGAAAGGGTTAAGGCGTTTGAAAAACGTTCTATGACACTATAACGTCTAAGCGTACTGTCTACTTCATATCATTCTCGTCGATATTGTCTTCATTGGAACCTCTCTGCAAGCGGACACTCAAATATTTCTCAAAAGTAATTCTATGTTTTAAAACTGGTTGTAGCTTAACCTGACAGGGACACATTTAAACGGCTTGCACACAGAGTAGACCAACATCAGACAGTTCTTGCAAGAACCGCCTGATCAGGGTATGTTCTGTTTGCTTATGAAATTTCCTGTGTTCGTTCATGTACTGTTATAAAAAAAAATCTAATTTATATTCACGATCCCATTATTTCTTACATGTACATGGATTTTCACGGAGTAAATGGTTATTCAGATGTTTATACCGCTTTCGAGAGATTCTGTTGTATTTACTCGCATGTACATACGTACTTATAGAATATTATTCAAAGTTGGGCCTATAAGCCTATAAGGTCGTACCTGGTACAGGGCGTTGGTTATTTCTATCAACCTGGCCATGACTTGGTTTTTTAACCTACCATAAAACCTCGCTAATCTGAAATAGATAGTAGATAAGCGTTTTAGATAGATAGTGATACTATTTGAATGTTAGGATTAGCGATATTTTACTGTATATGTTTCCCCTATTCTGTTTTATACCAAATGTTAATACCTACTACATATTCATGGACAAAATAGTTATAATGAAATATGACAGATGGAACACTGTCGCTATTTAAGAAAGTAAATAAATAGATATGTCAAATTCCATTAGCAAACAGAGCAGACCCTGATCAGAAGGCTCCTATATGAGCCGTCTGATCTAGGTCTGCCCTGTTTGCAAATGCGTATAAAGCGTTTATATGAAGGAAAGGGTTAAGTTTTAACCTGCTGATAATGTCGATTACGAAAATTGTCGTCTGCTTCAGTTTTCATATTATATTTACTTCTACTTATTTCAAACACAATTATGAAACAACCACATCTTGAGAACATGTCGAGTTTCTCGGCATATGATTTGAATCCAAACTGTTTTCAAAGGTAATATTGAATTCATCTATTGTCAAGAGTTAAGTATATGAAGCATGTGTATCCCTTTTGTCGAAAAGTGTTATTTGTATAAAGCTAAAATGTCGTCTGCGGGAATCCTGAAATTATTGTCAAATTATTTATTTGTTTCTTAAGTATAACAGCCAGTGAGGCAATTTTCAAAAACATTCGATATCGATTGTCTCGGAGTTGATCTTGATCGAAACTTTCGGCTAAAAAAACACAAATCAGATTCGTAAGGATGCGAAACCACTCGTGTGTATATTTGTACTCAGTCATAGCGACTCGTGTGTCAAACAGGATTAGTGAAATCCACAGATTATTGGAATATCTCTAACTTTAATTGGACACAGTACAATACCCGTAGCGCCCTTGACAAAGTCTTGACAGGGTATGCCATGATTCAGCTAGTTCTGTCTCTTTCATCCTCCCACTTGTAAAATTAAGTACAGTAGAGTCTGTCTTAACCCTTTCCCTGTTCTATATTTAGACCAAATTTCAATACCTACTGAATATTCATGAACAAAAAAGTTATAACGCATCATGGAAGGTGGAACATTGTAGCTATTTTAGAAAGTAAACAAACAGTATCTTTCAAATTCCATTAGCAAACAGAGCAGACCCTGATCGGATGGCTCCTCTAGGAGCCATCTGATCTGGGTCTACTCTGTTTGCAAATGCGTGAAAACACGTTTGTATGAGGGAAAGGGTTAAGCGGCCATTCATTTATTGAACATACGGGTCTTAATGGTTACTTACTGCAGGGTAAAAGTAATGCATAAAGCTCCTGTAGGAGCTTTATGTGTTACTTTTGCCCCGCATTAAAGCTACCACCTGCCTTACAGATCCATAATTAGACCTCTTTTTGATAGCCGCAAAGACAGGTTGTGCTGTATAGGTTACCTCGCTGGGTCGACTTTTAGTTAACCTATTCCCTCATAGGCTATTTTTAGATGTATCCTCTTTGAATTAATCTAACGAAAAGGAGCATTTACTAAAGAAAAGGAAACGTTTAGAATTGTGTATTTTTGAAACCGTTGAGGTAAGTAGAGCATTTGCTCCTATGGTGCACATGCTCTATTTAACTCAATGGTTTCAGAAACTTACTTTTACAACGGCGTCAAAAGGCGTCAATATGAAGGAGTGGGTTATTTAGACACGTTTTAGACCGGTGGATGCTTAACGCAGGGTGAAAGTCACACAGAAAGCTCCTCTAGGAGCTTTCTTTGTGACTTTCCCACTGCATTAAGATGTCGCCTGTCTTAAAGACCGGTAAGTACATGTATGTTTCTTGTTCGAATTAGTGAAGATTTATTATATATATCAAGGACTTATCGTTAATATGCAGTAACTGTATTATTTGACCTAGTTCAGTGGAAACCTTTAACGACCTCATAATGAATGAACATGAGGTTTATAATAGCAGATGGTCGCTTAACCCATTCCCTCATAAGCTATTTTAGATCCAACCTCTTTGAATAAATCTACCAAAAAGGAGCATTAACTAGATAAAAGGAAAATGATAGAATTGTGTAACTTTGAAACCATTGTGATAAATAGAGCATTTGCTCCTGTGGAGCAAATGCTCTATTTATCACAATGGTTTCAAAAAGTGATCTTTTCAGAGGTGTCAAAAGGCGTCAGTATGAGGGAATGGGTTAATGCAGGAAGAAACTAATGCAGAAAGGTCCTCTACTTTCGTCCTTCATTAATCCTTGGCCCCATATAAACGCCTTTAAATACGCCTTTGGAAACAGAGTAGACCCGGATCAGACGGCTCCTATAGGAGCCGTCTGATCTGGGTCTGCTCTGGTTTGCTTATCATATAATATTGATATGATTCTAAAGTTACTGCCTTGGCCAAATATTCATGTGTCCACGTGCTATTATAACAAATTAATCTCATTAGTATTCATTATTTCTTCTATGAATATTCATGGCGGAAAGGATAAAGCTACCACCTACATGTATCTTAAAACATAGAATTCTACTTATGTTAGGTGGTCATAGTAGGTAGGTTATACATGTACTACACGCAATCATCACACAAAACATTTGTCTTCGTTACATTTTCTTTCATTTCATGGGGTAATCAGAACTAGGTTTGTTTTGATATTGTTTACATCAGGTTGTGTTCAAGCTACTTTTAACCATAATCAGCCCAAACTCTGGCCTGTTGCTATATGTACTTACTTCTGATTTGTATAAGCGTTTGAGAGAAACTTTTGACTAAATTTCAAACAGCAAGGACCCAGATGAGATGCCGAGTTACTCGGCATCTCATCTGGATCCAAGCTGTATGCAAATGCTTAGCATGGTAAGGGGTTAATAAAGACCTAACATTGTCTAACAGTTAGTTTTGTTTTGAAGGTCATAAGGTCAACGAACTTCACCTAACAATCAGTAACAATATATTTCTTACAAAAAAAGTTAAAATTACTATTGTTTGGAGAATGAAATACTCCTGCTCAAAGATTACTGTTCAAATATAACTGTATCTACTCGTCCTAACATTTTCACATCACAAACTATAGATGCAATCTTTTAAATTAAGCGGTTTAAATAAATAAAAAAAAACAATCAAGAAAGGTCAAAAGGTTAACTTTCTTACCAAAGAACCAGTTAGTGACAAATTTTCATTGACTTTTTATTAAAATGAGTTGTTGTAAAAGTTCTTTATCGTATTATTTGCAAATAGCTTGGATCCAGATCAGATGCCGGTTAACTCGGTATTTCATCAGCAAACTGTCAAACTATGACACTAGATCAGTATCCATGCTTATAAAACTTTTTAGCTGAGTCTGAGTTCGTTCTCAAGTTTTTGATTGGTCAGATTTGAGCCTTTGGCTCAAATCTGACCAATCAAAAGCTTGAGAACTCAAATCCGACCAATCAAAAGCTTGAGAACTCAAATCCGACCAATCAAAAGCTTAAGAACGAACTCAGACTCAACTAAAAAGCTTTATAAGCACGGACCCAGTTGTTTCTCAACATTTTGCACGAATCAGAAGTTAACCTTTTTCCTTAAAAGCATTTTCACGTCCTTGCAAACAAAGAAGACCCTGGTCAGACGGCTCCTGTAGGAGCCGTCTGACCAGGGTCTGCTATGTTTGCCTATGAAATGCTATGAATCTGATTATACAGGTTCTGCCATTGTTCCAACAGTCCCTTGTTCATCGTGCATTTATAAAAACCTCCGTATACATTAATTAATATCCATACATTCATTTCTCGTACATGTACATAAATGTCCATAAGGCTAAAAGGATAGTAATCGGGGCAAGTTAAATACTTCTTTTTGGAAATGTCTGCGTTACTTTTGCTGTGTATTACTCTACCATCTGTCTTATAAGTCTGAACTAATTTGTAAAGGATGACCTACATATTGATCTTTCCATACAGATTTGATCCAGAGTCACTCGGCATCACAAACTCTGTTTGACGCTTCTTTGTTTTAAAATAAGTGGAAGACAAGTGTAATTTAGAATGGTTGTACAAATGAAAGTTATTTAGCATTGGAAGAGTTACATGTAGATGTAACTCTTGCGCCGCCAAAGGCGAATCCGTACTTATCTTTGCAAACAGTCTGGATCCAGAGGAGACGCCGGGTAACTCGGCGTCTCCTCAGGATCCAAACTGTTTGACACTGATTATATTAAAAGAAAACGCCACTTTGAAACCTGAAGTCAACGATGGTCTAAGTAGATGAAATTTATTTGGCGATGAAAGGCTTCAAGGCATGCACTAAGATTTGTTTTTATTGGTTGACCAAGAGAGGTTTTACTGCATGTTATGTGAAGACGTTGTTAGTACTCTTGTGCCTAACCGACATTTCTCAGACCAGACAGTGTCCTTATGTGAACTCCGACTTTGTCCCCAAATCAAAGTTGAAAAGTAGCAAAGTTCACAGCATATGTGACAGGTGACAAATGTCGCCCCTAGTCGCACCATCAATTTCCGCCATGTCGCTTCTTTTATCCAAAAATACAAATGTATATGTGTGTGGGATGACTGGGACGGCAAGTTATGAGCTTTGAGTCTTACAGCAAATACTGTTGTAAAATACTTGCGGTAGCTTAAAGCACGACGAAAGTAACTCAGAAACAGAAAACGCCAACAGGAGCTTTCTGTATTACTTTGGACCTGCGTTAAAATTTAAACAATCACCTGCATTGTAAGACGCCTTCTTTGTCTTGCAATTTGTAAACGGTGTATTGCATGAATATTCCTTAACCCTTTCGCTGCCAATTCCGGATATGTGATTACCTATGCAAACAGTTTGAATCCAGATGAGACGCCGAGTAACTCGACGTCTCATCAGGATCCAAACTGTTTGTTACTGTTACTATGTTTTTGAAACAAAAATGAAGAAAATCAAAAAAATGAAATTTTGTAGCAGGCGACAAAGTTAGCAGACGACAGAATTAGGCAGCGAAAGGGTTAAACTAAGAGATAAGCGATAGAAACATTGTCCCTATGAATACAGAATAGTATAAGACAACGGACCAAAGTAGGGTAGTCAACCACTCCTTTTGAGAACACCCTTCCTATATAAAAACGTATGAAGAAATATTAGACCGGTTTTGTACATGTACCAATGAAAACAGCATTATATAAATCTGTAAAAATGGTTTCTGTTAAATCACAGATACAGTAAAACTTCAAATGTCAATTCTTGGTCTAAATGCAGGTGGTGACGTAATGCAGGACGAACGTTATGCAGAAAGCTCCTGCATGAGCTTTATTCTTTGCTTTCGTCCTGCATTAAACACCACCAGCTTTTGAAAACATTTATGTTTAATCATAAAGTGGTCGGTTAATAGGGGAATACTATAACCAAATGTCTAACTGTAAAATCTAAATGTAAGAAAGGATTCAAAAAAACAAGAAAGCAGGAAAAAGAGAAGAAAGTTGGCAAGGACACAACAGAGGTGAACATCGCTAAAATAATCCACAAAATGTTTTGTCTTTCAAGCAATGTCAAGCTACACTTTTCATATCAATCTTTTCATAAAAGAAAATAAATTTATAAACAAGCCCCTTACCTTTTGTACTATAGGAACATATGCACTGGCAGTGGCAAACAATGTTGACCCAGATCAGATGACTCCTAGGGGAGCATTTACAAACAGCTGGAATCCAGATGAGACGCCGAGTAACTCTGCGTCTCAGCATGATCTAAGCTGTTTGACACTCGGTCAATAGTGTCTCAAAGTCTTGATCGAATCGAAAACATGTCAGATATTAGTTTTTGCAGTGGGATAAGTGTTAAATAATGATGCAGGTTTTGCTGTACAAAGGGTGGAAACCTCATCCACAGACAGATCAAACGGATACGCTGTTTACGTTTTATATTTATGCCCTTTGATGACATCAGATTTATTTAGAAGTTCACTCTTTCAACTCTGAATTGTCAGAGTAGAATAGTTCACCACTGTCTAACGATAGAGTCAATTCAGTATAAAAGTATTAACTGTGGTAGTGGATTCTGCATGACAAACAGTGCAGACCCTGATCAGGGGACTCCTCTATAGGAGCCCTCTGATCTGGGGTTTCACTGTATGCAAATGTCTGTACACTCGTTGCCCACATTCAAAGGGTTTAAAATACACTCTAAAGACGTGTTTATGTTTTGTAATCTTGTTGATAAAATCAACTTCTGTAAGTAAAGACCCCTTTAAACTAGTCATAATTGCAACAAAAATGTTAGTTATGCGATAATAACACCGTTAGAAGTGTAAAACGCTGAATTTAGTTGCAAAAACCAGACTAACATAAGCCAGATTGGTAAACAACATTGCAGTCTATAATTTTATCAGATGTATATTTTGCTTACTTAAATTAAACCTTTTTAATCGTTTAGTCATTATATCGACCTTTTATCCAATTACATCATAGGCTATTTTTAGATCCAACCACTTTGAATAAATCTACCGAGAAGGAGCATTAATTAGAGAAAAGGAAAATTTTAGAATTTTGTAGTTTAAAACCATTGTGATGAATAGAGCATTTGCTCCTATAGGAGCAAATGCTCTATTTATCACAATGGTTTCAGTAGGTGATTTTTACAGAGGCGTAGAAAGGCGTATTTATGGAGGAAAGGGTTAATGCCTTTGCAAACATAACAGACCCAGATCAGACGGCTCCAGTAGGAGCTATCTGCATGATCGGTATCTGCCCTGTTCGCTTATAAACTAATTTAGATCTGATTCTACATATTCTGCCTTGGTCAAAATTTTCTGTGGTATAAAATACATCTAATTAATATTTATTGTGTCTTTATTTCTTCATGAATATTAATGGAGTATGGGATTAATCCACGTATGCCTAATGCCATTGAAAAGGACATATGCGAAGAGTGAAGACCCAGATCAGATCACTGAGATCAGTGTACCCTAATGTATACATACCGACAAAATCCTCGCTTCATAGTTATGTTAACCCTATAAAATTACATGAACTGGTTTATTATTATAACTCCTCCAACAAAATTAATAATCTGACTTATGCATCATTCCACATTGAAAATTCGTCTATCAAAGGATTAAGTTGGTGGTTACAGCTTTGATCAGGATTCAAGCCCGAATGCTTTACATTCTAGGCACTATTTTACCGATTTATGCCTAGCGACCTTAAAATAATCAGGCACAAACAGTGATGACCCAGATCGCATGACTCATAAAGGAGCAATTTGAGCAATTCTGCACTGTTTGCTCAACAATATTTTCAAAGGTCACATCAACAGAATACCCAGTGGTGTCATAACTACACAATTCTACAAGTTTCCTTTTCTGTACTAAATGCTCCTTTTCGGTAGATTTTTTCAACGAGGTTTGGTCTAAAAATAGCTTATGAGGGAGTGGTTAAGCAGCCACTTACAGAGTTACCCTGTGCCCGGTAAAGATGTATTTTAACGCCTCTGCAATCGGGTGACATCATGAAGATGTATTAGATTAATTTTTTAATGGCATTGAACACATGAGAATTTTGCCAAAGCAGAAACTGTAGAATTAGATCTTTATTATTCCATTAGCAAACAGCAGATCCTGATTAGACGGCTCCTATAGTGGTCGTCTGAGCTGGGTCTTGTCTGTTTACAAAGGCATAGAAATGCATAAAATGCGTATTTATTGAGTAAAAGGGTAAATAAATATTCTCCAATTGAAGCATTTTAGAAGTCTGCAAAAATGAGATGCATTGATAGTTTGTTCAGCGAAAATGTATATGGTGTAGAAGTAACTTAATAATAATCACATAATTTGCAAAAGTACATCATGAATATTCATAAAAGAAATAAACGCATACTGAATATTAATTGGATTACTTGTTATAATGGCGTATACGACAAAATTCATGTCCGTTTTAGTTCCGTATTAATCGTAACTACTTGGCGAAGATGTTCCGTATATTTCCGCGGTATTTTTGTTCCCGAACAGGAAATTATTACAAGTGGCGATGCAATCTGTTATTATTGAATGTTGACAAATGAGTTATATTATTGAAGTAATTCGGGAAAGTCTTCATAAAATGGTCCACACAGATAATTTCAATGGTCATGAAATATTTAAACATTAAAACGGATTATTTATAGACATAACAGTAGAGCCCAACCTATGCGGTCATTCATTTATTGAACAGGGGAGTCATAAAAAGCAGGTAGTTGCTTAATGCAGGGCAAAAATAATGCAAAAAGCTCCTATAGGAGCTTTCTGCATTACTTTTGACCTGCATTAAGCTACCACCTGCCTTACAGACCCATAGTTAGACCTCTATTTGATGACGGCTTAAGACAGGTTATTTATAGATTGATTACTTTTAAGACACGGTTTACTGTATGGTGGATTTAAGAAAATTATTGGGATTACTTCTTTGTCATGACAAAAGGTTTTCTTCGTCCATGTCATCTTTCGACCCCGGCTGAATGCAAGAATGCGTGAAATTGATGCGACCACCCTATTTTTTCACACGAAAGATTGCTGTTTACAGAGTGTGAGATGGGCATCATTATAAAGTCATACATCTCAATTTGGACACCGGTCTCTGACAGGGGTCATCTTTTTAGAGCCGGACATTGAGCGTCCGGCATGTCCACGGCGGGACGTGTCCTCAGATTACCACACAAAACAGTATAGGATTTTAATCACTGAATATATTGTCTGTTCAAAACGACAGGCATTCATCATTATCGAACGTAAACGTTTTATACATTTACGGTCTGCATAAGAATGCCGTCTGGCTCAAATTTCAAATTTCTCCGAAACAAACTACGATCAGAATTCCAAAATGTTTCGGTATTGCCTTTGTCCGTAGTGAGACTGTGTACAAATGCCATTAGCAAACAGAGCAGACCCTGATCAGACGGCTCCTATAGGATGCGTAAAAAAGACATTTATATGAAGGAAATGATTAACTTAGTCCAAATATGCATTTTGTGAATTTCTGAATACAGTGCTCCCTCCCTACCACGGCCCTCTCAATAACGATTCCCTCCTTACAACAACGCATGTCACTGTTTCCGAAATAACAAGGCTCCAGAAACAACTTTTTTCCATCGTATTTTCTTTATGCCTCCATCAAACCCTATGTTGTGACCACTCTTTAGAATCGTCACTTTGTGACGATTCTAAAGAGTGGTCACAACATATATATAGGGTTTAATTGAGGCATAACGGTTTTAGTTCTCGAAATACACCTTATCTGGGGATCTGCAAACAAGCTAATTATGTTTGATTTTCCCTCCCTATAACAACTCCCTCTGAACAACACATACAATATTCGTATCCCAGAGGGTATCGTTGTAGAGAGGGAGCACTGTAGCAGCGTATCTCTGTTGCCATAGGAGATTCCGTGACAACCATTGGCAAACAGTTTGGATTCCGATGAGACGCGGAGTAACTCGGCCTTTCATCAGGAAAGTTTTTTTGCACAGAAAATGAAGACAGCTCTATTTTGAATCCTGAAGCAGACGACAATCTTTGCAGATGAAAACAACTTTTCGCTTGAGAAATGGTATGGGCAAATAATGCTTCGTCATTTATCGCTTTCGTCGTCACGGTCACAGAAAAAGCGTCACACTTCTTATTGCAATTGGCAAAACTGTGACAACCTTTGTAAACAGTTTAGTTCGGGATTAGACGTTGAGAAACTCGGCGTCTCGTCAGGATCCAAACTGTTTGATGCACCGCTTATGTTTTAGACAAGAAATTGAAAGAAATTCCACCCTGACACTTAAAGCAGACGACCTCGATTGCAGACGAAAAGTATTTGGCGCCAACAGAGTTAAAGCAAAAAAGAACTGCACGCGTTTTATGTAAAAGTAACTAATCTCATTTTGCGTCACAGATAGGCATGACACTGTAAAATTGAATTTAAACCGGAATTTCACATTAGTATCAATGTCGATCAGGTGGCAGTTTAATGCAGGATGAAAGTCACGCAGAAAGCTCCCAAATGAACTTCCTATGTGATGTTTCATACTGCATTTAGTCGACCGCGACCTGGCCGTCACTTGCAAACAGCTTGGATTTAGATGAGATGCTGATTAATTTGGCGTCCCATCAGAATCCAAGCTGTTTGCACACAGTAATTAGTTTCTCAAAAGCTTGAATGACTGGCAAGTAGGTATAAATTATATACCTCTCTAAACCTGGATTCTAGTAGAGAAGACTTTACATACTTTTAGGCAGGTTGCTGCTTAATGCAGGGTGAAAGCCATGCAGAAAGCTCCTAGAGGAGCTTTCTGCAAGACTTTCACCCTGCATTAAGCTGCCACCTATCCCCGATACCGATATTTATAGCACAGTAGAACCTGTCATACGCTTTTCATCTGGAACTCTGGTCTTCATTACTAATAGTCCCATTTAGAGGGGTTTACTGTATATTTTTTTATATAGTGACACCGAATAGCATGATACGAATACATATAAGCAACACCCATATCTGTAATCGTAAATGGTTTAACCCTTACCCCGCTGTGGAAAATGAAATAATCAGAGCAATAGTTAAAGGTATGTATTCAAAAACAACTTATACAGAGAAACATATAAAAGGCGTGTACTGAAATACTAACATCGTCATTTCTCCACCAAACCCTATGTTGTGACCACTCTTTAGAATCGTCTCTGGGGGACGATTCTAAAGAGTGGTCACAACATAGGGTTTGGTGGAGAAATAAAGAAGTTATTATTGAAAATGTTTTACTTTACGTCTCTTAACTGGGGCCCTCTGTAATATCGCCATTTCTCCAATGAAAATATGTTTTAACCGTTTCAATGCTGAATTTTCAAATGGACTATTCCAATATTCAAATAGGTCAATCATATGGTGGATCTTCAATGGGTTTTGTCAAACAATGCATACCATTTAGGAGCCCTTTTATTTGGTCTACACTATTTGCAAAGGACAATAAAGACTTTGTAAATGCGAGTCAGATCACGGATAGCGCGATAAGAGCTAATAGAAATATGAAAAAACGGGGCAACAACAAAAGTATTGAAGATTGAAATTCCGTCACTCTCACAGATCGCATATGCAATGTACAATAAACCCTCTGTAAAAGACCACTTACTGAATAAACAAGGAATTCTCTAAAAGCAGGTGACTGCTTAATGCAGGTGTGAAAGGTGTCTATCTGTAAGCTGTATGACCCAGAATTGGACCAGTGTTAGGTACAGTAAAACTTCTCTAAACCGGAGTTCTAGTAGAGAAGAATTTAGATACTTTTAAGCAGGTGGCTGCTGCTTAATGCAGGGTGAAATTCCTAAATGAGCTTTTTGCATGACTTTCACCCTACATTAAGCTGTCACTTGTCTTCAAACTCGATATTCATACTAAATTGAACGTCCTGTTTAGAGGGGATTTACTGTAGTTACTTTAGAGATGTTTTACAGTAATTGAAGACACTCAACTCTCCACCCATCTCCGTATTTGGAACTAAGGTAGAACATACTTATCTTAAGGTTATGTTAAACCACTGAAATATGTAGTATAGAGAAAGGCATCGAAATAAGAAACAGCCTCAAAAACATTCAACATTTTTTTCTACTTCAAACACATATCGAAATACAGTAGAACCTGTCTTAAGGCATGTTGTAGCTTAATGCAGGCCAAAAGTGATGCTGAAATCTCATATAGGAGCTTTCTGCGTTACTTTTAGGCCTGCATTGAGCAACCACCTGCTTTTTAGACTCCTATATTTAATAAATGAATGGCCGATTATGACAGGTTCTGCTGTATGCAATAAAAATTGTTCTGCTTTATTATAAGTTACTGGTAAATGTAAGTTTCAGGGCTATAGATTACCTGCGTATTTGGGAAATCTAAATAGAATTTCTTTTATATTTCTTCGCAAAACCCTATTTTGCTCTAATCGTCAGAATCATCTCACCGATGCGAAATTAACCCATTCCCACATATAGACGCCTTTTGACGCCTCTGTAAAAGTCACTTTGTGAAACCATTTATCACAATGGTTTCAACACTACACAACTCTAAAATTTTCCTTTTTAGTAGTAAATGCTCCTTTTCGGTAGATTTGTTCAAAGAGGTTGGATCTAAAAATAGCCTATACGGGAATGGATTAATTTGATGAGTAGCATCAAGATGTGACCATGAGGTTATAAAGCATTTTTGCTTGAGTCTGAGATCATGCTTGAGAATTATCTCAGACTCAGCCGTTTTATAACATTGGGTCCTGGTTAGGCTTAGAAATAAGAGATTTTTGTGAATCTGCACGCATTTGATATATAGCCATGAAATTCATTACGATTACATAGGTTAAAAATGTTGTACAATGCCAGGAACTTACTAGTCATAAAAGCAAATCAGGTTCATTCCTTTCGCCGATGTGACATTTGCAAAATAAGTTTTGCAGCAAATAGTTGAGATTCTGATTAGAGGGGTCCTCCGGGAACCCATTGCTCTTGGTCTACATTGTTTACATATACCTGTGCACTAATCGGTTGATTTCTCATTATCAGACAAATATTATTTCGTTTTCCGTGTTTTGCAATGCTTTTAAGAAAACCGCACCATAAGTCACGCTACAAAGCGAAATTAACCACTGAGTTTATTTACTGAACTTTCTCCTAAATAGTTACAGAGAAACGTTTAAGAGTTTCCTTGAGACTATTAATTCAAGGTAGAAAGTCGCTTTGAAGTTAAATCCCATGCTTAGCTTAAGGTTAGTTGCTAGTCTTAAATCAAAGTGTATCCTGTATCCTGCTGATAAAAAATGTGTTCGCTCAATTTCAGGACTACTGTAAGTTTGTTTCCTTTTGCTTCGCTTAGAGAAACTATTTCCAGGATGGCAAACAGTTTGGATCCTGATGAGACGCTGTGCCTTTCGGTGTATATTCAGGATCCAAGCTGTTTGTAACTTTCAGGTTATTTCGCGCATATCACAGTCGGGATTAACCTTAACCCTTTCGCTGCCAAACTCTGACGTCTGCTAACTCTGTCGTCTGCTAACTTTGTCGTCTGCTACAAATTTTCATTCCTTTGATTTTCTTCATTTTTGTTTCAAAAACATAGTAACAGTAACAGTTTGGATCCTGATAAGAAGCCGAGTTACTCGGCATCTCATCTGGATCCAAACTGTTTGCATAGGTAATCACAGATCCGGCATTGGCAGCGAAAGTGTTAAACTTTCTCGAAATATTTGTCTGCTGTCTGCTTCAGTTATATATACACAAAGATTGGTTTTTGAGTTCTTTTCAAAACACACAATAACAAACGGTTTGGATCCTGACGAAACGCAGATTTCTCGAGATATAATCGCATCGACATTACATCAAGAGAATCACAGAACTTTGGTCTAAAAGCATCTGTATATCAGTGAATACAGAAGAACTTCTATAAATTGACAAATTAATCAATAAATATGGGTGGCTATAAAAGCAGGTGGTTGCTTAATGCTGGGAGAAAGAAATGCAGAAAGCTCCTATAGTAACTTTCTACATTACTTTCGTCCTGCATTAAGCTACCACCAGCCTTTAGAACCCAGATTTATAAATATCTCATTTTGGTAGTCGCAATAAAGAGTTTTAGTGCACTTATCTACATATTAGACACGTAGAGCACGCATACTGAATATTCAGACTTATAAGCACTGTTTATACTTTGAAATCCTGACTTGTCACGTTGTATTTTATTGCAACTGCTCAACGAGGTTTAATTATTCGACATGATAGTACAGTAAAACCCCGCTAATGCGACCACCTAAAAGAGGTATAATTATGGGTGCTAGATGCAGGTGGTAGCTTAATGCAGGACAAAAGTAATGCAGAAAGCTCCTCTAGGAGCTTTCTGCATTACTTTTGCCGTGCATTAAGCAACCACCTGCTTATAAAGACACCAATGTTTATTTATTAAGTGGTCGCATTAGAGGGGTTCTACTGTACAGTCTTAGATTCAATATTTAACCCTTATCTCGCTCTCCGTCACGTGACTTGCACTTGCAAACAGCGTGGATCCAGATAAGACGCTGATAGCTTAACACTCGGACACAAGTTTTTTTTCAAAAGCTTGATCGAATCTGAAGTGACCAAAAATTACACCAGATCAAATTTAAGCAAACATTATTTTTTTTCACAGCGGGGCAAAGGTTTATAATATTTATACGTGACAATCAGGGCAATGTCTGCATGCCTTATATTAACCATTTAAGTAAAAATCTCTCTATAACGGCCACTAAATTGTGTTAATTATTTGTTATTTAGGGCAGGTGGCTGCTTAAAGCATGGTGAAAGCAAAACAGAACGCTCCTATAGGAGCGTTCTGTTTTACTTCCACCTTGCTTTAAGCAGCCACCATGGCTTTAACACAAAATAGTTGATGTAATTTAGTGGCCGTTATAGAGAGGTTTTACTGTATACTGCTGACCGCTGTCTGGCTAACATTTTTATACATGTACAACCTGGATCATGATCAGTCGCTTGGTAACTCGGTTTCTTTGATACTCGATTCTTAACCCTTTCGCTGCCAAACTCTGTCGTCTGCTAACTTTGTCGTCTGCTACAAATTTTCATTCATTTGATTTTCTTCATTTTTATTTCAAAAACATAGTAACAGTAACAAACAGTTTGGATCCTGATGAGACGCTGAGTTACTCGGCATCTCATCTGGATTCAAACTGTTTGCATAGGTAATCACAGATCCGACATTGGAAGCGAAAGGGTTAAATGTGCTTCAAATCGGAATTTAAGCATACATTTTTTACATCAGAATAGAAGTTAACCCTTTCTATCATAGAAACGCATTTAATGGTTTTTAAAACAGAGTAGGTCAAGCAAGATCAGTTGTCTCATGTTTGTTTATCAAATAATATATTTCTAATTCTACAATTTCTGCCGCGGTAAAACATTTATTCATATTGACAGGGACAGCGTAAAACATAGCTTATGCAAAACATAAATAGTAATGTTTATCTTCTGCATCTAAAAACCTATAATTGTCACCAGTTAAAAGGCTTAAATAGTGTCTAGAATCTAAGTCACGTGGTGTTTGATTTTGATCAAATCTAAGTCATGTGGCGTTTGATTTTGATCAAACCTGTAATAATTGTGTCAACCATTGCAATGGTCCGTGGATGTTTAACCACAGAGTCCGTTTAGTATTATAGTATAAAGATACTGGAAGAATGTGAATGACAAACGGTGCAGACAGTGTTAACCCATTCCCTCATAGGCTATTTTTAGATACAACCTCTTTGAATAAATCTACCGAAAAGGAGCATTAAGTAGAGAAAAGGAAAAGTTTAGAATTTTGCAGTTTGAAACCATTGTGATAAATAGAGCATTTGCTCCTATAGGAGCAAATGCTCTATTTATCACAATGTTTTCACAAAGTGACTTTTACAGAGTCGTCAAAAGTCGTCTATATGAGGGAGTGGGTTAAGAGGGATCATTCTGGCACTCCATGAACTGAGTCTACACTATAAATATTTGTTGATTCAAATGCTGTCATAGAATTAGGATCGGATACAAGGCGTTTTGTCAGCAGAGAAAGATTAGGTTACATAAATTATTAAAATAAATTCAAATATCCAGTAATATTTACATTCGCCCTGCAACGTCCTTATATAACCTTATTCTAAAAAGAAAGTTGCATAACCTCATGAACACCGGAAGCACGTCATTCATTTCTTAAATATAAGAAATACAATTGAATATAAATATAAGAAATGAATGACGTGCTCCCGGTGTTCATGGGTTATGCAACGCATAGTTTTACGAGCAAAGATTCACGTGAAGCCCTTCGGGCTTCACTAACTTTGCTCGTAAAGCTATGCGTTGCATAACCTCATGAACACCGGAAGCACGTCATTCATTTCTTAATTAAAAACGACGCCTCGGTAATATACATCTTAAATTACACTAAACCCGCTCCAAACCGAACTTATAATAAAGCAGAACATATATCTATTTAGGCAGTTATAGCTGTTTAATGCAGAGTGAAAGTAATGCAGATAGCTCCTGGTGGGGGGGGAGGGGCTTACTACAATGTTTACCCTGCATTAAGCTTCCACATGCCTTAATGACCGGCATTGATACTTATTTGAAAACCCGGTTTTGAGAGGTTTTAATGTGCTCGATACTAATCTTACCTTTAGCGTGCTGGTTTGATAATTACAACATCTACTAAAATAATTCGCCTGTTCTATTTTTTCAATTATAATTTATCATTCTCCTCCCATTTTAAAAGTACAGACTAAGCCTGCATGTACGATGACAAATGACGAGACGTCAAGTTGCTTTGCATCCAAACTTTCTGCACAGTATGTGCATGGGCCGTTAAAGATCTGTTCGTGTGGCGTTCTTATGGTTAACGAGTTTTACATCCACATTAAGTGAATGGTATGGAAAAAAGTAATACTAAAAAGCGCTATCTGTTAAGATCCGCTATTGATTGAAACCCCCTAAAATACTGATATGATAGCTATCTTAAATGACAGAGTAGATGAAATTAACTTTTAACTCTTCCCATGGTGAAAAATATGATGTCAGCTGAAATCTCCATTGCAATCATTTTAACCCATTCCCTCTGGGGCTATTTTTAGATCCAACCACTTTGAATAAATCTACCGAAAAGGAGCATAAACTAGAGAAAAGGAAAAGTTTAGGATTGTGTAGTTTGAAACCATTGTGATAAATAGAGCATTTGCTCCTATAGGAGCAAATGCTCTATTTATCACAATGGTTTCAACAAGTGGCGTATAGGCGTAGAAAGGTGTATTTATGGAGGAAAGGGTTAAATTTATTCATTTGGATTAGTTTTTAAAAGTGATTGACCGAGTGACAAACAGATTGGATCCTGATGAGTTGGATCCAAGCTGTTTTGTTTTCAAATACGAGTCAAGTTGTATTTGGCACGTGATGTTTCTGTAAAACACATTTTGCCGATGTGACTGCTGGAAATTAATTTTTGAGGATAACAATGCAGATCCAGGTCATAGGAATGAGATGGAATTGTGAAGGATGAATGAGACAGATGGCAGAATGAAAGTAATCCAGAAAACTCCCAGGGGATATCATCCTGCATTTAGCTGCCACCTGTCTTAACCCATTTCCTCATATTGACACCCCCTTTTGACGCCTCTGTAAAAGCCACTTTCTGAAACCATTGTGATGAATAGAGCATTTCTCCATAGCATTGTGATGAATAGAGCATTTGCTCCATAGGAGCAAATGCTCTATTCATCACAATGGTTTCAGAACTACAAAATTCTAAAAAATCATTTTTTCTAGTTAATGCTCCTTTTCGGTAGATTTATTCAAATTGGTTGGATCTTAAAATAGCATATGAGGTAATGGGTGAAATACCGATGGTGATATTTATTTTAGTGTTCGGATCCATCATGTATATATATGTAAAGTGCCGATGAAGTGATGATGATGGATGAAATGCCTATACGTCACTATGTTAAGTCTATAAGTAATACAAAGCCGTAGATAAGGGAAGTTTGTTGATACTTATTAGACTCACATGGGAACGAAGAATATTTTTATTCTGAATGTTCAATGGAATTGTCAGTCATTAAAATCCATTGCGTATGAAAGGGTATAATTTCAAGAGGATTTTGATTGACGAACGATAAAGACCTGGGTCCATGCTTATAAAACTTTCAGTTGAGTCTGAGTTCGTTCTCAAGTTTTTGATTGGTCAGATTTGAGCCTTTGGCTCAAATCTTACCAATCAAAAGCTTGAGAACTCAAATCTGACCAATCAAAAGCTTGAGAACGAAATGCCTGTACATCCGTTTCCATCATTCAAAGGGTTCATTCTTTATCACGATAATACAAGCAGTGATGGGGTCCGACGAAAGAAGTAAATCTGCCAATGACAGCCATTTACAAGCACCTGTTGAACCTCACCTGTGATATAATATACTGATGCAGACTCCATAAATAAAAATGAAAATCTCAAGATTGTCGTCTGCTTCACAACTATCTACTGCCCTATAATGACCTTTTATTATAACACTTATCTCGCTAGCAGCGACCTTAATCGTACTTGCAAATTGCTTTGATCTAGATGAGTCTCATCAGGAGCCAAGCTGTTTGACACCCGGTCAATAATTTATCGAAAGCTTAATCAATACAAAGTAGTGAAAAAATGCACCAGATCAAAAAATTGACCAGACATTTTTTTACAGGAGGACAAGGCTTAATGGAGTAGTTTAAACCCACCTATTTCATACTATAGTAAAAACGCGATAGTACGAAATTTTAGTAATGAAGAGGTTATGTCTATGTAGCCAGGTGGCTGCTTAATGCAGGGTGAAACAAAGACATAACCTCTTCATTAGAATTTCGTAGTATCGAGTTTTACTGTACTTCAATAAACAGTGATACGTACTAGAGTGTTCGTATAATCCAGAGTTTACTGCATTTGTATTTGAAGCTACAGTTTCTTTATGTGACTTTTTCACTTCCAAACCGCTTGCCACTGATAACTATTTTCCGTAGTGTGAGGAGAACATGTCTAACAATGATCACAAACGTCGTATTGTCCAGTTGAGACGCCGAGTAACTTTGCATCTCATCAGGATCCAAACTCTTTGACATACTGGTTATTTTAAGTCTGAAAATTGAATGATGGGAAACCGTTTATTTTTAGACTATTTAAAGCAGACGGCAAAAATTTACAGACGAAAGTTATTTATTGAAATGGTTGAGTCAAGGGATTGAGATGACACGATAACAAGTGTTCTGGTAATTTACACGTGGTTTTTGCAAATTGAGTGGCAGAAGAATTGGTTTATTAGGAGATAACAAATATTGACTTACATGCAACGCCGTGTAAGAGATCAGCAAATCAACATGATGAAAAGAATGGAGGATATTTACCTTTGACACGTTGGAAGCTACAAAATACAGTAGATGTCTAATTGTGGGTCTGCGAGGTAGTTGATTCAGCTAAATGCGGGCGAAAATTATACAGAAAGCTCCCAAAAGTAGCTTTCTGCATTGTTTTCGTTCTGCATTAAGCAGTCACCTGCTCTTATAGACCCACATGTTTATTCGTTAGGTGGCCGTTATAAAGAGGTTCTAATGTATAGCAAAACCTCTCTATAACGACCACTAAAGTGTGCTAATCAGTTGGTATTTAGAGCGGGTGGCTGCTTAAAGCATGGTGAAAGTAAAACAGAGCGCTCCTGTAGGAGCGTTCTGTTTTTCTTTTACCTTGCTTTAAGCAGCCACCTGCCTTTTACACAAAATAGTTGATGTAATTTAGTGGCCGTTATAGAGAGTTTTTACTGTATATGTATATATAAAATTATATATTTACTATAAACTTAGTTTCCAAAGGTTTTTGAAACTGGACACTGTTGTCTGTACTATCTAAACCAGCAAATCTTTTTTGGGAGAATTTAGAGTATATACATGTATGCCCTATGTATATTCATGATTTGTGACTGCAAAATACAGTAAAACTCCTCTAAAGCGATCACCAAAACTAGGTCTAAATCTGGGTCTTAGAAATAGGCAGTAGCTTAATGCAAAACAAAAGTTATGCAGAAACCTTCTATAGGAGCTTTCTGCATTACTTCCGCTCTGCTATAAGCACCCATCCGCTTATTCGACTCAGATAAACATTACCATACATCAGCTAATAAATATTTATGATGTCATTATTTCTTGCTTGAATATTCATAAAGTTGTCGTTTGCTTCATAGGAGTTTACTGTACAGTAGCCCCCCCCCCCCCCCCCCCCCCCTAAACAAGAATTCTAGTAAAGAAGAATTTAGACACTTTTAGGCAGGTGGTTGCTCATTGCATGCGCCAGCTTAATGCAGGGTGAAAGTCATGCAGAAAGCTCTAAGAGCTTTCTGCATGACTTTCACCCTGCATTAAGCTAGCGCATGCCTCCAAGACCGACATGTATACTAAATTGAACGTCCTGTTAAGAGGGATTTTACTGTATATAAATTGACTGTGTGTTTGTAAGCCTGTTAATGCAATGTTTTGTGGGGTTGTTTTGCAATATTACTTAGAGATGTAGCTGTGTATCGTATCTGGCGTTATCACTTTAACATTTATTTTGGCGTGGAGATGTCTTATCTAATAAAAACTGACCACACTATTAACTCTTATCCCGCTATTTGCCACCTAACTCCAGTGGGCAAACAGCTTGGATCCAGATCAGACACCGGGTAACTCGACGTTTCATCAGTGTTTTACACTCGGTCATCCGTTTCTCAAAAGCTTGATGGAGTCGGAAATAGTCAAAATCGCACTGGATCTAATTTTGAGTTGACATTATTTTTGTTTTACCAAGGGGTAAGGGATGATATAATTAATGTAGGTAAATACAGGTATTTTGGCACTCTCCTTATCAATTTGTCGGAATTCGTGTTCTTTGTTTAGCACGATGCATCATGTCAAAAATGAATTCCAGAACTCAGCTGGTGCACTTGTACAATGGCCATGTCCCTGTTTCACAAAGTTCTCAATATTGAGATCTGTCTCAGGCGAAATAAAACCTGAGATATAATTTTATTTTAACTCTTTACCACACTTATATTCTTGCAAGAAACAATAATATTATACAGTAAAACCCCTCTAATGCGAACACTTAATTAACAAACATGGCTGTTTTCATAAACAGGTGGTTGCTTAATGCAAGATGAAAGTTATGCAGAAAGCTCTCTGAATAACGTTCGTCCTGCATTAAGCTACAACCTGCCTTTGCCACTGTGAATTATGCCCCTTTTTGGTGGTCGCATTAGAGGGATTTTTCTGTATTATGTACCTATTTTCTTTAAAATCGCGCATGAATAATGGCCATGTCAGAACTGTGGAAACATATCTATATAATGTCATAAGCAAACAGAGCAGACCCTGACCTGATGGTTCCTACATAGGTCTACTATAAAACGTTGTAAATATACATATATCATACTACTGCCCCATACAGCTCCAGTGTATGGCGATGTTTTAGGAGTTGATAGTGTTGGTGATATGTGTTTGTTTTCTGTATATGTAGATAACTGAGAACATAAACAACATGCACACAGTAAAATCGCAAATCTGAACTTTCAGTAAAGACGATTTGAGAACTTTTTAGGAAGGTGAAAGCCTAATGCAGAGTGAAAGTCTTGCAGAAAGCTCCTCTTGGAGTTTTCCGCATGATGTTAACCCTATATTAAGCTGCCACATGTCTTAAACACCAGTAATGATACTTATGAGTATCTGGAGTAGCGACATATTATTTTAGACTCAACCTCTTTGAATGAATCTGCCGAAAAGGAGCATTTACTAGAGAAAAGGAACATTTTAGAATTGTGTAGTATTGAAACCATTGTGATAAATAGAGCATTTGCTCCTATGGAGCATATGCTGTTTTATCACAATGGTTTCAAGAAGTGACTATTACAGGGGCATATAAAGGCGTATTTATGGAGGAAAGGGTTAAGCGGCCATCAAAAAGAGATCTAACTATTAGTGTGTACGGCATCATCAAATGACATAACTATTTGCTGCCTTCGTCTATTGCGTTTATGACTTTTTATCTTTCTGTATCTATATACATGTATAGTATTCTCATCTTTTTTTTCACAGAGCGACAAGATCTACACAGTAATCAAGACCAGTCCGATGTGGCGTGATGTTACAGGAACGAGAGAGTCGAGATTCTCAGTTAATCAGAAAGCCCACTTGTTGTCACTACTAACTATGGTTGGGCCCAGCCCAGACTGGTGTATAGGTAAATTGTTGGATTGATATATTGTCAAAACATTTCATGAAAAAAAACCTTGGAGATCTGTCCAATCACCAGAGAAGTGGAGAACCTGCAGTTTACTTAGCAAATTATTTCTCAACAATTACATCAGTCAAATAGTTCTTGCAGACATTCCCTTTCAGATGAAAATAAGCTTCACGTTCACAATTCTTAATTGGATACGTTTGGATACGTCAGATGACTGTTGTCCGACGCTTTTTAATTTGATAGTAGTTCAAATTTAACCCCGGGGCCCCCGTGACCGAATGGTTATGATCTTCAACTGACCATCGATTAGCCCCGCACCGCTGTGGTTCGAATCCCGGTTTGTGCATTGAGATTTATCGTGTTGGCTTGCGGTAGGTCGGTGGTTCTACTCTGATGTTCTTCTGTGCGCGAAACAATTCAATTTGTACACAGAACCTCTGGGGGTCTTCTTCCACCTGTAATTAGCTAGACGTCATGATATGACTGGAATACTGTTAAAACGACGTAAAACCCGATAACAACCAAACCAAAATTTAACCCAACCCCATCCATTCAGATGATATAGGACATTGTTTTCCATGTCAGCCTGTCCGTGAGTGGGGATATGTGCATATGCGTCCTTGTGTCCGTAGAGGTCATGATTGTGTTCGAGTCAATAACTTTCAGTCAGACCGAGCATCCGTGTCCTAGGATGCGTTTATGTTGATCCTCCTTTCTTTTCTGGACCATTAAACATTTTTTCCACAAAATCTCGTCTTATTAACACTTACCCCGCCATCCGCAAATTGACTTAACCCTTTCCCTCATATAGACGTGTTTTCGCGCATTTTCAAACAGAGTAGACCCATATCAGACGGCTCCTAGAGGAGCCGTCTGACCAGGGTCTGCTCTGTTTGTTAATAGAATTTGATAGATCTGTTTCTTTGCTTTCTAAAATGTCTACAATGTTCCACCTTCCATTTCTCTTTATAACTATTTTGTTAATGAATATTCAGTAGGTATTGAAATTTGGCCTAGATACAGAACAGGGAAAGGGTTAAATTTGCAAACAGCTTGAATCCAGGGTCCATGCTTATATAGCTTTTTAGTTGAGTCTGAGTTCGTTCTCAAGCGTTTGATTGGTCAGATTTGAGTTCTCAAGCTTTTAATTGGTCAGATTTGAGCCAAAGGCTCAAATCTGACCAATCAAAAACTTGAGAACGAACTCAGACTCAACTAAAAGTTTTATAAGCATGGACCCAGATGAGATGCAATGTTACTCGGTGCCTCATCAGGATCCAATCCGTTTCACACACTTGTATTCCAAAAGTTTGATCGATTCGGCAGTAGTCAACTAATTTCCCAGATCCAACTTTGAGAAGGCATTTTATTCACAGCGCGTAAAGGGTTAATTGATAACGTCAATCGAAGAAGGCTTAGGATAGACCTGGCGGAACCGCAATGGACCCAGATTAGACGGGTCGTATAGGAGATGCAGATGTCTGATCAGTGTCTGCCCTGTTTGCTGGTGAAATAATAATTCTATAGTTTCTGCTAAAAGCTTTAAAACAAGAACAAAAACCTGTTTGGACATACCATTATAATAAGTCAGCTAATAATTATTCATGATGTCATTTTTCTGACGTAAATAATCATGAGGTATATGGTTTAATGCTATATCACAATGACATTGAGAATCCTGAAATAGTATACTATACTGTGCGAAATGTCAGTCTTTTTGGAGCCAAAGTGCTTATCTTGTCTTATACCATCGCGGCCTTGGCGTGTCGTACAAAGACATACTTCTATTAGGTTATAGAAAGTGTGACTGTACAGCAAAACTCCTCTACAATGACATCCCAATAGTCTTTATTCTTGGTCAGGTATAGATTAACTCTGTTAATACTGAATTTTCAAATTGTTTAGAGTCCATTGAGTAAGAAAGCTTTAAATTTTCAAGTTTTTAACGACCAACACTGCAGACCCTGATCAGAGGAATCCACTAGGAGTATTCGCTGTTTTCAATGAAAGTACACTCGTTTCTCGCATCCAAATGGTTAATGCGGGAAGAAAGTAATGCTGAAAGATCACAGATTAGCTAAGCAAGTAATGCTGAAAGGTCACACAGAAGCTTTCTGCTATACTTTCGTTTTCCATTAAGCAGCCATCTGCTTTTACAAAGATTCGTGTGTTTTACTTAAGTGATCCTTATTTATAAGAGACTTTTACTACAGCTTCAATTTTTGAATTTGAACACACTTTGATCGTTTATTAAAGGTATTCCATCTTTGTCAATGTGCAACGCTAACTGTACATGGGTTGACAAGATGGTGGTCGACCTGTTTCCTTGGGACGCTGGCACAGACGAGGGCATCACATATGTGGTAAGTACAAAAAGCGTCTACACTACTGTGAGTATGACACCAGAGATGGTAGAAGTATTAGGTAAAGAACAATTGTACCAACTCGGCTCACTCCGGCAACCTCGGAAAAGAGGTACTAACCTAGGACTTGCGCAAAGAAGACTAGGTACACCATAGATACGCCTTTTAATGCTTTTGCAGACTGAGTAGACCCAGATCAGACGGCTCCTGTAGGAGCTGTCTGATCATGGTCTGCTCTGCTTGCTTGTGGGATAACATATATCTGATGTTACATTAAACTTCCTGTGTTCATTTGCCATTATAAACTATGCATAAAATTAATATTCATGATAATCATCATTCCTTACATGAATATGCATGAAGTAAATGGTTAAGTGAAATGGGCTAACGCTGAATGGGGTAAGCTTTCTGAAATGTTTTACCGGTGTCAAGCCGTCTTAACATTTAGATACTTATCGAGAGAAATCAGTTTAAAGTAGATTATCACTTCTAATGCTCTTGAGCAGAGATAAAATATAAAGAGACCATTTATTTGCAATGCATGACAGCTGAATGGGTCCAAAAGTTGGACAAGGAAGCGATTGTGTACTCGTCTGTATGATGTGTAAGACTTTGATAATCTTGTCCTGTTTATAATGAGAATCTGAAAATCTTGTCCTTCTGTCTATAATGGCTTTCTGACGTAACATATTAACGATTGAAGTTATCAATAGATTTTAGCTTTTTCAGAATAGTTTGACATCTTATTCGATTAGTAAAAAGTCTTAACCCTTTTCAGTGTGGGAAACGAGCCACTACTGTCCTTTGCAAACAGTGAAAACTCAGATGAGAGGGCTCCTAGAGGAGCCCTCTCATCTGAGTATTCACTGTTTGTCATGTTACAATTTATATTGAATATTCACGGTAAGCTTGATTTATTTGAATTTGGAATGATTCAGCATGAAAAGGGTTAAGCTTTCTTTTTTGTACCATTTTTATGCTGATTTGAAGCAGCAAATTGGTGCATTTCTTCAAGTACAATGGAACCTCTCGACACTGACCACTTAACCCTTTCCCTGTTCTACGTTTATTTCAAATGCCAATACCTACTGAATATTCATGGTCAAAATAGTTATACATGTAATGAAATAATTATGTAAGGTGGAACATTCCAACTATTTTAGAAAGTAAAGAAACAGATCTTTCAAATTCCATTAGCATACAGAGCAGACCATGATCAGACGGCTCCTATAGGAACCGTCTGATGTGGGTCTACTCAGTTTGAAAATGCGTGAAAATGACGTGATACTTAAACATTGGTTCCTTTTAAAAGTAGGTGGCTGTTGAACCCTTTTGCTGCCAATGCCGGATCTGTGATTACCTATGCAAACAGTTTGGATCCAGATGAGACGCCGAGTAACTCGGCGCCTCATCAGGATCCAAACTGTTTGTTACTGTTACTATGTTTTTGAAACAAAAATGAAGAAAATCAAAAAAATGAAAATTTGTAGTAGACGACAAAGTTAGCAGACGACAGAGTTTGCCAGGGAAAGGGTTAATACAGAACGAAAGTGCTGCAGGGAGCTCTTATGCGTACTTCCTGTAAACTGTTTGTCCTTCATTAAGCTACTGGCTATACTAAAGGCACATGATTAGAATTCTTGAGTGGCTATTGAAAGAGTGCATATTAAACATAATCTGGTTATATGGTAATTTTCATTTTTATGTAAAATTTTCATAAAAAAAACACCAACATGCATCCTAGGCGAAGCTACAAATGGTGACTGTTCCAATAATTCCTTCAAATTTCACGTTTTTTCTGCGATTTTTTCAGCGCTTATGCTTCATTAAAACTTATATTTTTCATATCTGTTTTCCCATATTTTTGCTACGTTTTGCTTTTTTCATTTGTAAATGCATGTATTTCAAATGAAAATATGGAAATAACTAATAAAACAAAACGAAACACAAAACCATCTCACGCAAGCACGTTTAACATACCAACATCGTGTACCTGAGGTCTGCCCTTACCACTACTTTTTGATAATTATTACAACTAGAGCAGTTAATATTTTGGCCATCAGCACAGACATTGTTTCCATATTTTTGCTATGTTATACGCCATTTTAACCCTTCGCTTGCTGAATTTTAAAATGCATTTCTCCTTCTTTACCCAGGCCCTGTTGTATAATTACATATATCTTCACTTTCTACAATTATTTCTCTGTGCAATCACTGCTGTGGAGTGCACTGGTTGCACAATCAATTTGAAAATAGTGCAGACCCTGATGAGACAGCTCCTGCAGGAGCTGTCTCATCTGGGTCTTCACTATTTACAGGTAGGTATATTGACGTGAACAGCAAGCGAAGGGTTAATCAAATGTAAAAATATGTCCAATGATGTTGGCTTTGAATTAAGGTGTTGCTACAAACACGTACGAAACTGCTCAAAACTCAGTGAGTCATTTGTTAACCATTTATCAGACAGAGACTCGTTGGTATGTCTTTGGAAACAGAGTTGACCCAGACCGTCTGATAAGGATCTACCGTATTTGCTTTTGGAATTATATAGATTTGATTCCACAATTTCTGCCGAAGCAAAACATCATGTGTGTTTATAGGCCATTATAAAAATTCAGCTATGAATATTCTGTTTGTAATTATTTCGTGTATGAATATTCATCAGGTAAAAGATTAAACTGCGCCATGCAACTAACCCTTTCCCTCATATACACGTGTTTTCATGCATTTGCAAACAGAGTAGACCTTGATCAGACGGCTCCTAGAGGAGCCGTCTGATCAGGGTCTACTCTGTTTGCTATTGTAATTTGATATATCTGTTTCTTTACTTTCTAAAATGGTTACAATATTCTACCTTGCATATAACATTATAACTATTTTGTCCATGAATTTTCAGTAGATATTGAAAGTTGGAATAAACATAGAACAGGGAAAGGGTTAAGAAATGATTTGTATTCGTTTTGTAATAAATACTACATCACTTACATTAAACAATTTGAACCAAGATGATACACTCAGTTTCTCTGTGTCTTATCTGGATTCAAACTGCTAGCAAATATAATGAGTTACCAGCAGTATGCCAAAGTTAATTATATACGTGTCTAATTCAGAACAATGCCAAAATCCCGACTGACCCACCACGGAGAATTCAGCAAATAACGCACATGAATCCTAAACACCCAGACTCCCCCTTCTACGGGCCTCGACCAATCAAACCCTTGGCTCAGGTGACCTTGACGAAGGTCAAAGAATTCTGCGGCGACGAAGACGGGAGTCAGGCGGGTGAAGACGCTGTCCCCAGTACTGAAGACCTCATAGACATGATGAAAAAGAAAATGATGATGACGAAGAAACTCGGTAAGTAAAAGAAAAGTACTTAGGATTTAACAAACCTATTTCAAACCTATTTCGGAAACAATCGATATAAATCGTAGATGTTCGTGACAGATGTCGGATATTCTCGGTAAATTTGTGTGGGTGTTTCGATTGGAGCGCTACCAATACGAACGACAATAAATACAGTAAAACCCCTCTACAGCGACCACTCAACCCCTTATTCTTGATCTAAGACAGATGGAAGCTTAATGTACAAACTATGGGAACTATCGACATTACGTGTGCTCTGATGTACGCAGTCACCTGCATTTTTTAAACATTTACTCAATGAAAAACATTGGCCAGTGGTTCCTCAAGAACAGAAATGATTAACATTTAGCCTGTTATGGGCGGATGAATAAATACATGTACCTATGCAAATAGTTTGGATCCTGATGAGACGCCGAGTAACTCGGCGTCTCATCATGATCCAAACTGTTTGACATTATGAAATATTGCATGTTGGGAGACAAATTGATTATAGCTTAAATTCTGAAAATGTAGTAGGTGAAAAAAAAACTGTAAAAATAATTTGCTCAGCAGGCTAAAGGTTGATGTGAAAAATGCAACTGATCGGAATTTGAGCAGAAATAATTATCTCTCAGCAAAATAAGGGTTAAACTTTAGCACAATTTGTCGTCTGCTCAAATTATCGTCTGCTTCTTTTTTTTAAATAGACGTTACGTCATCAATATGCACAGAACATAGAATATGTGTGTCAAACAGTGTGGCTCCTGATGAATCGCCGATATACTTGGCATCTAATGTGGATCCAAGCTGTTTTGTAAACACGAGCCAGATCTAGATTGGCGGGCGAATGGTAAATGTTAGAACAAAATGCACAGACGGCTGATAATTTTGTCTGCAGCAAAACATTTCAACAAAAAGATGTATTTGATACCCATCTTCATTGTAAAATAATCTATTTGGGGGTTCTTGGAAAACAAAAAATTGGGTTTCAGTTTAACAATGTGATTCCAGAATTGAGAATACATGTACAGTCGAACCTCTCTAAAGCGATCGTTGATTGATTCAAAATAAACACTGTAACCCTTTAAAAACCGAATTATCATATGGACTATTCCAAAATTCAAATAGGTCAAGCTTACCGTGAAAGTTCGGGGAATTTTAAAGAAAATTGTAACATGACAAACAGTGTAGAACCTGATGAAAGGACCCTTCTAGGAACCCTCTCATATGGGTCTATACTGTTTGTAAAGGACATTGTTTTGCAAAGGACTTTAATTACTGGTTTTCCGCATTGAAAGAGTTAAAATCAGTTTGATGTTTTAATGCATACAGAATGAAACTACCACAGAAAGCCGGGAATCTTGTGTATAACGTTTGTCCTGCGTTACAGTTTGCCTCAGAATTTAAGAAATTGCGACATCGTGATATTTTATTATGGTATAGGGGGCGTGTGTAGTGTTGCACTTTTAATAACTGCTCGTGAACAGACTCAACAAAAGCGAGTCTGCAAGTTTCTCTTTTTGAATTGCTGCTTTTGCTTTCGAAGGATCTGCTGCTTTCACAACTAATATGAACACAGGATTGTTCGGCATTGGCAGAGCGTTTAGATGCGGGCCTACAGTGCTCCCTCCCTACAACGACACCCTTTGGGATACAAAGAGTGTATGTGTTGTTCAGAGGGAGTTGTTATAGGGAGGGAAAATCAAACATAATTAGCTTTTTTGCAGATCCCCAGATAAGGGGTATTTCGAGAACTAAAACCGTTATGCCTCAATCAAACCCTATGTTGTGACCACTCTTTAGAATCGTCACAAAGTGACGATTCTAAAGAGTGGTCACAACATAGGGTTTGATGGAGGCAAAAATAAAATACGATGAAAAAAGTTGTTTCTGGAGCCGTGTTGTTTCGGAAACAGTGATATGCGTTGTTGTAAGGAGGGAATCGTTATTGAGAGGGTCGTTGTAGGGAGGGAGCACTGTATATTATTCTATAAGCGAACAGAGAAGCCCCTGGTCAGATGGCTCTTACAAGAGCTGCCTGATCTTGGTCTTCTCTGTTTGCAAAAGCATGTTGAATTCATGCACAAAAATGTATGCGCTAAATTAAATCTCTTTAAATAGTTATAGTATTTCTTACAGCGGGTTTTAAAATTTATAATATGTTTATAATTCTTTCGTTGTGACAGAAATGATGAAGTGTCAGACCACGGAGTGGACAGAATGGACGGAGTGTAGCAACAACTGCGGTGCTGGTATGCGACAGAGGAGCCGGGAGATGGTCAACCGTAACATCCTGCCTTCCATGTGTAACCTAGAGCTCATGGAGAAAGAACCCTGCCAAGGTGATTGTCTGGACAAACCTGGAGCAAGGAAAGAAGGACGAGAAAAGCTTAATACTAACTTCGAAGTTAGACACACCTACAAACTGAACTTGAGCGACCCGTGCGCAATCACGCCATGGTCTGATTGGTCCCCATGCACGGCCAAGTTGTGCGGGCGGGGCATAAGGGAAAGATGGCGGATGTTCCTGCATAAATCGGCGCTGTCCATGAACTGTGGACTTAGTATCATGGAGAAGGACGTTTGCTATGGCATCATTCCTGACTGCAGGAAGGCATATATGATGAAAAATTTCACAGGTACCTATACTTAATCCAAGTATTCAAACAACCTTAGTATTCGGACACCCTATCTGCCCTCTCAACTAAATACAGTAAAACCCGTATATAATTAATCGTTTTTGTAGTATTTTGAATATTAGGCAGGTAGTTGCTTATGCCTATAGGTCACACATTCACGGATCACCTCGCCGGTTCCACTACGGATTATATCTCACGGATGACCCCGGAAATACCAATATCCGTAATGCTATACGGATGCATACAATCGTGTGACAACGGCTAGAATGCGGAAAGTTACGGACCAGGTCAGATTGCCACGAATGATGCCGGATCGTATCCGTAGCTAATCCGGCGTCAAATCCGCGAATGTGTGACCTTGGCATTTATGAATGGCGAAAGACGCGCAAAAAGCTCCATCGGGATCGTTCTGTGTCTGCGGTTTACATGTATTTATCTCTATACTCTATTTCAATATAATGGTTTAATCAAATTTGGTTGGAGATGACAATTGGAAATTTGGCACCGGAAGAGTTGATTCAAACATGATTTTCACAATGCATTCAGCTTCCACATGTCTTACAAACATCCGGTTTAGAGGGATTTGATCATTTTAAATTATACTGACATAGCGGCAACTTGTGAAGACCTTGGTCAATAGGATCCTTCAGGAATATTTTGACCTTGGTCTGCATTATTTGCTTAGGGTATACGAACGATTCTTTACAAACGAAATGTGATGGTATTCACTTGAGTCTTCTTATATTTCTGCCATTCCTGAACATGTACATGCATTGACGGTTAGTCTGCTAAAGTAACAGTTATCCGGCGCTAAACTTTAATTACTTTCTGTTTAGTTCAGAAGTGTCCAATATGGTTTGCTTTTTGAATATTCGTCACAAAATCAGTTCATTACTGTCACATGTGACTGTCCATTGTCGAAGACATGAGTTCGTCTTTATAAAATTAACCCTTTACTCCATGAATGTTCATGTCAGAAATGGCGTGTATATCCTCATTAATTAGATTAATATTTTTAATTGCATATAAAAAAGAAACGTTTCGGTCCTGGTTAAACGTGAGAACCAGATCTATAAAATTCCACAAGCAAACAAAACAGACCTTGACCAGGAAGCTCCTATAGGAGCCGTATAGGAGCCTAAACTAAACTGGTATCAGTATATGCTATGTGATGTAACTTAATTTGGTGTTTTTTCTTTCTTTCAGCAATTTGTAGTTTACCAAAGTATATTGGCCCATGCAGAGGAAGTTTCAAGAGATGGTACTACGATACCCGGATGCAGAAATGTCTGCCATTCCAATATGGAGGTTGTCGTGGTAACGACAACAGGTTCAAGACGCCGGAAGAATGCAGGGATCAGTGTGAAGTCCACATGGGTATGTCAAGCTGTCTATTTGATCCTTTCCCTCATACAAACGTGTTTTTACGCATTTGCAAACAGAGTAGACCCAGATCAGACGGCTCCTATAGGAGCCGTCTGATCAGAGTCTGTTCTGTTTGTTATTTGGAATTTAAAAGATTTGTTTCTTTACTTTCTAAAATGGCTACAATGTTCCACCTTCCATATTTCACTATAACTATTTTTGTCCATAAATATTCTGTAGGTATTGAAATTTAGACTAAATCTAGAACAGGGAAAGGGTTAATCCGCTACCTGATAGAGGCGCCTTTTAACGCTTTTGCAAACAGAGTATAATCCCAGTAGCCTTCTGTAGGCACTGTCTCAACAGTATCTGCTCTGTTTGCCTATAAAATAGGAGATACAGTTGAACTTCGATATCTCGAACTCGGATAATTCGAACTTCGAGATAACTCGACCTAAAAGTTCTGTCCTTCCAAAACTTACAATACAGTATTGCTCTAAAATGTATCACAACGCATATCTAGAAAAACAAGTGACATCTTAATGCAGTTCTAACGTAATGCTGAAAGCTCCTACAGGAGCATTACTTTATACCTGCATTAAGCTGTGAACTTGAGAAATTGTACATATGAGATATCCGATAACTCGAACCTCTGTTATCTCGAACTTATTTGAATAGTTCCTTGAAGTTCGAGATATCGAAGTTCAACTGTATATTACACGATATGTTGCTTGTAGTCATTTTGTACAAAGTGATATTAAACGAATCGCCAATGGCTCGCTTAATAACATTTTCCAAGACGAGTTTAAAAATAACTACTAGCATCATTATCTTTTTATCACATAACATTTCGACTAAAATTCCGTTTTTGACAGGTCCTTCATGTATATTTCTACATGACGCCGTGGTGTTTCTACATGACAGTGCAGCTTATATTAACCGTGTTTAATACAGGGAAATATGTGATGACTATATTAACTAGAATACATGGGTGTTTATGTGATAAATAATTTTATTATATGTTCTGCCATAGCCAGAACTCTTTTATTAATTGGTCATCATAAAATTCAATATGTACATAATTATATAATTTTATGAACATGAATGACGTCATTATTTCTTACATGAATATTCATCAGGCAAATGGTTAACCCTTTCCTCCATAAATACGCCTTTCTATGCCTCTGTAAAAGTCACTTTGGTTTCAAAACTACCCAATTCTAAACGTTTCCTTTTCTCTAGTAAATGTTCCCTTTTCGGTAGATTTATTCAAAGAGGTTGGGTCTAAAAATAGCCTATGGAGGAAAGGGATAACCATGACACGTTACATTCAAATCCGTGATTATCTTTGCAAACAGCCTGGGTCCAGATGATCCGGTCCGGGTAATTTTTGTAAGAACATAATATTCATTATCATATAAAATAAAAAAAACGTTTAAAACTATCATTATAGAACTTTTCATAACCAGCAATACATTAGAACATGTCCTAAGCGGCTCATTTATTTATTGAATATAGGAGCCTTATAAACAGGTGGTTACTTAACCCTTTCACCGCCAATGTCGCATAAATGCACCACAACAAATAGTGCAGTCCCAGATCAGACGCCGCCTTTTCAAGGCGGCGTCTGATCAGGGACTCCACTTTTTTCACTCCTAAATGAGCTTTCAGCACGACTTTCACCCTGCATTTTAGCTGTCACCTGTCTCCAAGATCGATATTTATACTAAATTGAACGTCTGTTATAGTGGGGTTTTACTGTATAGCTTTATTTACAAACAATATTGCACTGCATGTAACCCGTGTCCTAATATGTTTAGGTGTCAATATTATGCCATATAATTAAAATTCCTTCCATGTATATATTGCAGGAGATTTACAGAATTTCAACCACATCAACAGAGCAGAACTGACCGAGGCATCGGAAACAGACCTGAAAATGATGATGAAAAAGAAACAGATGATGGCCAATAAAATTGACCAAGAGGTTGATGACCCAAAAGACAAAGTAAATGTCACCATGCGGAAGAAGAGGAAACAGATGGAGAAGGAGAAACTGCGCGAAAGGAGGCGACAAATGAAGCAAAAGAGACGAAGAAGGAAGAAGGGAAATAAAACGCCAAAAAAGCATAAAGAAAATATAGACTGTATGATTACACAATGGTCAGACTGGGACGATTGCACAGCCAAGTGTGGAGTACAATATATCAAACGGACTAGAATGATCAAACAGGCTGCCCAAAACCATGGTAAAAAGTGTCCGAAAAAATTACAGAGGAAGAGAAAGTGCAGACTGCCAAAATGCCGTAAGTTTGACAAAATGTTGTTTGTTTGTTGTTGTTGTTTTTTAAAAAAAACAACAACAATAATAACGATAAGAAAAATGTCGTTCTAGCATTTTGAACATAAAATGGCTTTATTAAAAAAGGTAATACTTTTCTAACATTTCAAACATAATGTGCCTTTATTAAAAGATAGGCAATGCTTCTTTTCTCCCATTTCACACAAGACGTGTCTTTCTTGAAACATGATTTAAACATGCTAATATGTTATTCAAATTGATAATTTGTTGGGCTCCATCAAACGTCGTATTTGAATCAACTCTTCCGGTGCTAAATTTCCAATTGTCATCTCCGACCAAATTTTATTAAAGCATTGTACAATAAAACCTCTCTATAACAGCTACTAATTTGTGTTAAGTATTTGTTGTTTAGGGCAGGTGGATGCTTAAAGCAAGGTGAAAGTAAAACAGAACGCTCCTATAGGAGCGTTCTGTTTTACTTTCACCTTGCTCTAAGCAGCCACCTGTCTTTAACACAAAACACTTGATGTAATTTAGTGACCGTTATAGAAAGGTTTTACTGTATTGAAATAGAGATGAATAAATGTAAACCGCAGACAGCGAACTTGAGGTTGAGACAATCAGTGGCGCCGTTTAGAAAAGGCGACGTTTAATATGGATCTGCACTGTTTTATTTCATTCTGCAAATGTAACTGTATGTTTTGTTTTTAGCACGTGATTGCAAGGTGGCGGGGTGGGGTGACTGGGGAAGCTGTTCTGAAACATGCGGGTCCAACGCAGTTCAGGAGAGGGCTCGAAAGGTCATGGTCAAGAAGAAATGGGGAGGAATGGAGTGTCCAAGCTTAACTGAGAGACGGTCATGCAACCTCAGTGTCTGTGTAGATGATAAGGTATGTAAAAACGAATTATAATGCCAGTGATCTTTAACCCTTTCACCGCCAATGTTGCACAAATGCACCACGACAAATAGTGCAGTTCCAGATCAGACGCTGCCTTTTGAAGGGGGCGTCTGATCAGGGACTGCTTTTTTTGTCTCAAACTTTATTTCTATATCTGTGCTTTATTCCTTTGAAATTTTGCATTTATTTATCTCATTTTCTGAGTTTACCAAATGATTTAACAAAAGTGGTTTGCAGACGACAATTAGAAATTTGGCGCCGAAAGTGTTAAAGCCTTTCCCTACTGATGTTTTTATATTGGCATATGTACACAGGAGTGTTTGGTACTAGTAGAAACTGAAGAGATTTTTATTGTTTGCATGTGCAAACAGAACAGACCCTGATCAGACGGCTCCTATAGGAACCCTCTGATCACGTTATAATCTGTTTGCAAAGGCGTGATCTGGGTTTGATCTGTTTGCAAATGCATGTAACGTGTTTATATAAAGAAAAGCGTTAACTCTTTACATAACATGCACTCCTTTTAACACTGTTACAAATAGGATAGACCCAGATCAGATGGTTCCTGTAGGAGTCTTCTGATCAGGGTCTGGTGTGTTTGCATATGAAATTATATAGATCTGATTCTATAGGTTCTGTCATGGTGAATTATCCCCTTATTAATTATGCCATTATATTGACGCGTTTTTGACGCCTCTCCAACAGTCACCTGTTGAAACCATTGCGATAAATAGAGGATTTGCTCCTATAGGAGCAAATGCTCTATTTATCCTAATGGTTTCAAACTACGAAATTCTGAAATTTTCCTTTTTCTCTAGTTTATGCTCCTTGTCGGTAGATTTATTCAAAGTGGTTTGATCTAAAAATAGCCTATGAGGTAATGGGTTATTGATGCCATTATTAAACTTCGACTGATTAATATTCATTAATTTATTATTTCTTATGTGTGCATTTGCTGAATGTTATATACTAAGAGTGTTTAGCTCTTTACTTCATGAATATTCACGCAAGAAATAATTTCGTCATGAATATTAAGCTAGGTTTGTTCTCAAGCTTTTGAGTGGCCAGATTTGAGCCAAAGGCTCAAATCTGACCAATCAAAAACTTGAGAACGAACTCAGACTCAACTAAAACGTTTTATAAGCATGGAATTTGGACTTTTTCAGCTGTAAAAACTTCTAGAGACAGGAGGCTCTGTTTGATCACGGTCTGCATATGAAATTATAATAGATAATCTAGGAATGGACGCTTCTGTTTGACTCTAGGGTTTCTACCAATGCCAAAACAATACTGTATATAGTATATCTTTATAACGTTCTGTTCATAAATATTCATGATGTTCTTATTTCTTACTTGAAGGGGTTTAGTATTAATAAGTACTGTTCTTATTTTTCAGGGGATGAAAGAGTTTTTAGACGCCATGCAAGCCAACCCACCGCACTAGCAAGTAGCGGCAGTGTTTTGCAGCAAAATGACAAGTTTCTGAATATCACTATCTAATGTGTGTGAGGGAATATTATACCTCGCCTCACAAGTATATGGAGCGATAATAGACGCTTATGTTGTGAGATTGGGGTAAATGTTTCTTTCAAAACAGTGATTGGTGATTTAGCCACTATGTCACATTCAGGGATTCATTTCGAGTTCCTTGTGAAACATAAGACAGAAATTCTAGACATTCAGTGCTAAAAGACCATGTATTTGTACCTAGAGGAATGGACGCTTTTGTTTGAGTGCTGACAAGTGAATCACATTTATCAGTGTAGGGTACGCATGTGTTGGTTATATAGAACACGTTTCCTTGGCCCTGCTTTCGATCGGGAAAGAAATCTACAGATATATGCATGGTGTGAAAAGTGACATTTTGAATTCAGTTCAATTTTCCCAAAGTTTAACCCTTCACTCCATGAATATTTGTATAAGAAATAGTACATGTATGAATACCAATTAGCTTAACCCTTTCGCTGCCAATGCCGGATCTGTGATTACCTATGCAAACAGTTTGGATCCAGATGAGACGCCGAGTAACTCGGCGTCTCATCAGGATCCAAACTGTTTGCTACTGTTACTATGTTTTTTAAATAAAAATGAAGAAAATCAAAAAAATGAAAATTTGTAGCAGACGACAAAGTTAGCAGACGACAGAGTTTGGCAGCGAAAGGGTTAATATCTGTGACGGCATACGAATAATAACATGTATGGTCAAGGTAAAAACAATAAAATCATATCGGCAAACAGAACAAACCCTAATCTGGGTCCACATTGTTCGCAAAATTGTTAAAGGCATATATATGGAGTAAAGGGTTAAATAATTTTATAATAAAGTAAAACCTGTCTACAGCGACCACCGAAAATGAGTCTAGTTCTGAGCTTTTAAGCCATGTGGTAGCTTAATGCAGGACAAAAGTAATGCAGAAAGCTCCTGTGGGAGCTTTCTGCATTACTTTTGTCCTGCATTAAACTACCACCTGCTCTTATGGACATCCATGTGTATTCATTATGTGGTCACTATAGCCAGATCCTACTGTACTTCATCCGCGGAGAAAGATCCTATTTTTTTCAGATAGAGTACCTTAAAATTCTCTTTACCGTTTCGAAAATGCAAATTTGCTACTGATATGATTGGAAATATTAAGGCAAGCGTAATCTGTTTTCGCCTCCTCTCTCTCTTTCAAGTGTTTTGTTTTCTGAAACCTCCTTAGTATCTGTTTCTTTGAATACATTAGTATCAGAGAAATGGAAGCTTAAAATCTTTTCGCCATTTGAGGACAAGATTAACCCTTCTCTCTCTAACCGCGACCTGACTCGTATTGCAAACAGCTTGGATCCAGATTAGACGCCGGGTAGATCCAAGCTGTCTGTCAATAGTTTCTCAAAACGTTGTTCGAATCGGAAGTAGTCAAAAAAATTACAACTTGCTTAAAATTGGTAAATGAAGGGGTATTTACTGAGACTTTAAGATATATTTACTTTATGCCTTTTATGTGAGCTACAATGAGTGTGACTAGAAACAAATGATTGCGGTGTGTATTTAGTATTTTGCAACGACGCTATATATATGATTCTTTAGTACTAAATGCATATATGCAGTAATATTTTCAAGAGCCAGTGTTATGATGGGTACCAGGGCTGTAGATAAAGAGAAGCCTTTTTACGAAATTTCGTTTATTTCTCAACCAAACCCTATCTTGCTACCACTCATTAGAATCGCCTCTCCGAGGCGATTCTAATAAGTGGTAGCAAGATAGGGTTTGGTTGAGAAATAAGAGATTTTGATAGATCAGCACATATCTTATCTACAATCCTGGTTACATGTATGCCTAGTATAGGCATCTTCATATATGTAAATAACTCGTTGCTTAAACATACCACGCCCACAGGGGCGGGGCTAACAGGTTAGTGTCATTTGTAAATCACATACTATTATTAACAAAATCACATTATGTTGTATCTCTATTTTGTCTATAAACGTTTCTCTTTCGTCAACACCATATCAAAAAGACTATATATTTACAGTAAAACCTCACTAAACTTAATTTAAGTAAAGACGAATTGAGAATTTAAGACAGGTGGCTGTTTAATTGCAAGATGAAAGTTATGCAGAATGCTCCATGGGATATTTCTACATATATTTGCAATAAGCTGCAATCTTCCTTAAAGACCGATGATGATATTAATTTGTTTGTTTGGATTAACGAGGTTTTACTGTATAAAACTTTCAAATAGTCAGGATAATACAATATATAAATGGTATGAACTATCTATTGTAATAAACATTTCGATTTTAAAGTTGTCACAAGTGTTTAACCTTTTACTCCATAAAAACGCATTTCTACACCTTTGCAAACAGAGTAGACCCAGATCAGATTGCTCCTGTAGGAACCGTCTGATCAGAGTCTGCTCCGTTTGCTTATGATAAAATATGTATGATTCTACAGTTACTGCCATAGCCGAAAAGTCCTGTGTCTGTGTGTTTTTATAATAAATAATCTAATTAATTTCTGACATGAATATCCATGGAGTAAAAGGTTAATCTACATTATCAGCCAATTTAAAGGCACACACATATATAATTATACATTAAATGGTATCCCGCTAACAGCGACCTGAGTACTGGATCCAGATCTCGGATCCAGATGAGATCTGAGTAACCAGGCGTCTCATCAGGGTCCAAACTCTTTCACAATGGGCAAAAAAGTCTCAAATGTTTGTTCCATGGACCTTGTTGAATAGTTTCTCAAAAGCTTGAACGAATCTGAAGTAGACTCAATTGATTTCTTATCAGGATCCCAATTGTAAGGCACTCTGATCATGCTGTTTGCCAAACCATGGAGAAAACCTATGCACTTTAAGTATTCATTTTATTAAAAACAAGACAACAACAGCACTAAACGGATCAGATCAGAATCCAGACCAGACACTCTGTTACTCGGGTTTGCATAGATCATCACATGTTTGTTTTTGACAAGTGAAAGAGTTAGTGCCACTAATGTCTTCTATTAACTAACGATAACCGTAGTAGCATGCTATTTTGTCTAGTGTTTGTTATTTCTTTAATTTGTCAGACAACCAATCATGGAATTTGAATAAATGGCGGAATATAAAGCTCTTCTAGACAAAACATACACCAACCCTCGGCAGCAAGTATAATGATTCCGTGTTTAATGAAACTGTGTCCTGTAAACAAAACACTGAATAAAAGCATTTTGGTTTGAATCTGAATTGAATCTGGCAGAGAATATAACTAAAACCTGGTATATATTTGGCCTAAATATGTGACTATTAACCCTTCGCTTGCTATTCATGTCAATATACCTACCTGTAAATAGTGAATACCCAGATGAGACAGCTCCTGCAGGAGCTGTCTCATCAGGGTCTGCACTATTTACAAGTTGATTTTGCAATCAGTGCACTCAACATCAGAGATTTCACAGCGAAATTCTTGTACACAGTGAAGATATATGTAATTATACAACAGGGCATGGGTAAAGAAGGGGAAATGTATTTTGAAAATCAGCAAGCGAATGGTTAACACTTTCGCTGTTTGGTTCCAGATAAGACACCGAGTAACACACTCTTTGACACTCTGACAATGGTTTTTAAAAGGAGACGAGAGAAAACTCCAATTTGAGTTGAAACGGACACAAATATTTGCAGAAACAATTGCGAAGAGTGTGCAGAAAGTTAAACAGATTCAGAGTCTACTAAAATGTATTACAGTGCTGCTTTTTAAAACAAGAAATGAAAATGACATTTTATTTTCTAAATTGCTGTATTTATTTCTGTACTGCATTAGTCCTGTAGATAGCTGTCCACTAGTCTAGTAGCTGTATATAGTTATGTTAAAACTCGATACTACGAAATCTTAGTAATTAAGAATTTATGTCCTTTTAGGCAGGTGGCTGCTTAATTCTTTCTGCATGTCTTTCACCCTGCATCAAGCTGTCACCTGTGTTAAAATGGTACGTACAGTAAAACCTCTCTATAACGACCACTAAATTGTGTTAATTAGTTGGCAATTTAGGGTAGGTGGCTGCTTAAAGCAAGGTGAAAGTAAAACTTTCATGTTACTTTCATCTTGCTTTAAGCAGCCACCTACCATTAACACAAAATACATGATGTAATTTAGTGGCCGTTAGAGAGAGGTTTTACTGTATTTGAGTTTTCGTGGTATCGGATTTTTACTGTATGTTATTTCATGTTGTACATTTCATGTCAGGTGCATTTAAAGCTTTCAGGTATTTAACCCTTTACTCCATAGATACACCTGTTGTACTCTTTGCAAACAGAGCAGACCCAGATTAGACAGACTCCTGTAGAAACCTTCTAATCAGCATCTGCTCTGATTGCTTGTGAAATAATATAGATCTTATTATGATTTCTGCGATGACCAAAATGTCCTTTGTTCATATGCTAAAATTAAAAACCATCTAATTACTATTCATGATGGCATTACATGTATTTCTTACATGAATATTCATGAAGTAAAGGGTTATTAAGCATGTGTTATCTTTAAATTTGTTAAGTTGGGGTATGCAGTTACCGTATCACTGTAACACTTATTTATATTGTATGCTATGGTAGGTTGTACATAAGATTATGGATTATTCATTGTTTCAGTCGACTTCTGCCCTTTACTCCATAGATACACCTTTTAACACCTTTATAATAATAATAAAAAAAACTTTATTTAACGGGAGTACTCATTTGGTTATAACCAATCTTCCATGAGGCCCTCAACAGAGAGATATCATATATACAATTTGTAATAAAGTAGCAATGCTATCATAACAATTTTGCGTAACAATTTTTACAAACAAAGTAGACCAAGATCAGACCGCTCCTACAAGAGCCGTCTGATCAAGGCCTGTTCTATTTTCTTATGGGACAATCTAGATAAGGGTCCATGCTTATAAAACATTTAGTTGAGTCTGAGTTCGTTCTCAAGCTTTTGATTGGTCAGATTTGAGCCAAAGGCGCAAATTAATTAATATTCGCCATGATTTCTTACATGAATATTCATGGAGTAAAGGGTTAACAATTCAAGTTGGTCTGATTAAACTAAATGTTTCCCTTTAACATTAACGCTAACCCTTTCCCTGTTCTGTGTTTATTCCAAATTCCAATACCGACTGAATATTCATAGACAAAATAGTTATAATGAAATATGGAAGGTGGAACAGTGTAGCCATTTTAGAAAGTAAAGAAACAGATATATCAAATTCCATCAGCAAACAGAGCAGACCCTGATCAGACGGCTCCTCTAGGAGCCGTCTGATCTGTGTCTTCTATGTTTGCAAATGCGTGAAACGCGTTTATATGAGGGAAAGGGTCAAACTTTTAACAATTTAAATGCTGAATTATGAAATATGAAATTAGAACACAATTGCTATCAATAGAAATTTGTTAAGCAAGCTAAAGGTTGATTGATAATGAAACATGCTTATGAAATACATGTAACATGTACACTTGAAATTAGAATTTGGCTGGTCCAAAAGAGAATTAGTTTTTAAATGTTATTCACGTCACTTGCAAACAACTTGGAACCAGTCAAGATGTCAGGTAACTCAGCGTTTCGTCAGCATCCAAGATGTTTGACACTCTGTTAGCCTATCCCCTCCTACTGACACCTTTTGACCCATTCCCTCCTATTGACGCCTCGAAAAAGTCACTTTTTGAAACCTTTGTGATAAATAGAGCATTTGCTCCATAGGAGCAAATGCTTTTTTTATTACATTGGTTTCAAAATTACACAATTCTAAAAATTTCCTTTTTGCTAGTAAATGCTCCTTTTCAGTATACCATTGTGATAAATAGAGTGTTTGCTCCATATGAGCAAATATTCTATTTATTACATTGGTTTCAGAACTACAAATTTCTTAAATTATCCTTTTCTTTAGTTAATGCTCATTTTCTCTAGTTAATGCTCCTTTTCAGTAGATTTATTTAAGAGGTTGGATCTAAAAAAATAGCCTATGGGGGAATGGGTTAACATTTTCTCAAAACTGGAACGAAACTGGAGCTATTTACAATGGATCAAAGTTTGACCAGACCTATTTTTTTTAAAAAGCAAAAATGGTTAAATTCTCTATATAGAGTATGATCATTGAAAGAAAGCGGCAGTTTTTGTATAAAAGAGCTTTGCAAACAGTGTAGGGTGCTAGGATGTCTAGGATGCTCTGCCTGTTCAGGGTATATATATATTAATAGTTAAACCAATAAATTAAACAACTTAACCCCGAGTTAATCCTTTACCTGACAGAAACTCCCGTTTTAATGCCTTTGCAAGCAGGGTAGACCCAGATCAGACCGCTGCTGTAAGAATTGTTTGATCAGGATTTGTTTTGTTTGCTAATAGAACTACAAAGAACTGATTCTAAAGTTTCCTTGGTTTGGTACCATTACAAAAATACATCAGTCAATGAATATTCATGAGGTAAAGGGTTAAAGGTGATACAGGTCAGTTGTATACCAATAAGGTTTGCTATTACATTCTGCATGGGTTTTGATACTGAAATATTTTTTCAATGGAAAGGGGTAAATTGGAGATTCAATGTTGAACATTAACTCCTTATAAGCCAAGTTATTGTCATACATTGAAACGGTTGTCCACTAAACCACATAACAGTGTTTTCTTCAAATACAGTATAACCTCTCTATAACGGCCACTAAATTGTGTTAATTAGTTGGTATTTAGGGTAGGTGGCTGCTTGAAGTAGGGTCAAAGTAAAACAGAACGCTCCTATAGGAGCGTTCTGTTTTACTTTCACCTTGCTTTAAGCAGCTACCTGCCTGTAACACAAAATACTTGATGTAATTTAGTGGCCGTTATAGAGAGGTTTTACTGTAGGGTGCAATCAGTCTGGATCTTAATGAGATGCCAAGTTACACGGCGTCTCATATAGGTCCAATTTATCTGCATAGTTGTCATAAATTCGAAGCAAGCATGCAGAGTACAAAACCAAAAGAGGGTAATAGACTTAAGCCTTTCAATGCTGAATTTTCTGATGGATTTTTTAATAAATCAAACTGGTCAAGCTTATTGTGAATATTCAGGGATTCTTTTAAAGAAAGTGTCACATGACAAACGGTACAGACCCTGATGAGGTTGCTCCTTCAGGAGCCCTCTCATTTGGGTCTATACCGTTTGCAAAGGACCGTGTTTACTCGTTCCCCGCACTGAAAGGATTAGGCCTGAGTTAGGAGCTTCTTTCAGCAATCTGAATTTTGTGTACAGACAGACAGACAGACAGTTCCCAAATAATCCATATTTTGTACATAGATCTGATACTGTTATGTACAATTGTGATACACCAACATTAAAACTACAAAAAATAAAATATAACAAAGTTTACTGTTTACTGTGTGTTATTTCTTTTTCCATATGAATAAGTACAATAAAAACCTCTCTAAACCGGAATTCTAGTAGAGAAGAATTTAGATTCTGTTTAGGCAGGTGGCTGCATAATGCAGGGTGAAATTCATGCAGAATGCTCCCCTGGGACTTTCACACTGCATTTAGCTGCTACCTGTCTCCAAGACTGATATTTATACTAAATTTAACGTCCGGTTTAGAGTGGTTCCAGACCCAATCCCGTCCCAAAGTACCCAAAGTACCATAGGAATTCAGACACATGTCCATGCTTATAAAGCATTTAGCTGAGTCTGAGTTTCGTTCTCAAGCTTTTGATTGGTCAGATTTGAGTTCTCAAGCTTTTGATTGTTCAGATTTGAGCCAAAGGCTCAAATCTGACCAATTAAATGCTTGAGAACGTTCTCAGACTCAACTAAAAGTTTTATAAGCATGGACCCAGATCTCCCCAGTTCGCTGGTGTTACGAGCCAGGCGCAACAGAAAGACAAAGCCAGCAACAAACTTTACAGACTTTATTAAATTGAAATGACAAGTTGAAGAAATACTTAAATACCTGTTGTTTAAAGTCCAAAAAATAATACAATTCCAATCCTTTTGAATAATGAACACTGGCACTATTAATTTAATTTCCCACACTTTTAATAATCCAGTGATTCTATCAGTATCCAAACTATTCACAAGTAAACTTCTAAAACTCTGATGTTTGCCAAAAGATCCAAGATAAAACAGTGAAGTTTGAGTTCCATACATATACTCTGTAACCATTCTAGAAGGGTATTGAACATAGAATTTCTTGAAGGTCACATGTCTACTTGAAATTACTAAATACATGTGACTGCCTTGTTTACCAAACAGATTATAAAATATAGATTTCTAGAACAATCTACATATTTACATATTATTCTCTTTTATATTCCATGACATTCTAGAAGATTCTAGAACTTCTAAATGTTCTATGGATACAATGATGCATTAAGACATTTAAATACTAAGTAAACATCAAATTCAAATTATAAACAGGTTTAGATAACACTGGTTTGTAAGGCTGAATATAATGTATTTTGATAATGTAATTTTGAATTAAACTGGCATAACAGCAAATAGGTGTTGACCATGACCAATGGTTCCTTCAGAAGCTGACCTGTTTGCCTACATTTGTCTGTCCGTATACGTAGGGTAATTCGGGTAAAAAAAGAAAGCTCGTGTAGAAGCTGTCTAGACAGATCAATGTATGCTCAGTTTGCTTATGGAACAATATACAGTAAAACCTCGATTATCCGAACACTAAAATACATATTATTATCGATATTTAAGACAGGTGGCAGCTTAATGCATGGTGAAAGTCATGCAGAAAGCTCCTCCAGGAGCTTTCTGCATGACTTTCATCATGCATTAAGCAGCCACCTGCCTAAAAGGGTCTTAATTCGTTTATAACGAAAATTCGAATAATCGAGGTTTTACTGTAGATCTGATAGTACAGTTTCTACCCAATACCCAGAGGGCTGCTTCATGTAAAACAAAGTAATGTAAAATGTTGGGAGCTTTCTGAATAACTTTCATCCTGCATTAAGTGGTTGTTGTACTGAGGTTTCACTTTATCTAAAAACTTAGACAATATTAGTTTTCCATTTGATTTTGTTGCAAATGGAAAGAAAAAGATGATCATTTTGTGTAGTGATAATATCTGCAAATACTTACACATGTCGAACAAATTTGTATGCAAGAAAACCTCCATAAAGCAATCAGTTTATGAATATGCACGAGCGTCTTTAAATGCATGTGCTTGTCTGCATCTAGCACCCAGAATTATACCTCTTTTAGGTGGCCGCATTTACGGGGTTTCACTGTACCTACCTTGAAGAGCTCTAACCCTTTCCCTGTTCTAGGTTTATTCCAAGTTGTGGTACCTACTGAATATTCATGAACAAAATAGTTACAATGAAATATGGAAGGTGGGAAATTGTAGCGATTTTAGCCAGTAAAGAAACAGATTTTTCAAATTATTTAGCAGACAGAGCAGGCCCTGATCTGACGGCTCCTATAGGAGCCGTCTGATCTGGGTCTACTCTGTTTGCAAATGTATGAAAACACGTTTGTATGAGGGAAATTTGTTAAATGGTGAATATAGAAAGGCACCACACAGATATGCCAACACTGGTCTGTTATAAACTTATAAACAGTCCAGACCATGATCACACGGCTCCTCTAGGATCTGGGTTTACACTGCATGCAAAGGATGGTACATGCATGTCCTGACTTGAAAAGGTTAATTATACATGATAGAATTATGATTCCTTGTCTGATTGTAGCCCCTCAGAACAACTGTGCGAAGATTGATATGATAGTTGAAATGGGCTGGAAATTACAATAAAATATTAATGCCAAAGCTAACAACATTGACGACGAAAACAACAACAACAACAACAAAATTATGGCAATGGCCGACTTATTTTCTTTGAGGAACAGACCTGTTAAAAAAAGTACAATAAACATGATGTTTAATTCTGATTTATTGTTCATTAAAATAATAGTACACATAAATTATAACATAATGCAAGGAACATCAACCTGTTTATAAAAAGTAACAAAAACAACAGGAATGGTACATATAAATTGTAGCATATAAAATATAAATATCTATCTCTTTTTGTACACATAATTCATGATTACTGGTACACAAAATAACAAGTCATCTAGTTTCTGGAATGCAATTGAATCTTTATACAGTGGAAATTTCATGAATATAAGCATGGGCGCATTGAATCCTTTCCCTGATGAATATTCAAATAGGAAATAATGACGTCATAAATATTAAAAAGATTTATTTTTTTTATAAATGGCTTATGAACATATGACATTTTGGCTCAGGAAGAAGCTGTAGAATTAGATCTATATTACACCATAAGCAAACAGAGCAGATCCTGATCAGACGGTTCCTATAGGAGCCGTCTGATCTGGGTCTACTCTGTTTGCAGATGCGTTAAAATGTGCTTACATAAGGGAAATGGTTGATCTAGAGTTTACCTAATAGAGGTGCTTTTTGAAATCTTTCTCAGTTTTCTACCAATACAAAAACCCATGTGTACATAATTATGCAACTATCAAAAATCAGTTAATAAATATTCATGATGTCATTATTTCTTGCATGAATATTTTATATGATGGAAAGAGTTAACCCATTCCCACATTTTTAGACTTTTTGAATAAATTTACCTAAAAGGAGCATTTACTAGAGAAATGGAAAATTTTAGAAATGTGTAATTTTGAAACCATTCTGATAAATAGAGCATTTGCTCATATGGAGCACATGCTCTATTTATCACAATGGTTTCAGATAGTGACTTTTACAAAGGCATCAAAATGTGGGAATTGGTTAAACAAAAGAAACTATTCACCCAATGTCCAACAGTTTGGATCCTGATCAGATGCAAATTAACCATGTGTCTAATTTGGTCTCAAGCTTTTGTCAAATGTCAGTCAAGTCATTATTGGCAAGAGAAAAAAAGAGTTATTTGGCAAAACAAAACATAAATAGACAATTAATACAAATTAATGTCCATGGTTATCCTAAATATTTGACCAAATAATCTTAGGCAAATAATAGTTAAGGTAAATATGGTTTTTACTCTTTCCCTGTTCTGTATTTATTCCAAATTTCAACACCTACTTAATATTCATGGAAAAAATAGTTATAATGAAATATTAAAGATGGAACATTGTAGCCATTTTAGAAAGTAAAGAAACATATCTTTCAGATTCTATTAGCAAACAGAACAGACCCTGATCAGACAGCTCCTATATGATCTGGGTCTACTCTGTTTGCAAATGCATAAAACACGTTTATATGAAGGAAAGGGTTAGATCTACATACAGTAATACATATCTAAACTGCATTCTCAAATCTTTGTCAATACCAATCTTAAAGACAGATGGTAGTTTAATACAAGGTGACAGTCATGCAGAGAGCTCCCAAAGCTGGTAGTTTAATACAAGGTGACAGTCATGCAGAGAGCTCCCAAAGCTGGTAGTTTAATACAAGGTGACAGTCGTGCAGAGAGCTCCCAAAGCTGGTAGCTTAATACAAGGTGACAGTCGTGCAGACAGCTCCCAAAGCTTTCTGTATTAGTTTTGACCCAGCATTAACCTGAGCCACATGCTTAAAAAGATAAAAAGATTTTTTCACTAAAAGTCTGGTTTGGAGGAATTTTACTTTATATGTTAGAATGACAATTTAATATGATCTGAAACCCAATTTGTTTAGTCACTCCCACTGGGAAAATGTGGGCAATTGCAACAAAAAAACCTTCACATAAGAAAAACGGAAAACTTACATCATTATGGCAAATTAGTTTAATAGTATCCTAAAAATTCTTTCATTTTTTTTCAACATGAAATAAATCTGTCATATATGACACCTTTGATTAAATGTTACCTGAGTTTGACATTAAAAACTGACATTAAATAGTAAAAATGCTACCTGCACAAAGGCATGTGTCAATTACGTTGCTGTAATACTAACAAATTATTCAAATTGCCTCTTTTAACCTTCGGTATGCTTACACATTTTTCTTCATTACATAGTTCAGAAAAAGAATTTCAATAATAAATTGGTAACTAAATTTGTGCAAGAACATGTCTTGAGTTTCAAACCGAACACTAATTCATAGCTTACTGTTTTGTCCTTAATTCAAGTACATAACTTAGCCAGGCATGTGCTTCTAAATTGCAAACATTCTCACAGTCAAATAGTTGCATAAATTTACTTCCAAGTATAGTATGGAATCTGAATGGTTACAATTATGGGAAACTATACTTCCTGAAATAACACATATTGTTTCACCAATTTGGATATAAAGATCAAGAGGTGTTTTATATCAATCATTTACTGCATATATGTATACCTTTCAACGCCTTTGCAAACAGAGTAAACAAATCAAACAGCTCCTATAGGAGCCATCTGAAACAGGGTGTGCTCTATTTGAATATGGAATTATATACATGCATGAATGATTCTACAGGTTGTGCCATAGTCAAACATTATCTTGTCCATAAGCTATTGTAAAAATTATGTTACTTAATATTCAACCCATTCCCTCATATTGACACCATTTGACTCCTCTGTAAAAAACACTTCATGAAACCATTGTGATAAATAGAGCATTTGCTCCTTAGGAGCAAATCCTCTATTTATCACAATGGTTTCAGTACTAGAAAATTCTAAAATGTTCCTTTTCTCTAGTTAATGCTCCTTTCCGGTAGATTTATTCAAAAAGGTTGGATCTAAAAATAGCCTATGAGGGAATGGGTTAACTGATTCCCAGTTGAATATTAATTAGCTGATTTTTTTATAATAGTGCATGTACAAAGGATTTTGTGGTATTAGCGGAGCCTGTAGAGTCATATCTATTATAATTTCTAAAGCAAACATAGCGGGCTCAAAGGCATGACAAAGTGTCTATATGAAGGGCTCAAAGGCATGACAAAGTGTTTATACGAAGGAAAGGGCTAACTCTTTTCCTGATAATCCAGCAACTTTATACATGTAGCAAGATCCAGTAGGAGATGCCAATTAGGGTCTGCTCTGCTTGCTACAGGTCAGATTGGTATCATTCCTTAACCCTTTACTCCATAAAATTGCTTTTCTATGCCTTTGCAAACAGAGTAGAACCAGATCAGATGGCTCCTATAGGAGCCATCTGATCTGGGTCTACTCTATTTGCTTATGCTATAATATAGATATGATTCTACAGGTTCTACCATGGCCAAACATTCATGTGTCTTTGTAGTAATATAGCAAGTAATCTAATTAATATTCATGGTGTCATTATTTCTTACATGAATATTTATGGTGTAAAGGGTTAAGCAAAAAGCATTGGCCTTGATCAGACAACTCCTAACATCATTCCCTGGCATTAAAAGGTATATCTATAGTTTAAAGGGTTTAACAAAAAGCAAAACATCAAACTAATGTTTTCTTATTTACTGTCATGCAATTGATATAAATTGAGGATGACTTGTACAAACTATAACCCTTCTCTTGCTGAATTTTGAAATACATTTCTCCTTCTTTACCCATGCCGTGTTGTATAATTACATATATCTTAACTGTGTACAAGTATTTCGCTGTGCAATCACTGCTGTGGAGTGCACTGGTTGCACAATCAACTTGTAAATAGTGCAGACCCTGATGACCCTTTCCCTCATATAAATGTTTTTCTTGCCTTTGTAACCAGAACAGACCCAGATCAGATGGCTCCTAATAGGAACTTAGTCTTAGTCTGATCAGGGTCATGTGTACATGTGCAATTATACAAATTCAGTTAATAAACATGTATGGTGTTATTTTTTCTAACATGAATATTCAACAGGGAAAAGATTAAACAAAAATATACCGTATACCGAAAAATACAGTTACATTTTTGTTGTAAAAGAAATTTTGAGTAAATTTTCCCATAAATTATTCAATTACACCTGTAATTTGACTGGTTGTACACTAACCAAAATTACCCTAAGTATTCAGACAGACAAACTTAGGCAAATAGTGCAGACCCAGATCACATGGCTCCATAATGAACTGTATGATCAAGGTCAGGCTACTATATCAACCTAATTTACAGTTATCAAAATGGTGCCAAATATAATTATTCAACTTTACAAAACAGTGGGAAGAGGAGATTGTTTTCAGAATATTTTGGAAGATAAGGTATATTCATTTATGGCATCTTTCAAAACAAAATCAGTTTCAAAAAAAATCTAGACTTTTTGTAAAAGGAGACATTGATCAATAACTGGCACTTTTGTGTAAATGAAACATTTGTTCTCAAATAGTTCCTGGAATTTTTCATTCAATATCTACATACAGTTTAGTAGTCAATTAACAAAACACCAATGTATATATACCTGTTTAGTAGTCAATTAACAAAAAACCAATGTACATATACCTGTACTTTCTTTAATCACAAATTCTGGTGGTATTCTGAGAGATTACAAATCAGATCAAACCAACAACCATCCAGACATACTGTATTCTAGACAATAAATGCCCCCACTCTAATAAATTAATAAATGCCCCCTTATTTCTTGGGGGGGGGGGGGGGGGGGGGGGGGGTGTAAAAAATAGTTTTTTTCAAAATACAAGTCATAGCAATTGCTTTCATTCTGCATTATCTCATTCCCTCCTACTGACGCCTTTTGTTGCCCCTGTGAAAGAAATTTATTGAAAACATTGTGATAAATAGAGCATTTGCTCCATATGAGCAAATGCTTTATTTATCACAATGGTTTCAAAACTGCAAATTCAAAAATTTCCTTTTCACTGGTAAATGGCTAAATGCTCTGTTTCTGTAGATTCATTCAGAGAGGTTGGATCTAAACATAGTCTAGGAGGGAATGGGTTAAATAGGAGCAAATGCTCTATTTATCACAATGGTTTCAAAACTACAAATGCAAAAAATTTCCTTTTCTCTAGTAAATGCTCCATTTTGGTAGATTCATTCAAAGAGGTTGGATCTAAACATAGTCTAGGAGGGAAGGGGTTAAGCAAACACTTGTGTACAAAATGCAACGGACTCTTTTTAAACTCCTTTTAAAAAATGTATCCCCCACTCCTCCCTTGGGCATTTATTAAAGATATTACATGTATGCATAAGATCTGATCTAATGCAAAAGTTTTTGCACAATGATAGTTTTCTTGGTGGTTCTCTTTCCTATGTGGCATATCACGTGATGAGGTCCTCATACAATGAAGATAATACTGATTCTCAAAACGCAATTAATCCCTTATCATGCTGAACATTCAAATGTAAATCCATCCACTGTGAATATCAAGTAGCTGAATCATGCTATAAAGTTGGATCAGTTGTAGCCACTGAGTTACAATAGCAAATAGAGCAGACCAATATGAGACAGCTCCTCCAGGAGCTGTCTCATATGGGTCTACACAACTTGCAAATGCAGATATGTATGATAACAGCATGAGAAGGATTAAAATGCACATATCACAATCTGGTAGAAGACTCTGTTGGCCTACAAATCTCCTCAACTGACCGCCTGAACTTTTCCAACACTCCCGACAGAAGACACAGGAGTGTTCCGGGACTGCTGGGTAGACTGGTACCGCGATGCGCCAGTAGACAGCGAGAACTCATATGGATCTGCTGTACTGGTAAACAGTCTCATCTTGTCCTCTGTAACAACAGAAAGTATATAAATATGAATGTATATTTAATGCCATGTATTTAACCCATTCCCTCATATTGACGACTTTTGACGATCTGTAAAAGTCGCTTTGTGAAACCATTGTGATAAATAGAGCATTTGCTCCTATAGGAGCAAATGCTCTATTTATCACAATGGTTTCAAACTACAAAATTCTAAAAAAAATCCTTTTCTCTAGTTAATGCTCCTTTTTGGTGGATTTATTCAAAGAGGTTGTATCTAAAAATAGCCTATGAGGTAATGGGTTAAAGATTTACCTGATGAATATTCATGTAATAAACTAGAAAACTGACTCAGTCAGAGAGGGCCCTGCAGACGATCTCATAATACTATACATATGCCCTTAATATGAACCAAATATATGGAGTACTGTTTGAGTTGATGGCATTTTTGATGAATCAAGGGAAGATAACTCTAGAAATAGTAATCTGATTCAACCCAAAAACTATACTACATGTATATAGACGTCTTCCTCTGATGATACTAAGCATATGCCCATAATATGAAACCAATATGTGAAGTACTGTTTGAGTTATCCCGTCACATCAAAATTGTTGACAAAAGTTGATGGCATTTTAAAGTTTCTGTCCTGATAAAAATCCTTGTTCATAATGACGGGATAAAAATACATTTAATTAATATTCATGATGTCATTATTTCTTATATGAATATTTATGGAGTAAACAGTTAATAAGATAATTAATTGTTTACTTACAGTAAAACATGCTTTAACCTTTAACTCATTCCCTCCTAGACTATTTTTAGACCCAATCTCTTTGTACAAATCTACTGAAAAGGAGTGTTAACTATAGAAAAGGAGAATTTCAGAATTGTGTAGTTTTTAAATGGAGCAAATGCTCTATTTATCACAATGGTTTCAAAATATGACTTTTTCAGAGGCGCCAAAATGCGTCACTAGGAGGGAATGTGTTAATACATTAATATTCATGTAGGAAATACTGACATCATGAATATAAATTAAAAAAGCTAAAAAAAAATATAAAGGCATATAAACAAGGGAAGCTTTGGTCATAACAGAAACTCTAGAATCATATCTATATTATTACATAAGCAAACAGAGCAGACCTTGATCCAAAAGCTGCTTTAGGTGCCATCAGATCTGATCTCTTTTTGTAAAGGTTTTAACCCTTTCCTCCATAAATACGCCTTACTACATCTCTGTAATAATCACTTCTTGAAACCACTGTGATAAATAGAGCATTAAGTCCATAGGAGCAAATGCTCTATTTATCACAATGGTTTCTATACTACACAGTTATAACATTTTCCTTTTCTCTAGTAAATGCTTCTTTTCGGTAGATTCATTCTAAAAATAGCCTATGGAGGAAAGGGTTAAAATATGTATCTATGGAGTAAAGGCATCAGCAATGATTGATCCGATCTTTGATTCCTGTTTACGACATAGCTTGACAGCCATGACATGTGAGGCGAAAGATAATAATAAATCATGTCTCATTTGAGATATTCGAGATATTAAATAATTGTTTTCCTGTCACTTAAATGACAAGAGATACTGAACAAGACAAATTAAAACTTTGAACACTATTTAACTTTCATCAGCAATGTTTGTATCTTAACCCTTTCCTTCATATAAACACATTTGCAAACAGAGTTGACCCAGATCGTACTGCTCATGTAGAAGCCATCTGATCAGGGTTCGCTCTGTTTGCTAGTGGAATTTGATAGATCTGTGTCTTTACTTTCCAGAATGGTTACATTGTTCCACATTCCAGTTTTCATTGAAACTATTTTGTCCATGAATATTCAGTAGGTATTGAAATTTGTAATAAATATAGAGCAGGGAAAAGGTTAAGTACATTTTCTTGCATTTCTGTTAATAAATGTAATATGAGTTTGTAATAGCAGTTTGGATCCTGTTGAGACATTTAGATATTTGACAGAATTATGATCTAAATCAAAATTTCAAATTTGACGTTACCTCTCAAAAAGACCATGCAGTTATTCTATTTTTAATTCTTTGAATGTGGAAAGTTCATCAGTAGAGGCCTTTCAGTATGAAGGGATTGAATTTCTTACAGGATTTGAATGGCAAACAGTGCAGATCCTGATGAGAAGGCTCATCGAGGAAATTCAAATGATTGATAAAAAAATCATTAACCTGCAAATTAATGGCATCATTTAAAAATAAATCAAATGAATATCACCAATCAATAAATGGTTGAAATTGATATTCCATTCTCCAGTCCTGGACCATTAGTAAGCTGCTAGCAAAGCTACATGTAAAGCAAGGGAGACAAATGCTGCCTGCATATATACAACAAAGCCAACACTGAGTTATCCACCTTGCCAATCACACTTCAAACTGTATACTATAGAAAGAGAGAATACATAAACCCTGAGTAATAAAAAGAACTATAGTTATACATGTCTTAAGCAACCTTTAAACAGACACCTGATTTTGGACCCTAAAGGCAGGTGGTAGCTCAATGCAGGACAAAATTAATGCAGAAAGATCCAAAATGAGTTTTCTGCATTACTTTTGCCCTGTATAAAGTAACCACATGCTTAACCCTTTCCTTCATATAAAGGCCTTTTCATGCATACTTTTGCCCTGTATAAAATAACCACATGCTTAACCCTTTCTTTCATATAAAGGCCTTTTCATGCATTGGCAAACAGAGTAGACCCATGTCAGATGGCTCCAATTGGATCCATCTGACCAGTGTCTGCTCTGTTTGCTTGTGGCATAATATAGATCTGATTCTACAATTTCTGTCTGAGACAAAATGTCCTGTGTACCACTGCCATTATGAAAATTCAGCAAATAAATATTCAGGTTGTCATTATTTCTTCCATGAATATCGAATAGGGAAATGGTTAAACCATAGGGAAATGGTTAAACCATAGGGAAATGGTTAAACAAAATACAAAGTCTCCTATATTTAACCTATAAGTGGTCACTAAACAATTTACTCTATGAATATTCTAGTACGAAAAATTTTACTAATCTGTTACTCTATGAATATTTATGTAAGTAAAAATCACTTTATCAATATCAATTTACTGACATTTTACAATGGCTCATGAACACAGGATATTTAGGCCATGGCAGAAAAAGCTGTAGAATCAGATCTTCATTATTCTATAAACAAACAAAGCAGAACCTGATCAGACAACTCTTACAGGAGCCATCCAATCTGGATCTACTCTATTGGCAAAGGCATATCTATGAAGTAATGGGTTAAAGTAGGGCAGTATTAATGCAAATGATTCCCAAGAATTACTTTTGCCCTGTATTTCATGCATTTTCAAATAGAGCAGATCCGGATAAGATGGCCCCTGTAGGAGCAATCTGATCAGGGTCTGCTCTGTTTGCTTATGAAATATCTACAGTTTCTACTGATACCAAAATACCCTGTGTATATATCTCGTACCATAATAAAAAAAATCAGCTAATAAATATTCATGATGTCATTATTTCTGACATGAATATTCAAATGGGATAATAGGTTAATCTGTAAGTGGTTGCTTAAAACAGGTTTTACTGCATGATACATAATAATTATGTGTATATATACAGTAAAAACTCGATAGTACCATATTTTAACTCGATAGTACCTATTTGTAGGCAGGTGGCAGCTTAATTCAGTGTGAAAGTCATGCAGAAAGCTCCTCTAGGAGCTTTCTGCATGACTTACACACTGAATTAAGCTGTCACCTGCTGTCTTAAAGATCGATAATGATACTGTTCTAACTATCGGGGTTTCACTGTACATGTATTATATTTTATGAAGTTTTATTTTCTGCAAGATTGTTTCAGCCGTAACACAACATCTGCTTTACCACAGTGGACACTGATTTCCGAATCATCAAACTGAAAAATGTTTACCTTAATTACCCTAAGTATTCAGACAGAGAAACTGAGGCATCTAGGGCAGACCCAGATCAACTGCTCCACAAGGAGATCGGTGTCTTCAATATTTGACAAAACGAATGTCTAGAATGGTCCCAAACTTACTTGTTACAAACAAACCTGTCTTAAGCTTTCTGCATTACTTTGGAGCTGCATTAAGCTACCACTTGTCTTAAAGACCCATATTTAGACCTCATTTTACTGGTCACTTAAGACAGGTTCTCCTGCAGAGGGGAGACTTGTGTCTGAATACTTAACCCATTCCCTAATAGGCTATTTTTAGATCAAACCTCTATGAATAAATCTACCGAAAAGGAGCATTAACTAGAGAAAAGGAAAATTTTTGAATTTTTTGAGTTTGAAACCATTATGATAAATAGAGCATTGCTCCTATAGGAGCAAATGCTCTATTTATCACAATGGTTTCACAAAGTGACTTTTACAGAGTCGTCAAAAGTCATCAATATGAGGGAATGGGTTAAGACAATCGGGGTACATTGTGTTTGTAGTTATACCAGTATTTACAATAAATTGATTTTTAAGACTTTATAATGCACTCTTATTCTGTATTGATAAAACATTTTATGAGGCTTCATAAACAGTAATAACCTCTTTACAGACTAGCATAGAATCTGAGTTATTTTAACATATGGTTACAGTTTGGATCCAGATGAGATATGAAAATCAAGCTTTTAACCCTTTCCCTAATATAAACATGTTTCCAATAGGAGCCATCTGATCAGGGTCTGCTCTGTTTGCTACTGGAATTTGATAGATATGTTTCTTTGCTTTCTACAATGTTCCATCTTCCATATTTCTTTATAACTCTTTTTTTTCATAAATATTCAGTAAATTCTGAAATTTGGAATTATATGTAACACATAACAGGGAAAGGGTTAAGAAACTACTGACATACTGTCAAACAGTTTAGATCCTGATGAGATGCCATGTCACTTGGTGTCTCATCTGGATCAAAATTCTTTGTGTCTTAGGTCACAATAATACGGGAAAATGGCTCGATATCTCATCCAGATCCAAGCTGTTTGAAATGCAAGTCTGTTATGTACAGAAATGGGATTGGGTCGCAAGTTCTACCATCTTTGATTAACCCTTTCCCTGTTCTATGTTTATTTCAAATTTCAATATAATGAATATTCATTAACAAAATAGTTATAAACAAATATGCAAGGTGGATCATTGTAGACATTTTAGAAAGCAAATAAACAGATATATCAAATTCTATTAGCAAACAGAGTATACCCTGATCAGACGTTTATATGAGGGAAAGGGTTAACCCTTTCTTTCATACAAACGTTTTTTCACATCTTTGCAAACAGAGTAGACCTAGATCAGCCATCTCCTCAGAGTCTGCTCTGTTTGCTTACAAAATTATAATAGATCTGAATCTAGAGTTTTTTCCAATTCCAACATTATCCAAACATTTATGTGTACATATGTAAAAATTCGGCTGATAAATATTTATGATGTTACTATTTCTTACATGAAAAGGATTAAAGCTCATCAATTTTCATCAGACCATAATTGCAAAAGCATTGATATTTAATCATTGCATGCTAAGTTATTGTAGTTTTCGTCTGCTGTAATTCTGAAGTAATTTTCTTTTACTTCACCTCAGAAATACAGTCAAATATGACAAAATGTTTTATAACCATTATTGTATAGACATATAATATGCAGATATGTCTTTTTGAGTAGATATCTATATCCATTTCAATGCACACCAAAAAAAACGTATAAAAAATAAGACAAAATACTTTCAAGATAGTAACAACATGGGTGATAATGAATACAAGTATATCAATGTGTGATACTGTATATAACCGCTACCAAAGATGAAGCTGAAAGTGATGTAACTCCTCAATTACCTCCCTTTGTTCCATTACCCAAAACTCTGAGAGGAAAGTCATGGAATTAATAGACAAACAAACATCTACGCTGTAAGAAAGTCTTGAGAACTGTTAACCCTTCACATGTAAGAAAAAATCAATGGGTTTAAGCCTTTCCCTGTTCAATATTCATGTTAGAATTAATGACATCATGAATATTAATGAGCAGAAATATTTCATAGCATTATTAACAAAACATTTTTGACAGTGACATAGAATTAGATTTATATATTTCAATAAGCAAACAGAGCAGACCCTGATCAGATGGCTCCTATATAAGCCATCTGATCTGGGTCTACTCTGTTTGCAAATGCATGCAAAGGCATTTATGACCCTGATCAGATGGCTCCTATAGGAGCCATCTGATCTGGGTCTGCTCTGTTTGTAAATGCATGAAAAGGCATTTATATGAAGGAAAAGGTTAAACATCTATAATCACTGGCAGACTAGCAAAATTATGAAGTAAGAACATATATATGAGCTTGAAAATTTAACATTGTCTTCTTTAATCGAGTTCCTCATAGATACTGACTTTCTTAATCCCTCTGCAAACAGAGTAGATCCAGATCAGATGGCTACTGTAGGAGACATCTGATCATGGTCTACTCTGCTTGCTTATGAATTACACATATCTGATTCTACAGTTTATGCCATGGTCAACAAGTCCTGTGTTCATATACCATTAAAAAATCAGTTAATAAATATTTATGACATCATTATGTTTGATATAGATATTCATTAGGTATTACATGTAAGTTAACCCTTTCCTCCATAAAAACACCTTTCTACGCCTCTGTAAAAGTCACCTGTTGAAACCATTGTGATAAATAGAGCATTAATTTTGCTCCTATAGGAGCAAATGCTCTATTTATCACAATGGTTTCAAACTACAAAATTCTAAAAATTTTCCTTTTCTCTAGTTAATGCTCCTTTTCGGGAGATTTATTCAAAGTGGTTGTATCTAAAAATAGCCTATGAGGGAATGGGTTAAGATATACTGCATTTACAGAATAAAGTTGACCAGACAAACTTCTATAAGTTTATAGTGCAGACCTAGATCAAAATTTTCCATGACTTTCCTCCCTGTACAAGATACATGACAAAATGGCTCTGTAACTCCAAACAATTTACCCTTGTAGAGATAGTCATTTGCTTAAATTCTAAAAGTATATTTTTACTTCAATTTTAAAAATCTGTGGAGTGGGAAGACTGAATATGAGTGTCTAGGTGTCTGAATATTTAGGGCAGACATTGGTCTAATGTTATAAAACTTCTGAGTCTGTGTCTGAGATCATTCTCAGGTATCTGACTGGTCAAATTCTGAGCAAGCTCGGAATCTGACCAATCAGATAGTTGAGAATGATCTCAGACTCAAGCAAATAGTTTAATAACCTTGGGGCCTGGTGTTTTTGAGTTCTAAACAGAGTTGACCCTAATCAGACATCATGGCCAAGAGATGGTTTCTGATCTTCTCCATTTTGTAACAAAGAACTGAAGAATATTTTCTTATGTTAAGACTTGATCCTCATTTTCCTGCAAGTAAATCTTACACACTTGCTGAGCCATTTTGCCGTACACAAACATACATCATTCACAAAACATGGTGACTGACAAACCTGGAGCGGTATATCTGTGGCTGTAGAAACCTGGAGAAAAAGTATTCAAATCAACAACTGTTTATTTATGTGTTCATATCACATTGATTTCTAGCAATTCTGAAAGACCATTACCTGACCTTTAATTCCGTTTGTGGTCCTCCCATCACATGTTAATGTATCATACTATCTCTAATAAACATTCCTGGGGCATAATATTAATTAAACGGAGTATCTTTGTACACCTATAGGAGCTTTCTGCATTGCTTTCAATATGCATTAAGCTACTACCTGTATTTTAAAAAACCTATATACATGTAGTTCTTTTCTTAATGGTTACTATATAGGGTGTAACTTGTTTAATTCATTTTATTCATGGTATGTTTGCATAAGCTATCATAAAATCACTGTCTGAATGTAAAATACTCATGGCCATTTGTCATAGACAAATGTCTCAATTATTACTAGCATCTACAAGTCACTCAATACATAGCATCTGCTCAGACAAACTTTACTGGACATAACACTGTTGCCACTAGCAACACACATACATGTATTTCAAATTCAGGGCTGTAGCTAAGGTTTTTGCTGATCTATCAAAGTATCTTATTTCTCAGCCAAAGCCTATCTTGTGGCTACTCATTAGACTTGTCTCACTGAGGCAATTCTAATGAGTAGCAGCATGATATTGTTAACCAGAGAAAGATAAAAAAAAAAATTACTTAACCCATTACCCCACATTGTCTTTCTATGACTTTACAAACAGAGTAGACCCAGATCAGATGGCTCCTATAGGAGCCATCTGATCAGGGTCTGCTCTGTTTGCTTATGAAATAATACAGATATGATTCTACAGTTTCTGACATGGCCAAAAATTCCTGTTTTCATCTGCAATTATAAAATTTAAACTACATGTAATTAATATTCATTATGTCATTATTTCCTGCATAACTATTCATGTAGTAAAGGGTTAAATCTCTTATCTACAGCTCTGGAAATTGCATAATTATATATATATATATACATGTATAGCCACCATTGAAATTTCACAGTACATACATGTACATAGCAGCAACTGCTTACAATGATAAGCTCTCAACACACTTGAAACTTGGTACATTGTATAGCACACATAGCCTGACAAACCTTGGGTCGAGTCTGAAGCAGTGTGCATTCTATTCCACAAAGATGTGGATGGCTTCTTTACAACTATGAAAACAGGATTGCATGAATGTTAAAGGTACATTGTATTGCACTATCTACAAATTGAGTTTTACTTAAATGAGTGATTGGATGTCTAACTCATATAATTTTTATATTCCGTAACTTGTATATAAAATACATGGTATAAACATGGGATTAAGCCTTAGCCTAGGGTAAAAAAAGGGGGTGATTTCCGCACAATTATAACTAATGTAGACCAGATTACCCTCATTACGCTAAGTATTCAGATACCCAATCTCTCTTCACCATGGGTTTGTTACACTGAGTAAGTCATTTTGACACCATTTTGATAACTTTTAATTAGACTGACATAGTAGCAAATAGTGCAGACCCTGATCAAACTGCTCCTGGAGGAGCAGTTTGATCTGGGTCTGCACTGTTTGCATATGTACTTTAGAGTAATAAGGATAAATCATAGAAGTTTTATGGACTATCTATCTAAATAAAATTCTGTGTGTACAACATCTGTATCTGAATCTAAAATAAAATATGATGATAAAACTCTGAAGAAAACTATAATTACAGGAAAACCTGTCTACAAGGATCATGAAAAATAAATTTTATTCTGGATTTTTATGACAGGTGGTAGCTTAATGCAGGATGAAAGTGAGACAGAACACTCCTCTAACAGCTTTCAGCCTTACTTTCATCCTGCATTAAGCAACCACCTGCCATCATAAACCCCCATGTTTATCCCTTGCACGGTGACTATAGACAGGTCTACTGTATATCCATAATAAGTGGATGCCCCCATTTTACCATTTTCATTATGTCATGGTGTATAACTCCGTCATGTGACAACGAAACGTCATAATTCTGTTAAAAATGATCACATCTGGAATTCTTTACTTTATGCACATAACAATTACAAACCCATATTGTTCATACATTAAAACAAAAATAGCCACAATTCTTCAGCAAATATTGCAGCCAATTTCATTTCTTTATGCACATCTTCATACCAATGTTTTTCATTTGTGAAATTTTCAAACGAATCCCATTAAGAAGGTAGGAGGAGTTCAACACACAAAATTTTGTACTATATTTTTGAAATGTAAAAAAAAAATGATGGAGCATTAAGGAGACCAAACAGCTAATGCTGAAAAAAGGGCTATAATTCTTTCAAATGTTATCGCAGCTTTAATTATGTTTCTCTGTGTGCATCTGTACATCAAGGTTGGCCATCTGTTAACCCTTTCCTCCATAGGCTATATTTAGAACCAACCTCTTTGAATGAATCTACCGAAAAGGAGCATTAACTAGAGAAAAGGAATACTTTAGAAATTTGTAGTTTGAAACCATTGTGATAAATAGAGCATTTGATCCTATAGGGGCAAATGCTCTATTTATCACAATGGTTTCAAGCAGTGGTTATTATAGAGGCGTATCTATGGAGGAAAGGGTTAAAGATTGAATCAAATGCATCAATAGAGTTTAACACACAAAATTTTCAGAACATAATATATAGGTATGGATGGACAGATGTATGGATGGACAAGTGCAACAATATATGTCCCCACATACAAAGTAGGGGCTTAAAAAAACTTTTCACATCTAGAAAAAGATACTTCTTGATTCTTTTGCTCATCAAATTCCGGTTGTTATTTTCACTTGCTTCTGCATTTCTTCATTCTTTTGATAAACTACTGACTGATTGACCAACAGCTCTGATGATGATGAGTTACTCAGTGTCTCATCCAGATTCAAGCTTTTTTGCAAATGCCACTCTAATTACAATATGTAATAAGGAAAGGGTAAAAAGCTCTATAATCTGGTGTATATTAACCCATTACCTCATAGTCTATTTATAGATCCAATCTCTTTGAATAAATCTACTGAAAAGGAGCATTTTAGAATTGTGTAGTTCTGAAACCATTGTTATAAATAGAGCATTTCTCCTCAGGAGCAAATGCTCTATTTATCACAATGGTTTCAAAAAGTGACTTTTACAAAGGCGTCGAAAGGGTTTAAACCCTTGACTCCATAAATACACCTTTCTATGTCTTTGCAAAGAGTAGACCCAGATCATACGATTCCTGCAGGAGCCATCTGATCAGGTTCCCCTCTATTTGCTTAACCCTTTCCTCCATAGGCTATTTTTTTAGATCCAACCTCTTTGGATGCATCTACCGAAAAGGAGCATTAACTAGAGAAAAGGAAATTTTACAATTTTCTAATTTGAAACCATTGTTATAAATAGAGCATTTGCTCCTCCTATAGGAACAAATGCTCTATTTATCACAATGGTGTCAAACAGGTGACTTATACAGAGGCGTAGAAAGGCGTATTTATGGAGGAAAGGGTTAAGAAATAATATAGATATGATTCTACAGTTTCTGCTATGGACAAAAAATCCTGTGTCTATGTGCCATTATAAAAATTAATCTGATAGTAATATTCATGGAATAGAGGGTTAACCCTTTAACTGATGAAAATTCATGTAAGAAATAATGACATCATGAATATTTATTATCTGAATGTTTGCAATAGCATATTATGAACATAGGGAATTTCGGCCATGTCAGATATAATGTAAAATCATATCTATATGTTTCCATAACCCTCATCAGATGGGTCATACTCGAGCTTTCTGATTTGGGTCTACTCTGTTTTCAAAGGTGTTAAAGGCATATCTATGCGGTATAGGTTGAAAGAAATTTTACCTTCTCTCCTAATTTTTGTTAAAAATCAATAAGAGAGATATAACCCACATCTGTTGCTAGGAAAAAGAAGTAGAATAGTTGTAAATAATTGTAAATACATTGAGCTAAGGTAATGGTCCTTAACAAAATATGAAGACACATATCAGTTGTCACATCTCTGTTGCTAAGTCTGATCAGAATAAGGTTGGCAAACAAGGGACAGCAAAACCTCACCAATCCAAACACTAAAATCAGCATCATTGTTGGTCTTTAAGAAAGCTGGCTACTTAATGCAAGGTGAAAGTCATGCAGAGAACTCCAAGAACATGACTTTCACCCTGAGTTAAACAGCCACCTGTCGGAACAGTTCTCAAATTTTCTTTATTAAAAGTTTGGATAAGAGAGATTTTATGGTACTGTTAAATTAACCCTACAGGTTAACCCTAGAGGAGATCTAGGTCTACTCTGTTTCCAAATGCATAAAGATGCATGTTTATATCAAGTAAGGATTAAAAACTCCTTGTTTTTAATGTAGCAACTGGTCTGTGTCTATAACGCAAAAGCTTTAACCCTCAGCTCCATATATACACCTTTCAACACTTTTGCAAAAAGGGCAGACCCTCATGTTTGCAAAGGCATGAAAGAGTGTTTATATTAGGGGAAAGGGTTAACCCATTTCCTCATATGCTAGTTTTAGACCCAACCTCTTTGAATAAATCTACCAAAAAGGAGCATTTACTAGAATAAAGGACAATTTAAGAATTTTGTAGTTTAGAAACCATTGTGGTAAATAGAGCATATGCTCCATAAGAGCAAATGCTCTATTTATCACAATGGTTTCAAAAAGTGACTTTTACAGAGGCGTCAAAAGGCAACAATATGAGGGAATGGGTTAAAGTAGAGAATACAGACAGTTGATTACTGCTAAATACTATGTATGGTACATTATTCTAGGCATGTTGGTTATGTTATAAATCATAATAATATAAAATGACAAATAATTACAATTTTTAACCCTTCACTTCATGAATATTCATAAAAATATATTTGTGGAGTAAAGGGTTAACTAACATAAAATGAACTCTGAATTCATAAACAGCATTAACACTGAATTCATAAATACCATTAACACTGAATTCATAAATATCATTATATGACCATTAATAAATTCAGCAAACGAAAAATATTAAATTTGCATGCATAGAAAAGTATAATGTGTTTATAAGGCACTGAATCATCCATGTCAAAGCAGATTATACCAGATACCATGACTGTAGATAAGACACACACTGATCTATCAAAAATCTCTAATTCCTCAACCAAACCCTATTTGGCTGGAACTCATTAGAATCCCCCCTCTCTGAGGGGATTCTAATAAGTTGCAGCAAGACATGGTTTGGCAGAGAAATAACAAGAATAGTTCAACCCATTCCCGCATATTGACGCCTTTTGACACCTCTGTAAAAGTCACTTTTTGAAACCATTGTGATAAATAGAGCATTTGCTCCATAGGAGCTGTCTGATACTCCATAAATACACCTTTCTATGCCTTTGCAAACAGAGGAGCAAATGCTCTATTTATCACAATGGTTTCAAAACTACACCATTCTAAAAAATTCCTTTTCTCTAGTAAATGCTCCTTTTCGGTAGATTTATTCAAAGAGGTCGGGTCTAAAAATAGTTTATGAGGGAATGGGTTAATTAAATTGTCAACATAGGCTTATCTACAGTTCTAGGTACTGGTACAATAAATGCAAATTCATTTTATACTCACCAACTTGCTTTTCTGAGTTAGCACTTGTGGCCAATTCTTTCCACCCATTTTGATAACTGAAACAGACATAAATGCTGTAGCACTTTCCACATTTATTCCTTTACTCCATAAATACACCTTTCTACGCCTTTACAAACAGAGTAGACCCAGATCAGATGGCTCCTACAGGAGCCGTCTGATCTGGGTCTGCCCTGTTTGCTTATAAAATGATATATATACGACTCTTCAGATTATTCCATGGCCAAAAATGCCATGTCCATTTGCTATTTTCATAATTAATCTAATTAATATTCATGATGTCATTATTTCTTGCATGAATACTAATGAAGTAAAGGGTTAAAACCTTTTATCTGCAAAGACTGGTTGTTTGCTACTGTTCTAAACAGTTATGCAAAATATTCTTGCCCATCCAGATTCTATCTACTTGCAAGGGTCATCAATAGTGCAGTTATAAATATCATAATAACTCTTTCCCTCATATAAACGCCTTATCACATCTATGCAAACAGAGTAGATCCAGATCTTATCAGGGTCTACTCGGTTTGCTTATTGAATTACAGTAAAAAAAAACGCTAATGTGACCACCTAAACAAGGTATAATTCTGGGTGCTAGATGCAGGTGGTAGCTTAATGCAGGGCAAAAGTAATGCAGAAAGCTCCTAGAGGAGCTTTCTGCATTACTTTTGTCTTGCATTAAGCAACCACTTGCTTACAAAGACACCCATGTTTATTCATTAAGTGGTTGCATTAGAGGGGTTTTACTGTACATACATGTGATTATACAGTTTCTGCCAAGGTAAAAATTAAACTTATAATATTTATAATGTGATTATTTCTTACATGGATATTGAACAGGTCAGCAGGTAAATGGATATTTTAAGCATGAACTCTGTAAATAATTAGAGTAATTAAGGTATTCACTTGAAGTATGGGGCCAATGTTACAAGGCAGTCCAAAGGCCAGTTAAATCCCCCGCCACTGCCTAAATTAAGACATTGCATTTGACCTTCAAATGTGACCTTGACCTTGAGTCGAAATGACTGTTACATGCGTTCTGCACATCGGCTCAACTTGGTTAACATTTGAGGCAAGTTTCATGAAAATACTTCCAGGTGTATAGGAGATATGGAGCGAACACAAAATTATTACGGACGGACGGACGGACGGACGGACAGATGGACGGAAAGAGGCCATTCCTATAATCCCCTCCCACTCTGTGGTGGGGGATTAAAAAGTGTTAAACGTTGCAAGAACCTACTCTTCAAAGTTAAGGCTAGTGGTCCAATCTAACAGTTCGTCCACCTCCCAGTCTTCAAGGGCATTTGTTCCATAATTCTCCACTGTAGCCACCATACCTGAAATATTGATGCATCGTCCAGTGAGTAAAGTTTAACCCATTCCCTCATAGGCTATTTTTAGATCCAACCTCTTTGAATAAATCTACCGAAAAGGGGCATTAACAAGACAAAAAGAAAATTTCAGATTTTTGTAGTATTGAAACCATTGTGATAAATAGAGCATTTGCTCCTATGGAGCAAATGCTCTATTTATTACAATGGTTTCAAAAAAAGGTACTTTTACAGAGGCATCAAAAGGCGTCAATATGAGGGAATGAGCTAAAGTTCAGAAATACATTGTCCACAGTAAATCATCATATGATTCAGTACAATATATTTTTAGGCTGCAGTTTGGTTTTAACCTTTTACTCCATAACTACACCTTTGCAAACACAGTAGATCCAGATCAGACCGCTTCTGTAGAAGCCATCTGATCAGGGTCTGCTCTGTTTGCCTATTGAATTATAGATGTGATTTTACAATTTCTGTCAACGTAAAAAGATCCTTCGTTACAAAAATGCAGCTAATAAATATTCATGATGTCATTATTTCTTACATGAATATTCAACATGGAAAGGGTTAATCATGCTCTTTCACTTGCTTCATGATTTTATGTTGTAATTCTAACTGACAAACGACAGGTTCATGGTAGGAATAAAGAGTCAATGTAAACAACAACCTCCAACGCAGTTATCTCCCCTAATCGCTACGGTGAAGAGATCCCTGCCACTATAACATTCACGTGACCATGGTGTACATCATGTGATTAAACTATGGCTGCCAACTCTAATTACCATAGCCAATCGGTAAATTTACTATTACATCCTGTCCCACATAAAATATTCAAAACATTTAATCTGTTCGGGATTTGGGTAAATATTCATGTACAGCGTCCCAAATTAAGTTTGACATTTCATCAACCAGTGGCCTGATAAAAAATCTCCACCTGTGGTCTTTTATAAGTAATCGTATAAAAAGTTACCAAAATTTATTAAAGCTGATTATTGTTCTACTTTATTGGCTTTACCGTTGATGAAATGAAACAAAATCGAAAACTGTTGAAATCAACATTAAAAAATATTAAAAAAATACAAAAACAAATTTTAGCTAAATTCCAGCTAAAAACTTGTGGTGGCGGTGGTCACTGTACGTAGTTACAAGGGAGATCACTGTGAGGAGTTTGTGTAAACAGTAGTTTATTTAGGATTTAAAGGTGATTGGTGAGGTAATGTATTTACCTGCAGCAGCTCCCTCTATCAGCTGTATGGTCTCCTTGTCATCTGATTTGGCTTTCAACATACCATCCTTGTACCTAAAATATATAAGCTAATTGCATCATAAAGATACTTTACATAAGAATTCAATTCATCGGGAGGCATTTGATTTGGGTCTACTCTACTTGCAAAAGCATGAAAAGATATTTATATGAAGAAAAGGATTAAAGGTAATAAATGACATATCTGAATTTGACTCATTCCTCCATAGGCTATTTTTAGATTCAACCACTTTAAATAAATCTACCAAAAAGGAACATTAACTAGGGGAAAGGAGAATTTTAGAATTTTGTAGTTTGAAACCATTGTGATAAATAGAGTATTTGCTCCTATAGGAGCAAATGCTCTATTTATCAAAATGGTTTCATTAAGTGACTTTTACAGAGGCATAGAAAGGCATATTTATGGAGGAAAGGGTTAAAGTAACATTTTTGAAGCACATGAAACTCCGTTTGGCAAAGACTATTCTTCAGCATACTGAAAAGGTAAAGTTAAAATTTTGTAGGATTAACTCTCGAAGTGTGGGACATGAGTCACTAATGTCCTTTGCAAACCATGTAGACCCAGATTAGAGGGCTCCTAGAGGAGCCCTCTCATCAGGGTCTGCACTGTTTGTCATGTTAAACTATTCTCTAGAAAAATCCATAAATATTCACAATAAGCTTTACCAGTTTAAATTTTGGATTAGTCCATTTGAAAATTTGTAAGGTTTACAATATTTTAGCTTGACTTACATTTTCTGCATCCACTGTATTTTCCTCTGTTTCTTCTTTTTCTCCACATCTTGTTTACGTTGTAACTAGATAATAAAAGGAAAGATACTACTTTACAACATGACATATACATGTATTTGTGTCCCATAGAACACCGTATCACTGGGCTTGGGGCTCTGCAAACATTGCAATAAAAGACTAGACACCATACCTGAGAGACAGAATCTAAAAATTGCCTACACTGTTCCATTTGGAAAAAAATCCATAATTCAAAATGAAATATTACATGGTCCCAACACAGATGACATGTCAAGGCTTCTCAGTCTACTCTATATTGTATTCAAACCCTCAAAGACACATTTTTCTTGGTGCAGCTCAAATATTTACCAGTAATTATTTTACATACAGGATGACCACTGTGGTATCAAACATCTTTTTCCTTTACCTCGTGAATGTTCATGTAAGAAGTAATGACATTAGATGCATTAGGTACAGGGCTAATTGAATAAATTCTTGTATTAAAACAAAATATGGAGATTTATAGCAATGGCCGTAGAGAATCACTTCTGTAACATATCAACAAACAGAGCAGACCCTGATCAGACAGTTTTAACAGCAGCTGTCTTATAGAGGCCTGCTCTAGCTAGCTAGCTGTTTGAAAAGGGTGTAAAAATAGGTGGAATTATCAAGTACAGTAAAACCCTGCTAATGCGACCACCTAAAAGAGGTATAATTCTGGTTGCTACATGCATGTGGTAGCTTAATGCAGGACAATAGTAATGCAGAAAGCCCCTAGAGCAACCACCTGCTTATAAAGACAGGTATGTTTATTCATTAAGTGGTCGCATTAGAGGGGTTCTACTGTACATATAACAATCTCATATGATCTTTATCTTAATAAAGTTCTATTGAGTGGTATATAAAAGAAAATTAATCTTACCTGTTTGTAATGTTTTATCCCTTTGAATGTGGGAAACAAGTGTATTGGAATTGCAAACAGTGTAGACCCAGATAAGAGGGTCTCCAGAGGAGCCCTCTGATTAAGATCTGCTCTGTTTGTCATTCAGTATTCTATGACAAAGTATACCTATTCATACTCATTGGACTGTATCATTAATCAATTATTCAATTAAACTATTCCATTATTAAAATGCAGCATTCATGAGGTTAAATCAGAGCTACAGATAAAGGTGCGTACCCAAAAACTAAAATCATCATTTCTCCACCAAACCGTATACTGTGACCACTCTTAAGAATTGTCTCTTTGAGACGATTCCAAAGAGGGGTCACAGCATCAGGTTTTGTGGAGAAATAAAGGAGCTATTCTTGAAAATGTTTAAATTTACGCATCTTATCTGGACCTCTGTTAAAACATGTGAAAGTCCAATGCCGTATTTCTGAAATACATCTATAAGATATCCCATGCCCTGTTTAACATGCTTATGTTGTCCATACAGTAGAACCTGTCTTAAACAACCATTCACTTACCAAACACAGGAGTCTGAAAAAGCAGGTGGCTGCTTAATGCAGGGCAAAAGTAATACAGAAAGCTCCTGAAGGAGCTTTCTGTATTACTGTTGACCTGCATTAAGCTACCACCTGCCTTACAGATCCATCATTAGACCTTAAGACAGGGGTTTCTGTATTTCACCTTCAAGCAATATACCGATAACTTATACCCATTAAATCTTTGCACGCTCAGTAATTGTTGACTGCAACAATTTTGTCGTCTGCTACAATTCTCAGAATAATTTTCATTCTGTTTCTCTTCAAAAATACAATCAGATTGAAAACAGGATGGAACCTGATGTTATTTTGCATCTCATGCAGGTCCAAGCTGTTTACAAAGGGAATCAAGAATTTGACACCAGCATGCAAAGAGTTAACACTTCACCATACCTGTAACATAAGTGCATTTTGTTAAAATGTGGAACACACTCCTGTAATGCCTCATTAATATGGACACATTGATGGCCATGAACATTTACCAACTCTGAATCAATCAGAAAATGATGTATACAGTAAAACCCTTTTAACCCATTCCCTCATGAGTAATTTCTAGACCCAACCTCTTTGAATAAATCTACTGAAAAGCATTTTCTAGAAAGAAAGGAAACTCTTAGAAATGTGTAACCTTGAAACCATTGTGATAAATACAGCATTTGCTCCACCTGTGGAGCAAATGCTCTATTTATCACAAAGGTTTCAAAAAGTTACTTTTACAGAGGCCTCAAACAGTGTCACTATGAGGGAATGTGCTAAACTGGACTTTCACATCAGTATCAAATCTGGTCTTTAACCCTGTGCTTTATGAATAAAATTTTAGTCATGGCAGAAACTGTAAAATCAGATCTGTATTATTTCATAAGCAAACACTGTTTACCCTAATCTGATAACTCCTGCAGGAGCCATCTGATCTGGGTCTACTAGTGTATGCAAAGGCATTATGGATTGAAGTGTTAAGACAGGTAGTAGTATAATGCAGGGTGAAAGTAATGCATAAATTCTGAATGACTTTCACCTTGCATTAAGCAACCACCTGCTAAAAAAGGATCTAAAAATTATTCTTTAGTAAAGTTCTTATTTACAGGGCTTTTTACTGCAATACATCTTTCTAAACTATTTATTCTGGAAAACGAATACGAATACACCAAACAACTGGAACACGGATTAATGAGACATCACTGTTCATACCATTCTACTGTACAAAAGCATTAGTGATGGCAACAATTCTTATGATTTTCATGCTGCAAACAGTATACAGTGTAATCTCCCTATAAGGGCCACTAAATTGTAACAATTATTTTGTGTTAAATGCAGGTGACTGCTTAAAGCAAGGTGAAAGTAAAACAGAACGCTCCTAGCATTCTGTTTTACTTTCACCCTGCTTTAAGCAGCCACCTGCCCTAAATACCAACTACAGTAATTAACACAATTTAGTGGCCATTATAGAGAGGTTTTACTGTACATGTATGTATATAATTAAGCTATTCCATAAAAAGAAAACAGTATTAGTGCATTGCAAACAGTGTGACCCAGACCAGTTGCCAAGTCTACTACACAAAGATTGGATTTCACTATTTTTGCAGGTAGCAGTAATAGCACTGATACTCTGATGTGTGTCAAATGGTGTAGACCCATGATCAGATGCCATGTTGATAGGTGGTGGCTGACCTCAGTCTATATGTTAAAAAAAACTTTGCAATGCACTAATATGAACTTTGTCATGGAAATTTTTATACATTCAATAGTTCTGTAATTGGTAACATAATTTTTCTGTTTTACAATATAAGGGAGTGATTTTTTCTTAAACTTCAATTTAAGAGTGTTCAAAGGGACATTATGTCAGCTGGCAAATGTGTGACAAAAATGTGTGATGTATAAAGTGTCACAGACAGATGGAAGGACAGATGGATGGACTGACAATGGAGATGTGATGCATGTTGAGTGTCACCAAGCTAAAGCAGGTTACACAAAAAAGTAGATTTCCATTAAAACTACAGTAAAACTCCTATAATGCAACCACTTAATGAACAAACATGGTGGCGTCATAAGCAGGTGGTTGCTTAATGCAGGACGAAAGTTATGCAGAATATAGGAGCTTTCTGCATAACTTTCATCCTGCATTAAGCTTCCACCTGCCTTTGCCACTGTGAATTATGTCCCTTTTTAGTGGTCGCATTAGAGGGGTTTTTACTGTAGTTCATAAAAATAGAAAAATACAGCAGCAAATTCAAACTGGTGGGAAACAATTTCACCTTTACTTTACATAATATTCATGTCTAAAATAATTACATCATGAATATTAATTACATGATCGTTTGTAATGGCAAATGAAAACAGGAATTTTTGGCCATGGCAGAAAGCCAGAAACTGTAGAATCAGATCTCAAACACAGCAGACCCTGATTAGATTGCTCCTACAAGCTCCATCTGATCTGGGTCTGCTGTGTTTTAACCCATTCCTGCATAGGCTATTTTTAGATCAAACCACTTTCATTAAATCTACCAAAAAGGAGCATTTACTAGAGAAAAGGAAATTTTCAGAATTGTTTAGTTTTGAAACCATTGTGATAAATAGGGCATTTACTCCTGTGGAGCAAATTCTCTATTTATCACAATGGTTTCACAAAGTGACTTTTACAAAAGTGTCAAAAGGCATCAATAGGTGGGAATTGGTTAAAGGCTTAAAAAGGAGTGTTAAACATCTAGTTTAGAGGAATTTCCCTTTAATAACGGATTACTGGTAAGAAATCAGGTACAGGATATATTTGTCAATAAAAATGATCAAGGTACATGTGCCTCATGTTCTTCAACTTTAACAAAAATAGAAAGTAAGGTATCTCATTTGAGGCTATTTATCACAAAAAAAAAAGGCATGTCTGTTGGACAATAGCAACACTCACATAAACATGCAATGCGTGTACTCTACCATATATATTTGGTACTTACAAATAGGATAAAAACAAACATAGCTTAAAGATGAATAAAAAAAGATCCTGAAAATCAAATATGCATTTCAATATTATGACAATTATAAATGACAATCTAAATAATTACTTTTAACCCATTACCTCATAGGCTATTTTTAGATACAACCTCTTTGAATAAGAGAAAATAAAAATGTTAGAATTAAGTAGTTTTGAAAGCATTGTGATAAATAGAGCATTTGCTCTTGAGAAGCAAATGCTCTATTTATCACAATGGTTTCATAAAGTGAATATTACAGAGCATAGAAAGGCATATTTATGGAGGAAAGGGTTAACTGATTATAATCATACAAAATCAAAGGCCTGAACAGCCATAATTGCTTTCGAGTTTGATAAGGATGTTAAGTGTAAGGGAAGAAGTTGCTGTACATGTTAATCACCATTTTTGACGTTTTGGAATTGTTTAATGTAATACTAAAAATATGACAGACTGTAGCAACAGTCAAACCATAAGCAAAGTGGTTATTAGTAACACTCAGACAGTCCTTGACCTCAACAAGTCAGAAATGCAATGCTGAGTGACAGTGTCCATCTTTCAACTCATATCAAAGCAATATCAAATGCTGTTGTGCATTTCAAAGCACTACCCTCCTTATTAATTACAAATCCTAGAATTTTAACTACTGTTTAGACAATGTAGTATGAAATTTTAGTTAAATTTTGTTCGGGTTTATATACATATATGCAAACACACACACATTAATCCAAAATCTTGGTTGATTCATAATGATATCAAATGTACAGTTAATTCCTAATAATCCATATGATGTTTTATCCTATCAAAACTCCACCATGAATTCCACTGATCATAAACTTATATGAATCCCAACTTTTATATTCCAATTTATTCTTGAAATTTGGACTGACAGCATTTTGTTATTAACACTCAAGATTACAGATAAATCATTTTCAAATGAATTCTATAATTGCTCTATCATTACTGGGTCTATTCAAAATAGCCAAACGGAGACTAACCCCTGTAAATATACATGATCAGAGTAGACACTGTTTTACACCTTTTTAAAATATAACTTCATTTCCATCAGATCAGGATATTGATGGCCAAGAATGATATCATCTCTGGCTATTTCATATCAAATTTGTTGTCAAATGTTCTTTGCTATGACATCTCCCAGGGTTTTTTCTTTGATTTTAGGGAAAGGGCATGGCCTTACCGGAGGGGAAAAATAAGCGTGAAATGAATGCTTATAGGGAAAAGGTCAGAAAATATCAACATAACATTTAACATGTTCATATTTTCTCTATCAAGTGACAGTACAATTCAATTAAAAGCATTTCATGCAGTTCTGATAATTTAATGGTGTTTTTCTTGTGTGTTTTGTCTGCAACTGCATAACTCTTGGCTATTACTAAAATTGTAAACACGTCATCAATGAGTTTTCATAAAAACCCATTATAAATCAGAAATCACAGTAAATCTCAACTATTCCATTAACCAAGACAAATATGATCGGACTTTTGGTAGATAAAGATATCATCGGCATTTTTTGTAAATGAAGAAGCCTACATGTTTGTCTCGCATTTTTGCGATGACAATGGCATGAATGGAAAGTTCCATCTCGGTTTGTGGAGAAACTAATTAAATCCATTGTAGAGAGTAATACGCATACTAGCCTGTTAACACTGCAAGAGAAGTTGGCATTTCTATCGTGTTTCATCAGTAAAATTACGCTAATAGAAAGAAATTGTTGTGGTACTGCTGGTATGAAAGCGAAAGTACAGACACTGCGATTCATAAACGCTATACGGATTACTCGGATCTCTAGGTTAGACGGGTGTATAGAAATGCGGTTAGTGTTTTATCACGTACACGGTGTCGATATAAAAAAATCCCTCTCCTTCCCTATCGGCGGAGAGGTAATTGATCAATGAAAAACACAACAGGTTTTCTAGTTGGGAAGTCTTTGCTATCGGCGGAGAAGAAATTTATAATTTACAGACAAGCTATTGCTGCTGTAGAAACGCCAATATGTTGCGAAAACAATGTTTAACTAAACACCAGGAATGAGGTTCATATACGCGCATATGATAAATGCTGATTTTCAAGCTTGCGCAACTCATATCCGCGGATATGAACTTCATATCTGGTCGGATCCGGTGTTTAGTCATACCGATATTCTTTCGCGTTTTTTTGGGAGTATATTCAATAATTCAAGCTTTTAAAAGGTTGATCTTGTGTAGACTAGAAGTTATCTGACAAAGCGAAGTGTTATTAAATGCATGAAAAGTAAATAAATTAATGAACAATTTACAAAAAAACTAGTTTAGAATATTGAAGAGAACTATTTTCTCTTGCGCATGTTCACAAGAAATAGTGAACTCTTTGCCGTAAAAACGACCGATCGCTATATTGCATTCTTCGAAAGCAATAATAAAAATGCTTCATTTGTCCGAAGAAACATTGTGAATTAGCTGGATAATTTCATTGCAAAACACAAAGGGTAAAGGTAGGTAATGGGGGGGTAATTAACCCCTTTATACTTAATGAATATTCATGAATGAAATATTGACTTTATGAATATTAATGAGCAATTTGTTATATTGCTATATGAACAGGAATGTTTTTTTACAATGGCAGAAACTCTAGGATCAGATCTATAATTATCATTCCATTAGCAAACAGAGCAGACCCTGATCACACATCTTCTATAAAGATGTCTCTGTTAGGTAAAAGGTTAAGATAATCATTTCTCCATCAAGCACTATAAACAAACGCTGCAGAAGACAATTACTTAACATGTAAATAGTAAACCATTTACTCCATGTAAGAAATAATGTATTGAAAATATCAATTAGCTTTATTTTTATAATGGCATACAAAGAAGAAAATATTTGGGCATGGCAGAAATTGAAAAATCAGATCTATATAATTCCATAAGCAAATAGATCAGAACATGATCAGATGGCTCCTATAGGAGCCATCTGATCTGGGTCCGCTCTATTTGCAAATGTGTTAAAAGGCATATCTCTGGAATAAACGGTTAAACATATTTTCTAAAGCTGTCACAGCATTACTTATATTGCTTACCTTATCATGATGATATTCATATTTTTTCTGTGAGGTTTCCCACGTGACGGGGTCGGACATAATGTGATGTATAAGTCGGTCTGACACTAGTCTCCAGCCATTGTTGTCAGTCCTCAGGTACCAGTTTCTGTTTCGATCTGTGCCATAACATGATAACAACAGTCACAGTATGACACACTAATTGCATTAGTTTAACCCATTTCCTCATATTGACGACTTTTGATGCCTCTGTAACTGACTTTCAAAATATCTTGTCCAGACACTTTCTTGGAAAGTATTTGTCCAATCCTCACCAAACTTTACACACATGTTTGTGGCCATTATATCTTGGTCAAGTTCGATAGCCATGTAAATCGCTTCAGTCTTTGCATACTTTACATGTTTATGAGGTTTTGAATAAATCTACTGAAAAGGAGCATTTACTAGAAAAAAGGAAACTTTTAGAAAGGTGACTTTTTGAAACTATTGTGATAAATAGAGCATTTGCTCCATAGGAGCAAAATGCTCTATTTATGACAATCGTTTCAATACTACACAATTCTAAAAGTTTCCTTTTCTCTAGTAAATGCTCCTTTTCAGTAGATTTATTCAAAGAGGTTAGGTCTCAAAATAGCCTATGAGGGAATGGGTTAATGGAAAAATATGAAAAACTAACTTTTTGATGTGTTTAAACAAGATGAAACTAGTCAACAAAACAGTTCCAAGCCAAATTGGCGTAGCCTTTTCTACAGAAAATTAACTTTCAGCGTTGCAGCAGACAATAATTTGGCAGAGGAAAAATAAAATACCCTAATTATTCTAGGTATTTGGACAGACGAATTTAGACTTGAATGAGCCATTTGATCAGGATCCATGCTATTTGCTACTACATTGGTCCAATTGAAAGTTATCAAAATGGTGCCAACCTGAATTATTTGGCTTTACAATCTGGTGGGGAGGGGAGATTTGGAGTCTGAACAATTAGAGTAAATATTAATTACCTAAGTTACTAATTTCAGATTACCCTAAATTACTAATAACAAATTATGATTACCCTAAGTTGATAATTACAGTGCAATCCCTCTAAAGTGTTTTATTAACCTCATGAGCTATTTTTAGATCCAACCTCTTTGGATAAATCTACCGAAAAGGAACATTTAATATAGAAAAGTGATTTATTTAGACCTATGTAGTACCATTGTGATAAATAGAGTATTTGCTCCTATGGAGCAAATCGATGGCTTGGTGCAAAACTATTCTAACTAGTGAAGGAGTTAGAATAGTTTTGCACCAAGCCCTCAAAATGCTCTACATGTATTTGTCACAATGGTTTCAAAAAGTGACCCTTACAGCGGGGCCAAAAGGTGTCAATATGAGGGCATGGGTTAATGAACTGTCATTGGCATCTTCTAATGCATGACAAAGTAATACAGAAGGTCCTATAATAGCTCTCTGCATAATGTTCATCCTGCATTGAACTAACAACTGCCTCTATGACACAGTCTTTTAGGTGGTTTAGAGGGGTTTTACTGTACTAACTAGAATTATTACTAAAAGTGATGAATATCCCTGCACAGCGGCCTTGATCACAATTTGCAGAACCAACCGCCAAACATGAGCTATCTGATCTGGTTCTACTCTGTTTGCAAAGACAGCAAAATGGGTATCTATGAAGGAAAGGATTAACCATGCTTAGGATGATTCTACAATTACCTTTGCAAACTGTTTGATACTGACTGTTTTTGTCAATGATACGGAGAAAATCCTCATATTCTGTTAACCCTTTACTTCATGAATAATCATGTAAGAAATAATGACATCATGAATATTAATTAGAATATTCGTTATACATTGTAATAGCACATGGAAGCAAGAAACTTTGGCCATGACAGAAACTGTAGAATCATATCTATATTATATCATAAGCAAACAGAGCAGACCCTGATCAGATGGCTCCTATAGGAGCCATCTGATCTGGGTCTATATTATTTGCAAAGGCACAGAAAAGCATATTTCTGGAGTAAAAGAAAGAGAATTTGCTCAGCAAGCTTAAGGTAAGATAATAATGTAAAATGAAATACAAAATGAAAGTTACCACTGGGTCCCCCTACTTCCAGCCTGCCCCGGTTGTGTACATCTTTCGCCATCTGGAGTTTGACATTGGCCACTGTGTAGTCCTTTGGACTGTTGGCGCACATATCCTGTATAGGCCGGTGGGTGAAAATCTTATAGTAGATGTTGGGTGGGAATCTCTCCTGAAGATATACAACAAGAGCTCTGCAATCGGGGCCAATATACACCTGAAGGAGGGTGTCTAGTCCTGCTCAACATGTTAAATTGTTCAGTCAATCAGGTCACTATTCTATGCAAATGAGTGGAAGTTCTTATTCTCAATACCTGTAGGATCAAACATAATTTAAATCTTCCGTGTAAATTTTATATAATCTGTGACAAAATCATTATTTTAATGCAGAATTCCAGATAAGATAAATTTAAACATTTTCAACAATAGCTTCTTTATTTCTCCACTAAACTGTATACTGTGACCACTCTTTAGTATCTTCTCGAAGAGACGATTCTAAAGAGTGGTCACAGTATAGGGTTTGTAGGAGAAATAAACATTTTAGTATTTGGATACGCACCATTATCTATAGCTCTGTTTTAATGTATTTGCCTTTGTGAAACTGTAACTGAAAAACTTGTTATCTCAACTATTAACTGCATGAATTTACCCCTGCTAGTCTGAATTTGATGTGAATGCCGGATGCAGAGTCTAGGAGCTTAGCTTCTTGTGGGTTGATACATCGCAGCATTAGGGCAGGGTTACCTCTGGTCTTGAAGTTGATTAAATCCCTATAATATCTGTACACTTGTATATCCTGAAAACAAATCATCTGAATTAACCTTCATCCAGCTGAGAAAAATTGATGACAACTCAAATCCAAGTCTGTTACATTTGTAACCTTTAAACTTTTTAACCCTTTCCATGTCCAATGTTTATTCCATATTTCAGTACCTACTGAATATTCATGGACAAAATAATTACAATGAAATATGGAAGGTGGAACATAGTAGCCATTTTAGAAAGTAAAGAAACAGATCTTTCAAAATTCCATTAGCAAACAGAGTAGACCCAAATCAGATGCATCCTACAAGAGCCCACTGATCTATGTCTAATCTGTTTGCAAAGGCATTAAAAGGCTAAGTGTTCAACCCTTTAGTCCATAAAAATGTCTTTTATTTCCTTTGTAAACAGATTAGAATCAAGTCAGAGAAATTTTGTCTGAGCTGTCTGATCAGGGTCTACTCTGTTTGCTTATGAATAATTAACCCATTACCTCATAGGCTATTTTTAGATCCAACCACTTTGAAAAAATCTACCGAAAAGGAGCATTAACTAGAGAAAAGGAAAATTTTAGAATTTTGTCGTTTGAAACCATTGTGATAAATAGAGCATTTGCTCCTATAGGAGCAAATGCTCTATTTATCACAATGGTTTCAGTAGGTGATTTTTACAGAGGCGTAGAAAGGCGTATTTATGGAGGAAAGGGTTAAAAACTGATTCTACACTTTCTGAAATGATCAAAACATTCCTGTGTTCTTTGGCTATAGTCAAATACAGTAAATGAATATTTATGAAGTCACGAGTTTTTTTATAATTACAATGTTAACCCTGTACTACATAAATATGCCTTTCTATGCCTCTGTAATAACCTTTTCTTGAAACCATTGTGATAAATAGAGCATTTGCTCCTATAGGAGCAAATGCTCTATTTATCAAAATGGTTTCAAATTACAAAGTTCTACAATTTTATTTTCTCCAGTAAATGCTCCTTTTTGGTAGATTCATTCAAAGAGGTTTGGTTTAAAAATAGCCTATGGAGGAATGGGTTAACCTTGTACTCTATAAATATGCCTTTTTATGCCTTTGCAAACAGAGTAGACCAAGATCAGGATCAGGGTATGCTCGGTTCGCTAATGGAATTATATACATGTAGATCTGATTCTTTAGTTTCAGCCATGGTAAACATTTCCTGTGTCCATGCGCCTGTATAAAAAAAAAACCTAATTGATATTCATGATGTCTTAATTTCTAACATGAATATTCATTGAGTAAAGGGTTATAGGTTAAGGAAATATGGCATCTATGCTGGTCATGCCAGCTCATACATTCAGTTAAACTCAGACATGACTGTATTTGTCCCCTTACAATATGTCTTCTCCAAGCTCTTTGTATGATACTGGCCGCTTCCTGTATACTTGGAATTCGAACTGGTCTCTTTGGCACCACTGGTTCTGGTTGTCTCCCGCGCTGCATTTTTCTCCGTCTTTGTTTCCGTTTCCACATCTCCCGCCACCAGTTTTGGATAACTGAGGCACAGAACACCTCAAAACTGAAAATAGAATAAATGTATGTAGACATGATTCTACAGTCTCTGCCATGGCCAAAAATTCCTGTGCTTATACATTATTACAAAAACTTATGTAATTAACCCATTCCCTCATATTGACGACTTTTGGCGACTCTGTAGAAGTCACTTTGTGAAACCATTGTGATAAATAGAGCATTTGCTCCTATAGGAGCAAATGCTCTATTTATCACAATGGTTTCAAACTACAAAATTCTAAAATTTTCCTTTTCTTTAGTTAATGCTCCTTTTCGGTAGATTTATTCCAAGAGGTTTAGTCTAAAAATAGCCTATGATGTAATGGGTTAATATTCATGATGTCAGTTTTTCTTACATAAATATTCATGAGGTAAAGGGCTAATTAAAACATCAGTAATTTAGAGATTTAGTTGCTATTTTCATAAAAATTATGTAGTAACAGACTCACTGTTCTATGACATCACAGCATTTTTATTTTTACTCACGATGGCAATTTTGACGGCCTGTCTGGGGATATCATAAGATGCCGGATGAACTCTTTATAATTCTCCTCAAGCCTCATCCGGGCCTCACTTTTCTGTTTACCACTCTAGAATATGACAAGAGTTCAAGATAAGATTGTTTGTTTGTTTGTATGTATTAGGTTTTACATCACTTTTACAGTATGGAATTTGATATATCTATTTCTTTAGTTTCTAAAATGGTTACAATGTTCCACCTTCCATATTTCAATACAACTATTTTGTCCATGAATATTCAGTAGGTACTGAAATTTGGAATAAACACAGAACAAGGAAAGGGTTAAAAGAATAGCCTCTCTGGGGCTACTCTTATAAGTAACAACCAGATAGAATTTGGCTGAGAAACAAAGATTTGGGATATATTGATATGCCTCTTATTTACAGCCTTGATATGATATAAATGTAAACCCTTTACTCCATAAATACACCTTTCTATGCCTTTGCAAACAGAGAAGACCCAGATCAGAAGGTTCCTACAGGAGTCGTCTGATCAGGGTCTGCTCTGTTTTCTTATGAAATAATATACATCTGATTCTACAGTTTCAGTATTGACCAAAAAATCCTAATTTCTTATGTCATTATAAAAATTCAGCTATGGTAATTAATATAAATTTATGATGTCATTATTTCTTTCATGAATATTCATGGAGTAAAGGGTTAAACCAGCCAATATTAAATTATTTATGACCACCAAATTTGAACTACTTGCACTAGGCATATCACTACGAGTAGATTGATATATTAGTCTCTTAACTGTGATTTGCAGGCAGTAAACTAAAATCTAAGTAAAAAAGATATGTTTGTGAAATACTATGCTGCTGAAATGTACAATAGAACCTGTCCTAACCCATTCCCTCATATTGACGCCTTTTGTCCCATTCCCTCATACTGACTCCTTTTGACACCTCTGCAAAAGTCACTTTCTGAAACCATTGTGGTAAATAGAGCATTTACTCAATAGGAGCAAATGCTCAGTTTATCACAATGGTTTCAATACTGCACATTCTATTTTTTTGCTTTTCTCTAGTAAATGCTCCTTTTTGGTAGATTTCTGCAAAGAGGTTGGGTCTACAAATAGCCTATGAGGGAATGGGTTAAACAACCATTAACCCTTTCCCTCATATAAACCTGTTTTCACGCATTTGCAAACAGAGTAGACCCAGATCAGACCTCTGGTCAGGGTCTACTCTGTTTGCTAATAGAATTTGATAGATCTGTTTCTTTGCTTTCTAAAATGTCTACAATGTTCCACTTTCCATGTTTCTTTATAACTATTTTGTTAATGAATATTCAGTACGTACTGAAATTTAGAATAAACATAGAACAGGGAAAGGGTTAAACAGAGGTCTAATTATGGGTCTTTAGAACAGGTGGTAGCTGAATGCAGGTCAAAAGTAATACAGAAAGCTCCTATTGGAGCTTTCTGCTTTACTTTTGCCCTAAATTAAGCAACCACCTGATTTTTAAGAATCCTATCTTCAAATGAAAAAATGGTCGCTTAAGACAATTCTACTGTACTTTGATATTAAATTCTTACCTTTAACCTTTAATTTTTACCTTAACATGAACCTTGACATGTTAAACTAAGTCACAATTGGGACATACTGCTGTGAAAATTCAATCCTATATAGTATTACACAACCTTTTACTCAAAAGATACATATTTTCTTGCCTTTGCAAACAGAGCATAACTCTGATTCCAACGTTTCTGCCATGTTCAATATTACCTTGTTAATGATGTCATCATGAAAATCTAAGTAATTAATATTCATACAGTCATTATTTCTTAATGAATATTCAAGAGTGAATTGTACTAACCTGATCATAACCAACAAAGTCATCCTGTCTCATCATGGCATGCTTGCTGCCACTGTACATCGCCTCCTTACTAATGTTTGGCTGCACAACTCCATACATATTGGATCTGAAGAAAAATATTTAAATGTCATCTGGGCAGTGTCTCCTTGTGGCATTTTTTAGTTGCCCAGTTAAGGCAAAAAGTATCTTAGAAAAATTTGTTAATTTGACTTCTACTAAGGCATCTAAAATAAATGCCCATATATCAATCAATACAATGTTTTGTTTTCATTTTGCCTTACAAGTTAAAAAAAAGTGTCCAACCCTTGTCAAGCTAAGAACGGGATTACAAGAAGAAGCTTTACAAGATACAAGAAGCTTTATTTATTTTTAACGTCGGTTAAATAATTACATAAAAAATTTAAGTTAACTGTCGATTTGACAGAATTTAGTTTACCTCCTTATATCCATAATATATGTAAACATCAGCAGCATCATAGAAACAATGAAATTAACCCATCACTCCATGAATAGTCATGTTAAATTAATGACATCATGAATATTAATCATCTGGATTTAATTTTTATCATGGCATGTGAACACAGGATATGTTGGTAATGGCAAAAACTGTATATTCAGGTCAGATCAGCTTCTGATCAGACTGTTCCTACAGGAGCAATCTGATCTGGGTCTACTCTGTGCATAAAGGCGTCAAAAGGTCAGAGCTACAGATAAAGGTGCGTACCGAAATACTAAAATCGTAATTTCTCCACCAAACCCTATACTGTGACCACTCTTTAGAATCGTCTCTCCGAGACAATTCTAAAGAGAGGTCACAGTATAGGGTTTGATGGAGAAATAAAGGAGTTATTCTTGAATATGTTTAAATTTACGCATTTTATCTGGACCTCTGAAAATGTGTATCTATGGAGGACAGGGTTAAACATGGTAAACAATTTAGAAAATGCATCTGAAATGCAGCATTTGATCCCAAATCATATACATGTCTTTTGTAATATTTAACAATATTTTGCCCAAAACTGTTGTCAACAGAGCAGACACTAATCAGAAACTAAAGTGCAGGTCAAGTAACTGAATGTCTCATCATTTCTCCCATTTCAATATATCATAATTGGCAGAGAAATCTGTTTAGATAATTTCAACAGAGTAAGCAATTTTTAGGTCTATAGTCTAGATGCAATAGTCTAGATGCAAGTCTTTTTTTTTTCTTTTTTTTTTTGGTGGGGGGGGGGGGGGGGGGGTGAACATTGCTGTTGTCCCAAAAGGCAAAGACAACAGATGTTTATGCTATATAAAAAAGAGAATGTAATAATTATTAATGCTATTCTTGTGGAAAAAACCAGTCACTGACAACATTAATTTCATAATATTGATGAAAAAGCATCTTCACCTTTAGAATTTTAATCAAAAGTTGTCTCCAAACTTGTCTTCTGCTTCAATGCTAAAAGCAATTTTTTCCTGTATTTCTTGTTAGAAATAAAATCAGTGCACCAAATGGTCTGGATCCACACCATTTGCCAAAGCTATCACAAAGTCAGTTATTGATAAGTTTGACTCATGCAACATATGCTTGTATCAAGGTGATACAGATTTAATGACATTATGTGGTAATGTCTGTCACTTACATTTATAATTAGGACAAACAAACAATAATTACAGCTGGTATACAACAGTACTTGTACACATGAATTGACTTGCTAATCTGCAATTTATCAGGCAAAGTCAGATCTATGACAATCTCATAAGGAAACAGAGCAGACTCAGATCAGACAGCTGCTATGGGAGCTCCTATAGTCTGTTCTGTTTGCAGATGCGTGAAAAGCTGTTTACATATGAGGGAAAGGGTTAAAACAGCATATTTTATCCAAAGAAATGATTTCCTAAAACGTATTTGATGAATAGTTAGTGGATTTTTCTAAATGGTATGTGTACACGCACAATGTCCCAGAGCGTAGAATTATTTAGAATATTAAATAAGATATTCTATCATAAATGATTTTATTTATTTCTCAGTCAAATCTTACCATGTTGGCACAGTTATAGCTATCTGGAGAAAGTGTAAATGAAGAAACATTACATGGCTGGCTAAGAAATAAGAAAACAGGTTGTGTTGTACTTGGACATGCAAAAACATGGTCCATTAACAGGGTCTATTTGGTTTGCAAATGTGAGAAAACATATTTATATGAAGGAAAGGGTTACTTAAAAGTTATAGAAATGGAGTCCAACTTTATCAACCAGTGAAAAGGCCAAATATATATGGTAAATCCCATACCTGGATAAGAAACCTCTCCATGTCCGTTGTATTTCAATGGCCGCTGATGTTCTTCCTTCATCACTGTTTGGATTTTCGTGTATTAATGTCTGTAAGAAAAGAACAAAAGTTAAACAATGTGAATGGTACTATGAAAGTTATTTCAAATATGTCTCTGCATTGCCATAGTTACAACATTATTTTACCTTATACTTATATGTAAGAAACATTGACACCATGTTATCTGTTAGCTGAATTATTAAAATTGTACAGTAGAACCCCTCTAATGCGACCATTTAATGAATAAATATGCATGTCTTTATAAGTAGGTGGTTGCTTAATGCAGGACAAAAGTAATGCAGAAAGCTCCTCTAGGAGCATTCTGCATTACTTTTGTCCTGCATTAAGCTACCACCTGCATCTAGCGCCCATAATTATACCTCTTTTAGGTGGTCACATTAGCGGGTTTTACTGTATATGAATACAGGATGTTTTGGCCAAAGCAAAATCAGTAGAATCACATCTTAATAATTCCATAAGCAAATAAGAGCGATCCTGATTAGATGGTTCCTACAGGAGCTGTCTGATCTGGGGTTCTGTTTGCAACAGCGTCAAAAGTGCATCTATTTGGAAAATTGTTAGTGTCATTCCTATTAGAAACATTCTCATTGTTCAAGACCTTTTACCACAACTTTCCAAGAGTTTGCAACACATCTAGTGAACAAGCAATCTATATGGTCACTGTTTAGGAGGGTGTCATTCTGATATTGCATCTAAGGAACATTATCAGAACAGTTTTAAACCTTCCTGCACCCTCTTTGCAAATATTTTATAAATACATTTTAAAAGTATTCCATGATTTTAAACTTATGAAATGTTCACATTAATCTTATTCAGTAGAGAAAGGTGCTAGACTGCTAGTCAAGCTGTTTTGACTATAAAGTTCTTCAAGAATCAGTAACTAGATTTAACATGTTAGAATTTTATAGATCAGAGCAACAGATAAAGGTGCATATACTCAAATATTAAAATCATCATTTCTCCAAACCCTATGTTTTGACCACTTTTTAGAATCGTCTTGAAGAGTCGATTCTAAAGAGTGGTCACAACATAGGGTTTGGTGGAGAAATAAAAATGTTATTCGTGAAAATGCTTTAATTTACGCATCTGGACCTCTGATAGATGTAGTTTTACTGTTCTTGTTATAAAAGTGATTATACCTTCATTCTTATACTTAAGTTCTTATTATTTACTACTGAATATCACATTGCCATGCTAAAGTTTATGTATTTGTAGGTATGATCTAAATTTTTGACATCAAAATGCTGCAATTATTTCATGACCATTATACATTTGTATATGACACTGCTCATCTATAATATTTTATTAAGTGGCACAATAATGTAGTTACCACATACGTGTACTAGTTTTTAATTCTTAAAAGCTGTCTGTACCTGTCTAAGTTCTTTTGGAGCATAGCCAAGTTTCCTGCCAAGGGATGAAATGTTTTCTGAAAATAAATGCAAAAAATGTGGTAAAAAAGAATTTCCTTTTTTTACTTTATGAAAAATGTGACAGCTAACCCATTACTCCATAAATGTCTTTCAGCACCCTTGCAAAGAGAGTGGACCAGATCAGATGTCTCCTCAGTCCTGTAGGAGTTGTCTGATCAGGGTCTGCTCTGTTTGCTTAAGAAATAATATATGGTAGATGTAATTCTATAGTTTCTGCAAAAGTTAAATTTCCTGTGTTCAGGTGACATTAAAAAATTAAATGAATTAATATTCATCATATCATTTACATTATTTTTTTCAAATATGGAGTAAAGTGTTAAAAATTGGCTGGGACAAATATTTAAAAACTATGTGCGCCCATGGGACACACTTTTCTCCTTTCACTTTCTTAACACTTTCCCTGTTCTATGTTTATATCAAATTTCAGTGCCTACTGAATATTCATGGACAAAATAGTTATAATGAAATATGGAAGGTGGAATGTTGTACCTATTTTAGAAAGTAAAGAAGCAGATATATCAAATTCCATGTATATCAAAATCAGATACATCAAATTTCATTAGCAAACATAGCAGACCCTGATCAGACGGCTCCTATAGGAGCTGTCTGATCTGGGTCTACTCTGTTTGCAAATGTGTGAAAACATGTTTATATGAGGGAAAGAGTTAACTCCTTGCATGTTTATGACAAAACTGTGATTACCATGCAAACACTACAGGACCAAATGCTCTATTTATAACAATATTTTCAACAGGTGACTTATACAGAGGCGTAGAAAGGCGTATTTATGGAGGATAGCATTAATACAATCAAAACAGAAATTATAGACCGATTTTTTTCTCTTAGATTTTCGAGAACACATGACGCCTGTCATTTCCCAAGTTCTGCCTGATTCCATTCTATTTTTGGAGTTAATTTTGAGAAAGCACCTGGGTGAAACTTTCAGCTGAGGGGTAACTCAGTTGCCAATGAGAATTATGGATGATAAACGATAATACAGGCCTATAAGAAATGCTTTAATAGACTCTGACCGACAGTTTGTTTACGATTTTTGGCACGAAAACATGTGACCTTTTGAAATTATCCTTGTAAATAAGCCGATGTCAAACTCTACTATGCTAAATATCATTGAGAAAAGGTTCGACTCAAATGCGAACCTGATAATTCCGAGTCGTAAACGATCTCGCCAATTTCTTTTTGGCTCAACATATTGTAAAATATTTTTCGAGAGTTCCGTTGTCAATTTCAACAAATATGGCCGACCTCAGTTACCAAAGGCATGGGGTAAAATTCGGGCGAGAGCAGTGCTTGCTTGGCTCGTAAGTATATTCGGTCCCACTGCTATGATGGTAGAACAGAGAAATTATTAATCTAGTCTTTGTCTGCATAGGGAAAACAAAGAACTGCCCATGTATTAAGTGTCAATAGAATTAGAATCCGAGATCTTATAAACAACAAAAATACCAACAAGAAAGTTGGTCGTTATTCCCCTCATAGAATGACCACACAACATCAAAGTGTAACCTTGGCACTGGGCATTGAGTGCTGGCTGATAGATTACGCATAATGCATTGGGCACGGGTAGCGGAATAGAACTAACTTGCAGGTGTATATACAATATATATTATGCAAGACGCTGCTGAAACACCCATAGGGCAAATATGAAAGATTTGGTTCTTTTTTGTATAGGTTTATGCTGCCCATAAAATTACATAGCGCGCGGGTTTTGTCTTGAAAATGTTCCCCCTGTTTAGTTTTATTTGTATGTACCTCAGTGAAATAAGGTAGCAGAGCAGATCCTTCTATATGAGCCGTCTGATCAGGGTCTACTCTGTTTACAAAGGCATAGAATGGCACATTTGCGGAGGACTGACCAGTGGATCAATTTCGGATTCGTACTACATTTTATTTTTAAATAAACATCATATAGATTCTTCAACAATTTGCCAGACATACAAGTTATGGCTTAACTCGAAAAAGTAAACCCACTCTGTATGAAAGAATTTCAATTCAGAATGCGCACGAGTGCTTTTGTATCTAATTCACAACACGTCAGTGCAATACTGCTGCCAATGGCTTTGGGCATACATGTACAACCCTTTACTCCATGAATACATTTTTCTATGTCTTTGAAAACAGAGTAGACCCAGATCAGATGGACCCTGTAGGAGCGGCCTGTTCAGGGTCTGCCCTGATTGATTATGGGTATAATATAGATAAGATTGTACAGTTTCTATAATGGCCAAACATTCAGGACTGTGTCCATGTGCCATTAACAATTAATCTAAATAATATTCATGATGTCATTATTTCTTACATGAATACTTGTGGAGTAAAGAGTTAAATCATATTTAATGTCAGGGTTTTTTTTGTCTGTGTTTAAATCGATGGTATTGAATTCTGACCTTGACCGTGGAGATAGAATGCTGACACTTTAGATCTGCACATTCTTTTATGAGTCCGAATGTTTGACCTTGGTTTAACTAAAATCATTCACAATGAAGTAAATATTCCAAAATAGGGAATTAATATAATACATAAATACTTAATTTGCTACGTCAAAACAGAGAGAAAGAAATGTAGTATAATTGCATATACTACATTTCTTTCTCTCTGTTTTGACGTAGCAAAGTTGTATCCATCAGTCCCAAAGAAAGAGGGACTAGATGCATGTATGGAAGGCCTTGCAAACAGAAGTGATCCGTTGATTGATACAGAAAATGTTCTTAAGATGATTCAAACAGTTTTAGACAACAACACATTTTCTTTTGGAGATAGCACTATCATACAAAAATATGGGGTGGCAATTGGTTCAAAATTAGGAAAGAATTTTGCTTGTTCATATATGAGGAAATGGGATGAAGAATTGATGTCACACAAAAAAGTGCCAATGTTTTACAAGAGATTCATTGATGATGGTTTCGGGATCTGGGATGGTACAGTTCAAGAACTGGAAGATTTTGCGAAACATGCAAACAGTATTCACCCGAATATTAGTATAGAGCTTAGATATGGTTTGGATCAGATAGAATTTCTGGATGCTCTAGTTAAAATAGACAATGGCCATATATACACAGATCTTTATGTAAAACCTACAGACAAACAGCTGTACCTTAATAATTCTTCCTGCCATCCTCCTAGTACAAAAAAGAGCATAGCATATGGTTTGGGACTAAGAATTAAGCGTATATGTGAAAGAGAATCGGACTATATTAGAGAAAGAAATAAACTCAAGGGTCAGTTAAGGAAGAGAGGATATAGTGGCAGGATGATAGAAAGTCAGTTGGTAAGGGTGGATAAACTTGACAGATCTGCCACATTAGTAAAGAAACAAACAGTTAGATCTAACAGGAAAATGGATAGGGTCCCTTTAGTTTTGACGTATTCAAATCTGCTACCGAATATACATTACATTGTAAAACAAGAGGGCCATTGGCCCTATATCGCTCACCTGAGTTACAGTAATATATTGACATTTTTCAGTGGACAACATTTCTAGCAGATGAAAGAAGCTTAGTCCACTGCTTTCACCCTTTCACTGCTGAATAAACTTGAACTGGATTCAGATCTAATACCAAGTGACTGGTTGACCAAGATCTAAACTGTTTACAACTTGTGCCATTTTTGCCTTAGCTCAAAATGCCTAAAACTGGTCTTTGAGAAATTCAAATGACGTCAATAAAGCTATGCAATTATACCTTGATCCAGGTATATAGGCAAATAAAGTGCTAGGCAGTACATAATGCCAGTTTTTGTGTGAAATGACCAATAAAAATATCTTTAAAAATCTTCTAACCCTTTCCCTCATATAAAGCTGTTTTCACGCATTAGCAAACAGAGTAGACCCAGATCAAACGACACCTATGGAATATAGATCTGATTCTACAGTTTTTATCAAAGCAAAAACTTCTCTTCACAAAAATAATGTGTTTTACGCATTAAAAATAAGAGTAGACTAGATTAGACGGCTGCTATAGAAGCTGTCTGATCAGGGTCTGCTCTGTTTGCATTTGACAAGATATAGATTTGATTTTACAGGTTTTATCAAAGCTAAAACTTCTCTTTATGGAAATAATTTTTTACGCATTAGCAAACAGAGTAGTCCCAGATAATTTTTTGTCAAAGCAAACAGGTAAGGGGTTAATAGGTGTTTAGAAATAATTCTAGCTCTAGGTGTGAATATCTGATGATAAGTCAATTAAAAGGGTCATTAGTTTTTTTAACAATTGAAATAGAGAAGAGTTACTAATTTTTTGAGTAACATTAATTATTGATCGACAATAATTTTGATTAACTTAAAAGACATTATTTTTTTTAAAAATCAAATTAAAACAAATACAATTAGTAGCAAGGAGAAAAGACATTATTAAACACCTAAATTTCAACTAAATGCAATTAAACAAGAGTTGCATAATAAAATTTGTTAGAATAAATGATCATAATGAAACTATTTTTTTCCAATCACATAAATTAACTGCAGAAACAAACATAACATTGTGCAAAGACCTGTGAAACTAAAATGTTAACGGTTTATTCCAATGTCTCCCACATTTTGGTTGACAAAATTCCAATAAGTCCCACAATCAAGCCAGACAGGTAATTCAATGGAGCATGCATTAGACTATAGTCAGTATCAATTGATTGCTTTATAGGTTGCTTGAACTGGCCTACCTATAGAAAGAGAACAAATATATGCAGAAAACTGATAATTACAGTTAATGACTCAAACAAGATGATGGAAAAAGTTGAGGGTTGAATGTAATTTAAGTATAACATGTAATTAAGTCAGATTGCTTAATTAATAGACACTTAGTATTGTTTGTAATTGTATAAATCACATAAATCACATAATCAAAGTCATATTAAAATATTGTCTTTGATGCAATCGAAAAAATAAATTCTATTAAAGTCTGTCTGATCTTGGTCTACTCTGGTAAACTTTGCAAATGCGTGAAAACCTGTTTATTGACTGTTTCCAGCAGTTTATATCTTAAAATCCGTCTATTCTTGATGAGATGTTGAGTAATGTTATGAAGGAAAAACATATCTATTAAATTCCGTTAAATTCCATCTGATCTTGGTCTACTGTTTGCAAATGCATGAAAACACGTTTATGTGAAGGAACTTGTTAAATTATGACTGTTTCAAGCAGTTTTGATCCCGATGAGATGCTTTGTGAAAGGTTTCAATACATATGTACACGAAATCCTGAACAGTTTGATGTATTTCACATTGCTAACAGTTTGGCTCCAGATCAGACACTGCATAAGGTGGTGTGTGATTTGGATTCAAACTGTTTGTTATGTATTTAAATTTAAGAAATACCTAATAGTTTCCTTAATATTTAATATTCTAAATATGGTAACTAGCATAATGCCTATTTTTTTCCTAAAATGACAATTTTTTAGTTAATTAAAAGTATTAAAATGAATCTATTGTTGGTATTATCTAATTTAAGAAATACCTATTATTTTCCTAAATATTTAACTCTTTGCACATAATGTGGCGTCTCATGATTCTCATCATAATCATCTTGATTACCTATGCAAACAGTGTGGATCCAGATGATAATGCAGTGTCTCATCAGGATGCAAACAAGGGGGGGGGGGGGGCATATGCACGATCATGTTTTCTTAGCTTAGGATTTCCAATATCTCCCACATCTAATTTGAGAGACATTGGTAACATCTAGCTGTATAGCACTCACACTATGGGGTCAATAGGTCAAACATTCCTTTCCAAATCCCTTTAATGTTTCGTCTGCAACAAAAAGTTATTGTCATCTGCTTCAATTCTTAAAATAAACTTACTTTCATTTTTTTTCAAAAATATGGTTAAGATGACAAACAGTTTGGATCCTGATGAGACGCTGCATTATGCAGCCTCTCATCTGGATCCAAACTGTTTGCATAGGTAATCACAGTTTCACCACTAGCGTGCAAAGGGTTAAGAGTCATGCATTGACCTGGAGAGATTTTACTGCCCAGAGCTATAACCCTTTAACTGCAGAAAAGCCTGTTTAACCCTTAATTTCCATCATATAAACTTGTTTTCATGCATCTGCAAACAGAGTAGACCCAGATAAGGTGGCTCCTATAGGATCAGGGTCTGCTGTTTGCAAATGGAATTTGATATATCTGTTTCTATGCCTTCTAAAACAGCTACACTGTTCCACCTTCCACATTTTATTATAAGTAGTTACAAATAGAATCACTATTCTGGAAGTACTAGAATTCCAATGCAGTTATCTCCCTTTGTCCATTATAGCTATGCTGATGGGACAAGGGAAATAACTGTGAGGAATTTTTTTTAACTAGCTTCCTGATGTTAAAGTAATATAAAACCCCAGGGTGAGGCCATTTTTGGCCCAGGGGTCATTATTTGAACATACTTGGTAGTGATACATTAGGTGATGCTTCATACCAAATATCTTAGCTCTAGATTATGTGGTTTCAGAAAAAAAATTGTTAAAGGTTTCCCTATATAAGTCTATGTAAAAACTACAAGCCCCAGGGCAGGGCCATTTTTAGCCCGGGGGTCATCATTTGAACAAACTTGGTAAAGGACCATTAGATGATGCTATATCCCAAATATCAAAGCTCTAGAAATTGTGGTTTCAGAGAAGAAGATTTTTAAAGATTTAAAAAAAAAACCTTTAAAAGTAGTGGGGCGGGGCCATTTTTTGCCCGGGGGTCATGATTTTAACAAACTTGATAGAGGACACCCTAAGGTACATTTCTGTGAAATTTGGTTGAAATCCTCCCAGTGGTTTAGGAGAAGAAGTCATTTGAAATAAAAGTGAACGGACAGACGGACGGACAGACGGACAGACGGACAGACGGACAGACGGACAGACGGACAGACGGACGACGGACGACAGGCGGTCACAATAGCTCACCTTGAGCCTTCGGCTCAGGTGAGCTAAAAACATTCAAAAGTTTTGCATCAATCAGACCGGCTTAAAGAAGTATTCCAACAACTGCCAATCGTAGCATTCAGGCGTGATAAAAATCTATGTGACACACTGGTGCATTCAAAAACTAACAGGATTGTTAGACCCAGCAATACAGTCTGTTCACAGGGTTGTGCTACTTGCAGTATTCTTGAAATGTCAAGTATAAGTGACACAAATAGGCAATCAGTTTACAATGTGTCAACTAATATTAACTGTAGAGAAAGAAATGTAGTATATGCAATTAAATGCAGTAAATGCGATATAATGGTGTATGTCGGTGAAACTGAGAGAGAAATTCGGGAGAGAATGAAAGAACATTTGAGTGATGTGAGGCATGAGAGAGAGAAGCCAATAAATAGACATTTTGGAATCGGTGGTCATAGCAGTGATGATGTGAGATTTGTAGTTTTGAAACGGATGTTCCATGCATGTAGAATTGAAAGACAGATCCATGAAACTGATTGGATATGGAGGCTGAGAACCTACAGACCATTTGGCTGTAACATCAAAGAGGATAATGCGCTAATGCATGCATGACGTCATTGCACCCATGACGTCATTTGATGAAGTCATTGTGATGACGTCATGACAATTTAAAAAACAACCCAATGTCACCATGACGATGCTGGATCAACATTATTCTCTTTGATTTTATGGCTGAATGCATGTAACAAAAATGTGACGTGTATTTTGACATGATAATCTTTGACAAAGGCCCTTAGTGGTCGAAATATTAGATCAGAGCAGTTTAAGTATTTATGTAAAATCATTCAAACTGTTTGAAAATATGGCCCAAATTTATTACATCGAATCATGGCATAAACCTTAAACATGGGACACGAGAACGTGGACTCTTTTGCTACGTTTTAGGAGATAATTCAAGAAGGCAGTCTGATGAAAATTGGTGATACCACTAATATTTATTATCTGTTTTTGCAAAGGTTTCAAAAGGCTATCAGGTAAATGGTTACACTGGGTATGGAATCATGTTGGTGCACAATACAAAATTGAATCTTGTTCTGTAAATTTATCTTTTATTAAAACAAAACACACACAATAACTATCAAAATGCTACATGTGCAAAATATACAAAAAAAGATTTCTATGGATTTATTCCAGTCTAGTTAAAAAAGAAAAACAAACAAAAACACTCACGTAAAATCTAGAAATGTTACTAAATATGTCTATTACCCTCTAAACATTGCATTGCTTTTTGTCCTAAGGGACATAATTCTGCAATGTCTTGAGTCAAAAGTGCTCATTACATGTCTAAAGCCATAACATTTACAATCAAATCAGTCTATCATGATCAAACAATCAAGAAATCAACAAATAAATTCAATTTCCAAACAAGACCATGGCAATCAGATGCCAATACTCATCTGTAAACAAAACCAATGCTTTAAAGGCCAGAAACTCTTTAACCCATTCCCTCATATTGATGGCTTTTGACGCCTCAGTAAAAGTCACTTTGTGAAACCATTGTGATAAATAGGAGCATTTGCTCCTACAGGAGCAAATGCTCTATTTATCACAATGGTTTCAGTCTACAAAATTCTAAAAAAATTCCTTTTCTCTAATTAATGCTCCTTTTCGGTAGATTTATTCAAAGAAGTTGTATCTAAAAATAGCCTATGAGGTAATGGGTTAAATATGCAGGACAGAGAAGGGACCCTTACAAGGTTGTAGCCCTTGTGTGAGGTTTGACAGAGATGGTTGTACCAATGTTGAAACACAGACATATCAAGGTGTTTATGCGACAACAACCATGAGACACCAAAGTAATGGCAATACCGTGACTTTTTTCTTAAAAAAAAAGCCCCACAAAACCAAAACACCTATCTTGTATCGTTTAACACAGGTTTCTGGAGATTTTTATCTGTACAAGTGTTTATTTATTGATTTCATGATACTGATTCTGATTGGAATTCCAGTGGCAATAGCAATGCAAGTGAACAAACATATTGTGACATATGAGAATGACTTCAAATTTCATGTGATGTAAAAGAGCGCAATAAATTATGTAATATGAAACGTGGCCTAGTTCCTACTGATACATGATACAATGACCACCATAATATAATGATCATCACAATGTATTAATGTATTAATTGATGATGAAATATATTTATAGGAAAAGATGGTACCCTATTTACTCATAATATTTGTACAATAAAACCTCTCTATAATGGCCACTAAATTCAAGTATTTTGTATTAAAGGCAGGTGGCTGCTTAAAGCAAGGTGAAGCAGCCACCTGCCTTAAATACCAACTAATTAACACAATTTACTGGCCATTATAGAGAGGGTTTACTGTCCATCCAATCTCCCTTCCTTCAGTTTGAAAAACTGTATACAGTAGATACCCTCTAAACTGGAATTTTAGTAGAGAAGAATTTAGACACTTTTATGCAGGTAGCTGCTTAATGCAGGCCAAAATTCAGGTAGAAAGAGGAGCTTCCTGCATTTAATCCTGCATTAAGCTGCCACCTGTCACTGAGATTGACATTTATACTAAATTTATTATCCAGTTTACAGGGGTTTTACTGTATGTCGATCTGGTACCATTTTGATAACTGTAAATTACACTGGAACAGTAACAAATAGTGTACATCTGTACTAGATCCTGATCAAACGGCTTCTTCAGAGCAGTTTGATCTAAGTCTGCACATTTTGCCAAAGTCTGTCTGTTTGAATAGAGTAATAAGGGTAAGACGAAAACTCTGAAAAGGTCCCTTATCCTTTCAGAGCTTTCTGCATGACTTTCATCCTGCTTTTGCCCTTTACTCCATGAACATTCATGTAAGAAATGATAATGTCTTATGAATATGAATCATACCTATTATATCTGTATTATATCATAACCAAACAGAGCAAATTAGATGACTCCTGCAAGAGCTGTCTGATCTAGGTCTACTCTGTTTGTAAAGGTATATTTATGGAGTAAAGGATTCAGATGCAGCAAGTCTTTAACCCATTCCCTCATAGGTTATTTTTAGTCCCTACCTCTTTGAATAAATCTACCGAAAAGGAGCATTTACTAGAGAAAAGGAAAATGTTAGAATTGTGTAGTATTGAAACTATTGTGATAAATAGAGCATTTGCTCCTATAGGAGCAAATGCTCTATTTATCACAATGGCTTCACAAAGTGACTTTTACAGAGTTGTCAATATGAGAGAATGGGTTAAGACACACATTGATACTTATTTCAGTGAGAAGTTTTACTGAAAATAAAATGACATAACTAGATAAACTAGACATATGTAAATACATGTAGAGACAAACTTAACCAATATATGAAGACCTCATGACTCTTTGCTCGCTAGCGGTGAAACTGTGATTACCTATGCAAACAGTTTGGATCCAGATGAGACGCCGCATAATGCGGCGTCTCATCAGGATCCAAACTGTTTGTCATCTTGACCATATTTTTGCAAAGAAATGACAGACAGTTTTTTATTTTAAGAATTGAAGCAGATGACAATTGTTGCAGACGAAAAATTACTTAGCGTGTAAAGAGTTAAATATACATTCACACAATTAATGAATGCAGTGCATTCAGAGTAGACCCAAGTGTTATCATTTACAGTAGAACCTGTCTTAAGCGGCCATCAAAATGAGAAGTGCTTAGATCGGTCTGGATCCAACTCGGTTATTATTATCACCAATATTTGAAACAAGTTTGATGACCATCGGATAGAAACTGCTTAACCTAGATTGCATACCTACATATGTTTTGAGCAAGTTTGGTGTAGATTCAGTGAAAACTGTTGTGTTAGAGAGCAGACAAGAAATGGACACCATGACAGAGGGACTTATGGGCGGACGGACTGATTGACTGACTGATGGATGGATGAAAAGACTGACTTAGTTCTAGGTCTTAAGGTATGTTGCAGCTTAATACAAGACAAAAGTTATGCTATGCATTAACCAACTGCCTACTTTTTAAGACTCTTACATTTAATCAATAAATGGCTGCTTAAAACAGGGTTTGCTGTCCATTAAAACACTTCTAATACAACCACCAAACATAGGTCTACTTCTGGTATGTGGTAGCTAAATGCAGAAGCTTTCTGTATAACTTTCATCCTTCATTAAGCAACCACCTGCTTATAAAGACATCTATGCGCGTTCACAAAATGATCGCTTTAGAGTGGTTTTACTATATTTACAACAATTTGTCCAACCTCGACATAAGACTGTGGAGACTAAAGACACTAGTACATTTTGTATCTAACTTGCATAGTCTATATGATTCAACACAACACCTACACATCTATAATGTAAATCATGAGAACCTAATGGTTTTGAGGCAGCCGTGTACAACATAAAGTATAACAGATGTGTATCTCTAGAAAGTCACTTAACTCTTTACTCCATGAATATGCTTTTCTATGTCTTGGCCAAATGGCTCCTGTAGGAGCCTTCTTATCAGTGAGCATCATGACTTTGAAGATACATAAACTGTTTTTCCTTCTGAATACAAATAAACTGTGAAGCTAAAGTCAAACAAAACATTGAAATAATTTAGAAGAACACAGAACAATGTATAACGAATTGTAAAACATATATGTATACACATACATGTATATCTTTTAACCATACAATGCAATCCCTTCCCCGAGAAGCTATGCTACTTAAAAATAACTGAAACCCTAGTGAAATATGTTTCATTCACTTCACCAATTTAACCCATTCCCTCACAGGCTAATTTTAGATCCAACTTTGGATAAATCTACCAAAAAGAAGCATTCTTAAAATTATCTAGTTCTGAAACCATTGTTATAAATAGAGCATTTGCGCCTATGGAGCAAATGCTCTATTTATCACAACAGTTTCAAAAAGTGATTTTTACAGAGGCGTCAAAAGACATCAATATGAGGGAATGGGTTAACCCTTTACTCAAGATATGCTTTTTAATGTCTTGCAAACAAAGCAGACCCAGATGTGATTCTTCTGTTTGTGCCATGTTAAACAATTCCCATGTTCTTACAGCATTATAAAAATCAGCTACGGTAATAAATATATAATAATATAAATAATTTCTTTTTTTAAGAGGGTATGCTACTAATATCATACTCTTGGCTAATCTAGGTCTACAATGCTAGTGAATGTGATATCAACCTTTACCTCATGAATATTTGTTTAACCCATTCCCTCATAGGCTATTGTTAGATCCAACCTCTGAATAAATCTACCAAAAATGAGCATAAACTAGAGAAAAGGATTTTTTTTAGAAGTTTGTAGTTCTGAAACCATTGTGATAAATAGAGCATTTGCTCCTAGGAGCAAATAATCTATTTATCACAATGGTTTCAAAAAGTGACTTTTACAGAGGTGTAGAAAGGCGTATCTATGGAGGAAAGGGTTAAAAAAATCTAGCAAATAAAATCATTACATGCTTGATAGACACTCATGCTTAACAATAATAGAAAATTACACACAAAAAAAAATAATTTCTTACAAATACAGTCGACTCTCGTTATGTCGAGTTCGTAGGGACCCGTTAAAAACTTCGACTCATCGAGAGTTCGACTTAAAAATCTCATGCCGTTTTTCAAAAAATCCAGTTTCTTTCATTACGTTCACCTTAAACAAGCTGCCATATTACAAGCACACTAATGTGCGTGTACAGTTTAGTCTTCACATTGTGTAAAAGAATCGCACTCTGTGAATATAAAATTGTACATGTGCGTGTTGATCCATTACTGCGAGAACAAACTTCTGTCTTTCCTACCCTCCATTAATGACACCATGCCCTAATTTACAATTCCCTGTCCAATTTTCAGACCCCTTTTGCCTTTATCATTGAATTAATCGCCGTTTGTTTGGCGATTTTAAAGCGCATCGTTTGTTTACGCCATTTCTGTGGGAAATCCCTTTTCCTCAACGGGCACCGGAAATACGCAATCACACGTGAAGTAGCTGGTTGCCGATTCGCGTGCTTCCGGTACATGTAGGAGAACAGCCGTATTCGGGAAACCAGACATTTAAAAATGTAGTCACCATTTTACATGTTTCGTCGTGAGCTGTTTCGCTATTACTCAAGTGACAAATTAAATTCAATGTTGAACTGCATGTATTGGTAATAAAATAAGGAACAGGCCTTACTTTTTATCCAATCTCTACAAAATCGCCCGGAAGCGAGGACGCTTGAGAGTTATCTTTCTTACTACAGTAGTTGTGATTGACACTTAGGACGAATGGAAGGTAATGTGTCATTTTACTAAATAACGTTCACTCAATGTGGCATTGTTCCACAGTTTGAATAATTATCTGACATCAGTGATTGTTTACCCACAAAACACTGTAATTATGTGTGTCGCGATCACCTGACGTACTTTGCCAGGGTCGGATCAAAAGGTCCAATTCACACCTCGAACTCAATCAGACTGAGAGGTGTGACTTCGATAAAAACACCGATAATTACATGCAAACAAACGCTTTGGGGACGGAAAATGACTTCGACTTAACGAAAACGTGATCAGTTCGAACTCGTCTTAAAAACTTAAATTTATATAGAATATATAGGAAGAAAAGTTGGGACTTTACAAAAACTTCCGTGTCAACGAGAAATTCGTGTCAAGCGAGTTCGCCATAACGAGAGTGGACTGTACATTCATATACTGGAAACCACTTTATCAGTGTAATAATATTATTGTTAACCTTTACGCCATGAATATTCATATATGAAATAAAAATTTATGAATTTTAATTAGCTTAATGTATGTGATGGTACATTTATATGAACATGGAAAGTTTTGGCCTTCATAAAACAAAGTCATATCTATATACATGTAAATGTAATTCCATAAGCAAACAGAGCAGACCCTAATCAGACGGTTCCTATAGGAGCATTTTGATCTGGGTCTTCTCTGTTTGTAAAGGTCCATCTATAGAGTAAAGGGTTAATTACTGCGTAAAGAACAAAATCTCCATGGCTTGAGCAAAGAAAAAAATATGTAAGAAAAAAAACAAAAAAAAAACATATACAAATACAGTATCATGTATACATACAAATTATAATTGCCCGTTCAGTACAGTGTAAAACAAAAACTAAAATTTACAAAGTCATCGACAATACGAAAATTATGTAAAACTAATTTCATACAAAAAGGTACTCAAGGAAAATGCCTAGTGTAACTACATGTACAGATGAGATTCAAACTGACTTTTTTTTTCTCCACAATTCTATTCTATACCTATGTTACCTCTATCCAACTAATGCAATAACACATTCACACTTATAGATACCTTTTGTAAACTCAGTTTACTCAGATCAGTCAGCTCCTGTAGGAGCTGCCTGATCAGGGTATGCTCTGTTTGCTAAAGATATTTGATGAATATGTTTCCTTAAGTAGTTTCTTCTTGGCCAAAAAAATACATACACTGCCCATGTCTCATAATAAAAGTCAGTTATTGTTCATAAGGTCAAGAAATCTTGAATAATGTTCAAGCGGGAATCCCTTTCAATATAGGAAAAGAAGTGTACTGGTATGTGCAAACAGTGAAGACCCTGTCCAAAGGGCTAAAGTAACTTTAACCATTTACTCCATAAATATGCCTTTCTACACCTTTGCAAACAGAGTAGACGCTGATCAGACGGTTCCTATAGGAGCCATCTGATCAGGGTCTGCTCTGTTTGCTTATGGAATAATAGAGATCTGATTATATAGCATCTGCAATGGCAACAAAATCATGTGTTAATATGCCATTTTGCAAATAAATCTAATTAATATTCATGATAACATAAATTCTTTCTTGGACTTTCATGTAGGAAAGTGTTAAGCCTTTCATACTGAATGGACTCTATAGTTTAGCACAGACGAGCCATTCCGCTTTGAATATTCAGTATCCGAAGGGGTAAAGTTATACATGTATAATCAAAATAGCTTCACAAATCGTCCTTGATTAGTCTACTGGATCTGTAGTAGTATCAACCAATTTGTAAAAATATAAATGTATGCATCAATTAATCTCTTTAAACATGTTAGATGTATGTAATATTCTCATATGAGATGCAATGTGTCAGATGTGTTCATCTTTTTTGGAACACTGCCCAGTATCGAGTAATGTTTATATGACCAAATGATATTGCACATATCCAATGATTAAAATGTATGATATTCTGATTATGCTTTGACAATAAATACTCTGGTACATGTATTACATAATACATACATACATACTTTAACCCTTTACACACTAGTGGCGAAACAGTGATTACCTATGCAAGCAGTTTGGATCCAGATGAGACGCCGCATAATGCGGCATCTCATCAGGATCCAAACTGTTTGTCACTTTGACCATATTTTTGCAAAGAAATGAGAAAAAGTTTATTTTAAGAATCGAAGCAGACGACAATTGTTGCAGACGAAAATTTACTTAGCGTGCAAAGAGTTAACATTTTACCTCATAGATACATCTTTTAACGTCTTTGCAAACAGAGTAGACCCAGATCAGATGGCTCTTGTAGCAGACATTTGATCGGGGTCTTCTATTCTACTCTACTCTGTCTGAAAAGGCTTTAAGACGTGTATCTATCAGATAAGAAAACAATAACGTAAAATATTTTCAGTACTTTTCTAAGATAAATTTTACTCATTCAAAAACTAAGGAGAAGAAACATAGATAATTATCATGGGTAATATATCATGTGCAAGCAAAAAGGTTTTTTTTATCTTTAACCCTTTACTTCATAGAAACACATTTTTATGCCACAGTGAACAGAGTAGACCCTGATCAGAAGACTGTGGTAGAAATCTTCCGATAAGGATCTGCTCTATTTGCGTATGAAATAACATAGATATGATTCTACAGTTTCTGCCATTGTAAAACATTCTCTTGTTCATCATTCCATTATAAATTAGGCTAATCAATATTCATAAGGTCATTATTTCTGACATGAATATTCATGAAGTAAAGGGTTAACACTACCAACAAAAACAAAAACTTTCAAATGGATAGACATGATCACTTGCTAAGATTTCAAACCCTACTTGAAATGAGCTACTGCTGGAATGTCAAACTATACCACAGAACCTGTCTTAAGCGGCCATCAAAAAAAGGGTCTAACTATGGGTCTGTAAGGCAGGTGGTAGCTTAATGCAAGTCAAAAGTAATGCAGAAAGCTCCTATAGGAGTTTTCTGAATTACTTTTGAACTGCACTAAGCAACTACCTGCTTTTTTAAAGACTCTTATGTTCAATAAAGGAATGGCTGCTTAGAACAGGTTCTATTGCATTCTATCCTGATAATGCAGTTCGATCAACACTGACCAACATCTATATATACCATAAGATACTTTTCAAATTTTACACAGGAGAAACGAGGACATCCTTTTTTGTTTATTAACCCATTCCCTCATAGGCTATTTTTAGACCCAAGCTCCTTGAATAAATCTACAGAAAAGGAGCATTTACTAGAGAAAAGGAAAATGTTAGAATTGTGTAGTATTCATTGAAACCATTGTGATAAAAAGAGCATTTGCTCCTGTGGAGCAAATGCTCTATTTATCACAATGGTTTCAGAGAGTGATTATTACAGAGGCGTAGAAAGGTGTATTTATGGAGGAAGTTAACTCTTTGCACACAAAGTAACTGTCATCTGCAATAATATTTCTGTCATTTCTCTGTAGTCTAAGCGTGAGAAAGCTTGATTCCTGATGAGACATTAGTGTCTCACTCTACCGGCCAATTTGTGAGTCTTTGCAAACAGTTTGGATCCAGATGAGAAGCTGAATAATGAAACCTTTCCTTCATATAAACGCCTCTTCACGCATCTGCAAACACAGTAGACCCAGATCAGACAGATCCTATCTGAGTCATCTGATCAGGGTCTGCTCTGTTTGCTAGTTGAATTTGATAGTTCTGTTTCTTTACTTTATCAAATGACTACAATGTTGCACCTGCCATATTTCATTATAACTACTTTGTCCATGAATATTCAGTAGGTATTGAAATATGGAATAACCATAGCACAGGGAAAGGCTTAATACCATCAGTGCAGTAATTCTTTGAAACTCTAATTATGTGACTGTCTGACAAGCAAGATGCACACTAATCTATCATTTTGCTTATTTCTCCACCAAACCCTATCTTGTTGCTACATTTGTACTCATTAGAATAACCTCTGAAGCGATTCAAACAAGTAGCAGCAAAATGTTGTTTGGTGGAGAAATATCAAAACAATTTACTATGATTTCTTATCTTAACCCTTTCCTCCATAAATATGCTTTTCTATGCCTGTAAAAGTCACCTGTTGAAACCATTATGATAAATAGAGCAGTTGCTCCTATGGGAGAAGATGCTCTATTTATCACAATGGTTTCAAACCACAAAATTCTAAAATTTTACTTTTCTCTAGTAAAGGCTCCTTTTGGGTAGATTCATTCAAAGAGGTTGGGTCTAAAAATAGCCTATGGAGGAATGGGTTACGGTCAGATATTGAAGGGGAAAATGTTAACAGATTCATTATTCTATCACAAACCATGAATACCCTACTGATAGATCGTTCAGTACCCCTTTATATCACCGGTCAACAAGTTTGCCGTTCACAATCACCACAACTCTTAAAAGAAACCCTTTATTTTCACATGTACACACTAAAACCTGTCTTATATGACCATTCATTTATTGAACATAAGAGTCTTAAAAAGCAGGTGGTCGAGTAATTCTGGGCAAAAGTAATGCAGAAAACTCCAGTAGGAGCTTACTGCATTACTTTGGACCGGCATTCAGCTACCATCTGTCTTAAAGACCCATAATTAGACTTTTGTTTAATGGTCACTTAAGACAGGTGTTAGATCAAGAGAGACATCAATGTTTTTTCAGACAGAAACAGAGCTACAGATAAGGGTGCTTTAAATTGTTATTTCTCCACCAAACCCTATACTGAGACCACTCTTTAGAATCATCTCTTTGAAACGAGTCTAAAGAGTGATCACAGTACAGGGTTTGGTGGAGGTATAAAGGAGTTATTCTTAAAAAAAAAATTAATTTACGCATCTTATCTGGACCTCTGCAGAAAAGTACTTTCATGCATCAGAGGCAGATCCAAAACTTAAGTTTGATGGGTAACAGATCTGATTCTACAATTTCTGCAATGGCCAAAACAATAATTTATTCACATACATGTACAATGAAAAAATGTCATTATTTCTTACATGAATATTCATAGTGTAATGGCTTAACCCCTTTCCCTGCTGAATATTCATGTAAGAAATATTGACACCATGAATATTTAACCCATTACCTCAAAGGCTATTTTTAGATACCTCTTTGAATAAATCTACCGAAAAGGAGCATTAACTAGAGAAAAGGAAAAGTTTAGAATTTTGTAGTTTGAAACCATAAATACTTAAATAGAGCAATGGCTCCTATAGGAGCAAATGCTCTATTTATCACAATGGTTTCACAAGTGACTTCTACAGAGTCATCAATATGAGGGAATGGGTTAATACATGTACATGCATTTGATTTTTTTATAATGGAAAATGTACACTGGATGTTTTGGTAGAAACTGTAGAGCCAGGGCCTATGCTAATAAAGCTTTTTAGTTGAGTCTGGGTTTGTTCTCAAGCTTTTGATTGGTCAGATTTGAGCCAAAGGCTCAAATCTGACCAATCAAAAACTTGAGAACGAACTCAGACTCAACTAAAAAGTTTTATAAGCACGGATACTGAATGCAAGACTGATAACTGTTAAAGACTGATGTTACCCAAAACCTGCCCTTTGATCTGCTTCCGGGATATGAGCTATCTAGAGGTATAAGTTATTGCTGTTTTTTCTCCTCTGCTGACACAGGTTCTGTCTGTGGCTGTGCAACCTTTGTCTCCTCTTTCTTTCCCTCCTTTTCTTGAGCTAATTTTTCTTCCCTGGACTTTTCTTGATAGTAAATTATAAGCCTACAAGTCAAGAGCAACACAAAAACTATGGGGAGACTCATCCTCTGCATGCCATTTTTAATCTGCATATGAGCTATCACATCATTGGCCATTAGTAAAATCATCAAAACATTGGCCCCAATCTTCAGTGGTCCTGTAATTCAAAAACATGTAATCAATATCTAACCTGTATATACATGTATTAACCCTTTACTCCATGAATACTCATGTAAGAAATAATGACACCATGAGTATCAGATGGCTCCCACAGGAGCAGAAACTAAAATCATACCAATATTGTTTCATAAGAAAACAGAGAAGACATAGGTCAGATGGCTCTCATAAGAGCAGAAACTGTAGAATCATACCTATTTGTTGTATTCCATTCAGTACCAAATGGTATAATTTGTGAGAGGATTTTGAATGACAAACATTGCAGACCCCAGTCAGAGGGATACTTTAGGAGTCCTTCGATATGAGTCTACATTGTTTTCAAAGCTCAAACACAATTGTTTCTTAAATTCATAGGGTTTAATTTGCAAATAGAGTACAGTACTGATACTAAGTTAATTTCGATACATTTTGTTGGAAAAATCTTTTAACCTTTCATTCATATTTAAATGCTTTTTCATGAATTTGCAAACAGAGTAGACCCAGATCAGACGGCTCCTATAGGAGCCGTCTGATCAGGGTCTGCTCTGTTTGCTAATGGAATTTGCCAGTTCTGTTTCTTCACTTTCTAAAATGGCTACAATGTTTCATCTCCCATATTTCATACATAAATTACTGTTTTGTCTATGAATATTCAGTAGGTACTGAAATAACGTAATGCTGTCAGTAATAAGCAGTTTGGATCCAAACTGTCACTGTGTTACGATAGACAGGAAAGGATGTTGTTGGCGCTGAACAGTACTGTCATTAGCAAAAGGCTTGGGTTCAGATCAAACGCCTGGAGTTTGACGTCTGATCAGGATCCATACTGTTTGTCACTCCTGTAAAATGATGGATCGTAAAGTTTCAGACATTCTGATGATTAGTTACATTAAGTTATTGTATTCTGAATGAAGTGTAAGAATGTGTATCGATTCCATACAGTCTTCACTCTGAACAGATTGGAGTGGAATTACTGATGTAGACTGTAGTATTGATAAATATTGGTACCACGGACATATTGTGTTTGCCGTTGTTACACACAGCAATGCACAGTAAACCCGTGCTTTCTATTGTGCGCTTTGTATTATTATCCTTCTATATGGAGGCCATACTTAATATACACGTGTAAAACAGTCTGTACTTGATAAATCTATGCATATGCATATCTGGTTATTGTTAAGGTCTTGTTAATGACTGATGTGTGAGGATTTCATTGTACATTTTACATCTCTAAACGCCCAAGGGCTTAGAGATACAAATAAACGGTATAGGCTAGGGCAATGGTTATCACAGCAAAAAACAAAGGTTGTTTACCTGCAAGAAACGCACTTTAATGAAGAACTGATAGTTAAAATCAATACAGAGTTTTCAGACTGGCAATGTTTCCATAGTTTCGGAACGACTAAAAGTAGAGGGGTTTCTATACTTATACATAATAGTTTAAATGCAATAGTTAGTAATATAACACAAGATGATAAAGGTAGATACCTATTACTTAATGTAAGCATAGACGCAAACGATATTACCATGATAAGCATATATGCTAATAATGATGGAAAAATCCGCGATACTTTTTTTCAGAGTTTGCTCCCTTTAATTAAAGAAAAGACACTGGGTATCACTATAATTGGTGGAGATTTCAATGAAGCTTTAAACATAGTTGATAGGTTTCCTCTGCCAAAGAGATGTAAATCATCCAAATCATTGTTAAAAATTATATCCGAACTTAATCTCAAGGACATTTGGCGAATAAAAAACACCGCTACTACACAGTTTACTTGGAAACGAAAGAATAGTGTCGAACGTAGTAGAATTGATTACTGGCTTATAAACGAAGATATCATACCATTAATACATTCCTGCGATATCAGACCTGCATTGATAGAATATACAGACCATATGGGTATATCGCTCAAGATATGTTTTAAAACAAATAGAGGTCCAGGGACGTGGAAATTTAACAACTCCTTGCTAGACGATGATCTATTTATTAAGAAAATGAACACTTTTATAGACACATGTAAAATAAATCTGCAGTCGATATATACAGACCCTCAGACAATGTGGGAGATGTTTAAACTCGAGATAAAGGAATTTGTAATTACTTACTCAAAACAGAATGCCAAGGCTAGAAAGAGTTATTTAGGCAAATTAGAAAAGGAGTTAAATGCTTTACAAAAGGACGACCATAAAGATACGAAAATAGAAATAAGTGAAAGAATATCTTTTTTAGAAAAGGAAATAGAAAATATATATTCGCTTAAAGCTAGAGGGGCGATGATAAGATCTAGGGTTCAATTAATTGACGAGGGAGAAAAATGCACTAAGTATTTCTTTGGATTGGAGAAATCAAGACAGTCTAGGAAATCTATACATTCGTTAAAAATAAATGGTAAACTCTTAACAGATAAATATGAAATTCTAAAAGCTGAGGCCGATTTCTATAGACAGTTATACACATCTGGGAATGCTACAGTAAATGACGTTGATGAATATCTTGAAAACATTGAAATCTCTGTTTTGAATGAGCAGTCCTCACGTCTATGTGAGGGTTACCTGTCTGTTAATGAGTGTTACTCTTCACTTATAGAAATGAAGCTTAATAAATCACCGGGTAGCGATGGATTAACGGTAGAATTTTATCTGAAATTTTGGTCAAAGTTAGGAAGCATACTCGTTAAGTCTCTAAATTGTGGGTATGACAAAAAAAGCACCTCTATTTCCCAAAAGCACAGTGTTTTATCTTTAATTTACAAAAAAGACGATCCGGAAAACCTCGAAAACTGGCGTCCTATTTCGCTTCTAAACATAGACTATAAAATATGTACAAAATGTCTTGCTAAGAGATTACAGAAAGTTCTACCGGATATTATAAGTCTTGACCAACAGGGATATATAAAGGGTAGATACATTGGTTATAACATACGTCAGATTCAGGATGTCATAGACTATGCAGATTTACTTGATATAAGTGGTGCCATATTATTTCTGGATTTTAAGAAGGCTTTCGATACAGTCGAACACTCATTTATGTTTAAAGTTATTAGGAAATTTGGGTTCGGACATTCCTTTATTAACTGGTTGGAAACGCTTTATGGCGACATCACCACATGTATCTATAATAATGGCTGGAGGTCAGATCTCATACATCAGACAAGGGGCTTAAAACAAGGATGCTCGTTAAGCGCGCTAGTCTATATACTTGTGGCAGAAATTGTATCGATTAAGTTAAAGGAATCAGAAGAGTTTAAAGGTATAAAAATAGAAACCAATAATGGAAAAATTAACTGCTTAAAGCTTACTCAACTCGCTGATGATACCTCATTATTTGTTAAAAACTCACACGATGCCAATATTGCTCTAAACATTGTCGAAACGTTCGGTTTATATTCAGGTCTCTCGCTAAATAAGAAAAAAACAGAATGTCTCTGGATAGGCAGATCAAAACACTCAGTTGAAAATATTGGTAACATAAAATGTTCTAACAAAGTAAAAGCTCTTGGAATTACGTTTGGTTATGATAAAGATTCATGTAATGTTTGTAACTGGGAGAAATTACTAGGCGATTGCAAAAAAACTATTCAAACATGGGAGCGACGCAGTCTCACAATGTACGGCAGAATCACTATAATTAAAACAATATTGATACCAAAACTAGTTTACTTATTCCACTCATTACCAGTGTCAAAAGAAATAATAAAAGAGATAAATAAATTAATATTCGGGTTTCTATGGAATGGAAAAAAAGAAAAAATCAAAAGGAAAACACTGATAGGTGCAAACATATATGGAGGTCTTAACATGATCGATGTTGAAAGTTTTATTAGGTCAATCAAATTAAAATGGATAAAAGCCTTACTACACAAAGATAATTCAAACTGGAAAATTATTCCCAGGAAATTATTAGAACAGTTTGGAAAAAACTTTCTTATATTCTACATGAACATTACATCTCTAGATGCATTGCCAGAAACTAATATAAAACTGACACCATTCTACACAGATATTTTAAAAACTTTTTTTGAGTTCAAATCAATGCAGTCAGACTATGATAAATTCCCGCTCAAGTTTTATGATATCAGGCAGCAATTAATATGGGGCAACAGACACATCCGCTTTAAAGGAAAAACTCTCATTTTTAAAACCTGGATTGCCTCAGACATCTTATTTGTAAATGATATTATCGGTCAAACAGGTAGTATCGATGAAAATAGGATACTAGGGAAACTTAAAAATAAATCTAATTGGATCAGCCAGATCAGCGTTATAAAATCAGCTTTTCCAAAAATATGGAAAAGAACCCTTAAATTAAAAGAGTCTCGGTCAACAATGGTTAAGACAGCACTGAAACTTGTTTTCGATGGATATAGTATATCAAAAATGTCTAACAAAGAATGCTATAATATAATGCGAAACAATTCTTTTATAAAACCATACATCCACAATATGTGGAATAGAATTTTAAAAGAAGAAGATATAAACTGGAAAAGCTTCTATTTATCATTAGAACAATCTTGTATCGACAATCGCGTGAAACAGTTTAAATTCAAATTAATACACAATATATTAGCCACAAAATCAAACTTGTTTAAATGGAAAATTGAAAAAGATCCATACTGCAATATGTGTAATGTTGAAGAAGATTATGAACATTTTTTTCTAAAATGTAATGCAGTCTCTCATTTATGGGAAAAGCTACTCAATGTTTTTAAATCATGCGGATTCGAAAATAACATATATTCTTTAAAATCATCCATAGTAGGATATAAAATAAATGACACTCGTTTTAATGATGTGAACATGGTTCTCAACCTAATAGGCTTTTGTATCTATAAGGGCTATTACATAAGCGATAAGAGAAAGAATACATATAATACAGACGCACTATTTGTTAACGAATTTAAATTCATGTATTCCTATTTAATGTTGAAAAATAGACTTTCTATATTCTTGATTAGATTCAATAAGTATTTAGGTCTACTCAGAGTATGAAATGGTACACCCTTTTATACTGACCATATATGTTTTAAAATGTATATACTATGTTGAAAATTTATAATAAAAGAAGTTGAAAAACTTCACCAAAAAAAAAAAAAAAAAAAAAAAAGGTACTGAAATTTGAAATAAACATAACACAGGGAAAGGGTTAACTCTTCTCATGGTGTTAAAGGCTTAAACACATCTGCATAATCTGTGATCTACTGAAGATTTAACTTCCAACTCAAGCTTTGGACAAAGTACTCAGTAATCATTAATGACAGATTGTCAAATAGGCCTGAACCTGATGATATGCAGTGTTACTTGAACTTACTTGGTGTCTCATCTGGGTCCAGGTTGTTAGCAAATAAATAGACCCTGTCACGACTCCTATAGGACTGGAGCCGTCTGATCTGGGTCTGGTCTGTTTGCAAAGTTGTAGAAAAGCATATTTATCCAGTAAAGAACACAAACTGCAATATATTATAAGATACAAAGAAAATTGTAACTACATGTACAAAATTAATATAGTATACCTGGAATGACTGCAAGAATTACACCACATGTGATCTCTGAGGCAGCAACAACTTTACGATACACATGTGCATCAGGTTTCCATCCTGTCTGATTGTGTAGCGGAAAGACTTTAGCCATTCGTATATATTGCTTTCTCTGAAATCAAATAAGACTGAATATGTAAGATTTGTATATTATGACTGTCAGATTGCCCCAAATGCATGCATTCAGCCTGTCTAAAAGACATAAATATATTTGATATTCAACTTAATATGCAGCTACAGGATCTATCTATGAATAAATAATGATATAGATACTAGATCTATATATGACACCGGACGACACTTGTCGTGTATTATCGGCATGAGGGGTTTATGTGTTGTGCAGATTAAAAGCAAATAAAGGTTGTGAAAAGAAGACTTCAAAGCCTCAAAGGAAGGATAGAGACAAGAAATAGAGTGAGACAGGTGTTTTAATAGGTGAAAACAAAGAAGCTAAAAACACTGATTAATCCCTGGCCTCAGGGGCGGTTTAAAATGAGGGAGGGGGTCAGGATGTTACTGAACCCCTCAAGGTCAGGCTGAAGGACTGCGTCTGCTGGTAGCCTGTTCTACATCACCACTGTGTAGGGATAAAAAGAAAATTTTAATTAGTTTGCTGTGGTGTGTACCTGTTGGGATAAAGGGTGCATGTGAGTGATGTGGCGGGTCATTCTCGTAGGTCTCTCAAGATAGGACGGCAAGTGTATAGCTACCAACCCATAGATGATTTTTTAGAAGATAATGAGCCGTCCTTAGTCACGTCGGTCTTGCGTTGCCGTCCTTAGTCACGTCGGTCTTGCGTTGCAGGGTCTGCCAATCCAGGCCCTCCCGTAGTTAGTGTGAATAGGATCTTGGCGTATTCTGTTTGTAAATGTGTGTACATGGAGTAAAGCAATCAAAACCCGTGTGATCTGGATCTATTCTGTGTTCAAATGCGTGAAATGTGTATGTTTTAGGTACAGGTAAACGATAAATCATCTTTCGAAAATTGAGGTTACGTACCCCACCCACTTTTTTACCATACAACGGTGAACAAATAGTGTCTTACCATCTCTTTGTACAGTTCTTTATTCACAGATGGGCTTAATTTCAACAGTCCGACAAAAATGAAAAACAATCCTAGAGTAACTGAGAGTATTTTTATCACAACAGTTGCCATAACTGATTTGGATGTGGGTCGGTGTGTTGCGGTTAAAAACAGGAAGTGGACATGTTATAGTACAGCACAGGTGCAGTAATATGAAATTATTCTTTCATTTGATTGGATAATAAATAATATATACTATACATTAAATGGAATGTAGAAAAAAATAATTGGATCAAAATTTTATTTCTCTTTGTCACAGGATGTAAGTAATTGATTGAAAAAGGGAAACAGTACTTCATATTACTATATGATTGTTCAAACGGAAACGGCTACTTTCAGTTTGGAAATTCGGAAATGGTCTGCGTTTATCCTTCGAGACATCCATATTAATGAGAGTTTTTCCCACAACTAATAGACTTTCTTGGATTAATATTATATTTAAGCGCAATATGAGATTCTTTGAAAACAAAATGCAAGACTTTGTCCCAGGGACAAGTGTGCAAACTGATAGTAGAAACTGGACAGAACAGATAAAGCAAATATCTGAATCAATTCTGCAAGGAATGCCAGCATCAATGGAGTACTGCGATGGAGGTCTGTATGTTGGTAATGCAGGTATCGCATACATGTTTTATTATTTAGCCAGCAATACCGCCTTTAGTGCCGACAGATCCACTTTCCTTGAGCATGCAATGATGTATGCCAGGGTGTCACAAAGTTATATTAAACAGTCGGACACCAGACAAGATCAGGCATCTTTCATTCTTGGGGAGGCTGGGGTCCAGGCAGTTGCAGCAATGATTTATGAAGCAACTGGTGTTACAAAAGAAACTGAGAAGTGCACAAAGAAGTTTGCAGATATTGCCGATGTTTGCCTCCCATTGAGTTTTCTTCGCTGTGGTTCTGACGAGTTGTTCGTTGGAAGGGCAGGATACCTGTGTGGAGTAATGAATCTGCATAAGAGATTGAAAAGAAAGGTACATTTTAAACAGCTGTAGATAAGAGAAATACTGATCCAGAGCTACAGTTAAAGATTCATACCTGAAATTCGTCATTTCTCCACCAAACCCTATGTTGTGACCACTCTTTCATTTAGAATTGTCTCAAAAAGACAATTCTAAACAGTGGTCACAATTTACATGTAGGGTTTAGTGGGGGAAAGAGAGAAGTTATTCTTGATATTTTTTATGTTGTTTTTGCCCTGTCTGTGTGTTTTTGTTTGTTTGTCTGTCTGTCTGTCTGTCTGTCTGTCTGTCTGTCTGTCTGTCTGTCTGTCTGTCTGTCTGTCTGTCTGTATGTCTGTGTCTGTCTGTCTGTCTGTCTGTCTGTTGTCTGTCTGTCTGTCATCAGTTTTAACATTGGTCATAACTGTTGAGCCAGTACAGATATTTTGCATGCATGTGTATCTCATAAAGCCACACATTTTGAGGGGTGACATGTCAAGGTCATCCTTCAATGTCAGAGGTCAAATATACAGGTCAAATCACCTAAGTATTTAACATTGGCCATAACTTTTGAAACAGTAGAGATAGAGACTTGATATTTGGAATGCATGTGTATCTTATGAAGCTGCACATTTTGAGGGGTGACATGTCAAGGTCATCCTTCAGAGTCAAAGGTCAGATGTTTGTTTGAAAATTTGTCAGCAACTTTAATTAACATTGGGCATAACTTTTGAATCAGTAGAGATAGAGACTTGATATTTGGCATTCATGTATATCTCTTGACATGTCAAGGTCATCCTCAGAGGTCAAAGGCCAGATATATAGGTCAAATAAATTACTTTCGAATCAATATAGAGACTTGATATTTGGCATGCATGTGTATCTCATAAAGCTGCACATTTTGAGGGGTGACATGTCATGGTCAAGGTCATCCTTCAGGGTCAAAGGTCAGATGTTTGTTTGTTTGTCAGCAACTGCTAAAAGGTTTTGGGCATAACTTTTGAATCAGTAGATATACATGTAGAAACTTGATATTTGGCATTCATGTATCTCTTGATTCTTGAAGCCGCACATTTTTAGGGGTGACATGTCAATGTCATCCTTCATGGTTTAAGGCCAGATATATAGGTCAAATATCTTACTTTCTAACCAATAGAGATAGAGACTTGATATTTGGCATGCATGTGTATCTCATGAAGCCTCACATTTTGAGTGGTGACATGTCAATGTCAAGGTCATCCTTCAAGGTCAAAGGACAATGTATAGGTCAAAGTTTACATTCGCTCTACTATTTGATTAAGTACAGATAGAGACTTGATATTTTGCATGCATGTGTATCTCATGGAGCTGCATGCATGGCCTGTTGACATGCCATGTCAAGGTCATCATTCAAGGTCAAAGCTCATATATATGCATATGTATCTGATGGAGCCCAAGGCCAGCTAGCCTATTAGGGTGATGTGGGGGCATAGTGTAGTGTTTCACAAACACATCTTGTTGATTTGTGCATCTTATCTGGACCTCTGCCTAGAGATTAGAATCTGCTGTTAATCGAGGCTCTTTTCTACTTGGTCAGTCATTTCTTAAATACATATAATCCAGTCAGAATGGATACTAAATTTAATATAAAATTACTGAGCATGCAATCATGAAGATTATCTTTTCACATTTTTCATTGGTTAATTATTGATGACAACAAAGTGCTGTTTCCAAATTAACCCTTTATTCCATAAATATTTATGTAAGAAATTATATCATCATGAATATTAATTAGATTAATTATTATGGTATATGAACACAGGACAATTTGGTTCATGCAGAAACTGTAGAATTATATCTGTATCATACCATAAGCAGAGCAGACCCTGATCAGACAGTTCTTATAGGAACTGTCTGATCTGGGGCTACTCTGTTTGCAATGGCATAGAACAGCGTATTTATGGAGTAAAGAAATTCATATATAAAATATAAATCTTTTCAAGTATTAGGTTTCAGGTTTTTACTCTGGGTTTAGGCCATTACAGTCTGTTAGTATTTTTTCTTGCATGCAGGTTGTGGATGACAGCAAAGTCAAAGAGATCTGCAGCGCTATGGTGGAGTCAGGGCGGCGTTACACCCGCAGCAATAAGTCTGTACCCTTGATGTATGCCTACTACAATACCGAATATCTTGGTAATAACATCTTGTTGCTACTTAAATGCACAATTTATGACCTATACCAATAGAAAATATATCTTGGAGGCTCAGATACTAACCAACACTGCAGGCCCTCTAAACCGGAATTCTCGTAGAAAATAATTTAGATACTTTAGGCAGGTGGCTGCTTCATGCAGGGTGAAAGTCATGCAGAAAGCTCCTCTAGGAGCTTTCTGCATGACTTTCACCCTGCATGAAGCTCCCACCTGTCTCCGAGACCGATATTTATACCCAAATTTAGCATCCGGTTTAGAGGTGTTTTACTGTTAATTGTTTACCGTTTACTGTAAGAATAATCAATATCAATGCAAAAATAATGATGTCATGAATATTTATTAGCTGGATTTTTAAACTGGCATATGAGCATTGGAATGTTTGACCATGGCATGAATTACAGAATCAGATCTATATTATTCCGTTTTACCCATTTCCTCATAGGCTATTTTTATATCCAATCTCTTTGAATAAATCTACCGAAAAGGAGCATTAACTCAAGAGAAAAGAATTTTTTTAGAATTCTGTAGTTTGAAACCACTGTCTGATCTGGATCTACTCTGTTTGCAAAGGTGTCAAAAGGCATCTATACTAGGTAAAAGGTTAAATCTGTAATTCCATTTCTTGGGTATAAATATAAGAGATGTGTTGTTTTATAAAAATCTCTTATTTCTTAATGAAATCCTAAATCCTAGTTGGCTGGTACTCATTAGAATTGTGGTAATTTTATATGATTGTGTACTTGTACCAATCTAGTCCAAAAATTCATTGTAGGAGCAGCCCATGGACTGGCGTCAATTCTACAGATGTTGCTATCGTTCCCTGCAATTTTGAAATCAAACTCGGAGATGGAGAATGTTGTGAAAGCCAGCGTAGACTTTTTACTTGGTCTGGAACAGGAAAACTTCAACTACCCGCCAGCCATGGATGAAATCCGATCGCAGCGCCCAGAGAAAGAGGAGCTGGTCCATTGGTGCCATGGAGCTCCAGGTACAATCTGTAACTCTCTGTACAGTAGAACCTGTCTTAAGCGACCTTTGATTGGGCACAAGAATCTTAAAAAGCTGGTGGTTGCTTTATGCAGGGCAAAAGTGATGCAGAAAGCTCCTATATTACTTTTGACCTGCATTAAGCTACCACATGTGTTACAGACACTTAAATAGACCCTTTTTTAATGGTCACTTAAGACAGGTTTATGTTAAATTTGTAATCATCAAATTCTATGTAAACCGTGGACTATGATGAGATGCTTAGTTTGATTCTATAACAGTTAATAATTGTATATTGAAGAGAACGAAAATGTTTTCTGACAGCCTTTTCTCCATAAATAGTTGAATACACCATTTAAAGCTATTTGAGCCATCTGATCAGGGTCTGCTCTGCTTGCTTATGGTATAATGTAAATCTGATACTACAGTTTTTGCCATGGCAAGAGTTCCCCGCTCTCATTTACCATTATGAACTTAATATACACAGTCATTATCTCTTGACATAATTAGCCATGAATAGTCGTTATCTCTAACATAATTATCCATGATGTAAAGGGTTATAGATTGACATTCAAGATTATAATGGTATGTTAACTCTTTCCCTCATATAAATGCCTTTACACGCATTTGCAAACAGAGTAGAACCAGATTAGACAGCTCCTGTAGAAGTCATCTGATCAGGGTCTGCTCTGTTTGCTAATTGAATGTGATAGATCTGTTTCTTTAGTTTCTAAAATGGCTACAATGTTCCATCTTCCATATTTGATTATAACTATTTTGTCCATGAATAATCAGTAGGTTAAGGTATTGACCTTTGGAATAAACATAGAACAGGGAAAGGGTTAACCCTTTACCTCATAGGCTATTTTTAGATACAACCTCTTTGAATAAATCTACCGAAAAGGAGCAGTAACTAGAGAAAAGGAAACTTTTAGAATTTTGTAGTTTGAAACCATTGTGGTAAATAGAGCATATGCTCCTATAGGAGCAAATGCTCTATTTGTCACAATGGTTTCACAAAGTGACTTTTACAGAGGCGTCAAAAGTCGTCAATATGAAGGAAAGGGTTAAGCTTGTGCAGGATTATTAATGTTATTCTGACAGTTTTGAATCTTGATCTTTCAGGAGTTGTTTATGCACTGGCTCGGGCATACAAGGTCTGGGGAGAACAGAAGTATTTAGATGCATGTTTACGATGTGGGGAGCTGACCTGGCAAAGGGGCCTCCTGAGGAAGGGGCCAGGGATCTGCCATGGTGTGGCTGGCAGTGGCTATGTGTTTCTCCTGTTATATAGACTCACAGGTAAGTAATTATTATTATTATTATTATTATTATACCACATTTATATAGCGCTCTTTTCACACTGGATATGTGCGTTCAAAAGCGCTTCACATGGATGAAATCACTAACCGGAACGATCCGCATGATTATCTATCAAGACAATGAAAGATGTACTATATATATGAAATCGCTAGCCGGAAGGAACTATATGATTTTCCATCCGGTCAGTGAAAGATATGCAAAAGATATACAATAGATATAAAATCACTATCCGCAAGGAATGGCATAAACTGTATTAACAAACTTGATACAGACAAGTTGACTGAAAGCCATGCTCATCAATATCACAAATTAGAATAATATGTATTAACAAACTTGATACAGACAAGTTGACTGAAAGCCATGCTCATCAATATCATAAATTAGAATAAATGGGCTGAATGAAAATCATTCCATTTATATGACTATTGGGTCAACTGTTAGCTTCATAGGTTGGCTGAAAGCCATTCCTATCCTGAACTCAGTCATATCTTTAACACTAAAACACTATAAACTAAAACAAATTATCATCTGCTCCAATTCTCAAAGTACATTTTCTATATCATTTCTTTGGAACCTGGTAATTTTGCGTATTGTATCAGAAAACAATTTTCACAGAAAGCAGTTACTTTGTGTGCCAAACGTTTACTCTTTACCTGAAAGAGGGGCCTTTTAATGCCTTTGCAAACAGAGTAGACAAGATCTGTAGAAGTCATCTGTAGATCTGAGAGGGTCTACCCTGTTTGCTTGAAATAATATAAATTTGATTCTGCAGTTTCTGCCATGGTAAAATATATCTGCATTTAACCCTTTGCTTGCTATTCATGTCAATATACCTACCTGTAAATAGTGAAGACCCAGATGAGACAGCTCCTGCAGGAGCTGTCTCATCAGGGTCTGCACTATTTACAAGTTGATTGTGCAACCAGTGCACTCCACAGCAGTGATTGCACAGCGAAATACTTGTACATAGTGAAGATATATGTAATTATACTACAGGGCATGGGTAAAGAAGGAGAAATGTATTTTAAAATTCAGCAAGCGAAGGGTTAATAGCATGATATTCATGATGTAATTATTTCTTTAAAAAATACATGAAAATTCATCAAGTAAATGAATTCATCAGTAAAGGGTTGAACAAATTCTAATTTTGACATATAAAACAGGACAAATTGCATTTACGAACATATAGAATAATAAGTAGATCTTGATCAGCTCCTATATAGTCATCTGATCTGGGTCTACTCTCTTTGTAAAGGCATTAAAATGCATCTCTATCAGGTAACTGGTTAAGAATTTTTAGCAGATAATTTTATTGGCAGGCAACAGTTGCTTTGCATTCAGAGAAATAATTTATCCCTTTCCTTCATATTAACACATTATCCCCTAGTGACGCATAATCATTTTTGCGCATCTATAAAAGTCACTTTATGAAACCATTGTGATAAAAAGAGCATTTGCTCCTATAGGAGCAAATGCTCTATTTATCACAATGGTTTCAACTACAAAATTCTAAATTTTTCCTTTCCTCTAGTTAATGCTCCTTTTCGGTAGATACATTCAAAGAGGTTGGGTCTAAAAATAGCCTAGGGGGGAATGAGGAGGGAAGTCACACATATGCTAACAGAGAGGACCTAGATCAGACAGCTCCTAGAGAGGAGCTTCCTGATCTTGGTCTACTGTGTCTGCTATTGGAATTTGATAGGTCTATTTCTTTAGTTTCTAAAATGGCTACAATGTTCCACCTTCCATATTTCATTATAATTGTTTTATCCATGAATATTCAGTAGGTATTGAAATTTGGACTAAATATACATGTACATGTAGAACAGGAAAAGGGTTAAAAGAAACAAATTTATTATATATTTCAAGCTTCATTCAAGTGAAAAATCTTTTTCAGGGGACCAAAAGCATCTCCATAGAGCTGTAAAGTTTGCAGAGTTCCTTTTTACACCAGAATTCCAGCAGGCGCGAATCCCAGACAGTCCATACAGCCTGTACGAGGGATGGGCTGGAGTTGTATGCTTCTTGTCAGATCTATTACAGCCGGATAAGGCAGAATTTCCACTGTTTGATGTTTTCGCAGAATGAACTTGCAGCGGAAGCAAATGTTTGTTTCTGATTGTAGCGATACTAATTGAAGTGCTTCAATGGATATGGCAGGCTACAGTTTGTGCTGACAATGTCTCTGTTATTGTCCGCTTTATTTATTTTTGAATTAGTATTCCACTCCATAACCCTTCCGCTCATAAATATTCATGAAAGAAATAATGACACCATGAATATCAGTTAATTGAGTTTGAATTAAATAATGGCACTGCGAACATGGGGAATTTTTATCAGAACAGAAACTATAGAATCGGGTCTATATTATTTCATAAGCAAACAGTAGACTCTGATCGGACAGCTCCTTAACCCATTCCCTCATATTGACGACTTTTGACGACTCTGTAAAAGTCACTTTGTGAAACCATTGTGATAAATAGAGCATTTGCTCCTATAAGAGCAAATGCTCTATTTATCACAATGGTTTCAAACTACAAAATTCTAAAAAAAAATCCTTTTCTCTAGTTAGTGCTCCTTTTCGGTAGATTTATTCAAAGAGGTTGTATCTAAAAATAGCCTATAAGGTAATGGGTTAAGGGTCTATGGGACTCTGTTTGCAAAGGTATCTATATCAAGTATTAAAAGGGATAAGTATATGCATTTTACACCATTCCAAACAGAGTAGACCCAGATCAGACAGCTCCGTCAGGATATATAGATATGATTCTACAGTTTATTCAATAGCCAAATATTTCTATTAAATATCAGTTAATATTCGTAAAGTGATTATTTCTTACATGAATAATTATTGAGTAAAGGGTTAAAAAAAGATATGTCCTACCTGGCTCGGATATTTTGTAACATTTTTAAACCTAGACTTATAACACTTTCCATAGACTGATTCTGGTCTGTTTTAAACTCGAGTTTTAATTTTAGCAGATGACAGTCACATAGCAAGCAAAGAGTCAACCCTTTCCCTCATATAAACGTGTTTTCACACATTTGCAAACAGAGAAGACCTAGGTCAGACGGCTCCTATAGGAGCCGTCTGATCAGGGTCTGCTCTGTTTGCTTTTGACATTATATAGATCTGATTTTACAGTTTTTGTCAAAGCAAAAAATCCCTTGAAAAGTATATATCATAAAAATTGAGCTAATGAATATTTATGTTGCCATTATTGCTTGCATGAATACAGAACAGGGAAAGGGTTAAGTGTTACTCAAGAGATTTTAAATCTCATTATTAGAGTTGTTGTTTATCTATTTGTTAGCTTGAGTATGAACAAAAAAACTCTTTACCTCATAGTGCCTTTTGACACCTTTACAAACAGAATAGACCTAGGTCAGACAGCTGCTGTTGGATCCATCTAATCAGGGTCTGCACTGTTTGCTTAATAATAAGAAATAATAAAGGTCTGATTCTACAGGTCGTACTTTAGTCAACAGTTCCTGGGATCATTTGCCATTACATAAACTCAATTAACCAATTCCTCCATAAGCTATTTTTAGACCCAACTTCTTTGAATGACTCTACCCAAAAGGAGCATTTTCTAGAGAAAGTAAAATTTTAGAACTTTGTAGTTTGAAACCATTGTGATAAATAGAGCATTTGCTCCTATAGGAGCAAATGCTCTATTTATCACAATGGTTTCAAGAGGTGGTTATTACAGAGGCGTAGAAAGGCGTATTTATGGAGGAAAGGGTTAATGAATATTCAAAAAGTTATGAATTCTTTTATAAATAAATGTTCATAAAGGTAAAGAGTTGAAGAAACTAGTCAAAGAGACAAACAGTTTGTTTCTTGAGTTACTCTATGTGTCATCTGGATCCAAACTGTTTGTACAGTAAAATCCCTCTAAAGCGGAATTTTAGTAGAGAAGAATTTAGATACTTTTAGGCAGGTGACTGCTTAATGCAGGGTGAGAGTCATGCAGAAAGCTCCTACAGGAGCTTTCTGCTTGACTTTCATCCTGCATTAAGCTGCCTCCCGACTCCAAGGTCGATATTTCCACTAAATTGAATGTCTGGTTTAGAGGGGTTTTACAGTATAGGCAATCACAAATTCATGGATAGCATGTGTGTAAAGAGTTATGTAACTAGCTGATAGTGACAAGTAGTATTGTCATGCAAGTATCAGCTGCAGTGGTTTTGTAGATTGTCTTTTTTGTTTGTTTTAAGGTAGCGAGAAATTTATTAGCACTAGCTATCAGAAAATGGTTCATGTATTTAATACCACCAAAAGTCATTTTTATACCCCCCTTTTGAAAAAATGGGGGTATATTGCTTTGCACATGTCGGTCGGTCGGTCGGTCGGTAGATCGATGGTTTCCGAACGATAACTAATAAACGACTTGGCCTAGAATCTTCAAACTTGCTGTGGTGGTTGGTCATGACAAGTAGATGACCCCTATTGTTTTTGAGGTCATTAGGTCAAAGGTCAAGGTCACCATGACCTAAAATGGTAAACTAGTTTCCAATCAATAACTGCTCACGGATTTGGCTTGGGATCTTCAAACTTGCTGTGGTGGTTGGTCATGACCACTAGATGACCCCTATTGATTTTGAGGTCACAAGGTCAAAGGTCAAGGTCACCATGACCTTAACTGGTTTAATGGTTTCCGATCAATAACTGCTCAAGGGTTTAGCTTAGAATCTTCAAACTTGCAGTGGTAGTTGGTTATGACCACTGGATGACCCCTATTGTTTTTGAGGTCACTAGGTCAAAGGTCAAGGTCACCATGACCTTAACTGGTAAAATGGTTTCTGATCAATAACTGCTAAAGGGTTTGACTTAGGATCTTCAAATTTGCTTAGGTGGTTGGTCATGACAACTAGATGAGTCCTATTGTTTTTGAGGTCACTAGGTCAAAGGTCAAGGTCACCATGACCTTAACTGGTGAAATGGTTTGCGATCAATAACTGCTGAAGGGTTTGGCTTAGGATCTTCAAATTTGCTGTGGTGGTTGGTAATGACCAATAGATGACCCCTATTGTTTTTTAGGTCACTAGGTCAAAGGTCAAAGTCACCATGCTCTTAACTGGTTCAATGGTTTCCGATCAATAACTGCTCAAGGGTTTGGCTTAGGATCTTCAACCTTGCTGTGGTGGTTGGTCATGACCGATAGATAACCCCTATTGTTTTTGAGGTCACTAGGTCAATGGTCAAGGTCACCATGACCTTAACTGGTGAAATGGTTTCCAATCAATAACTGCTCAAGGGTTTGGCTTAGGATCTTCAAACTTGCTGTGGTGGTTGGTCATGACAACTAGATGACCCCTATTAATTTTGAGGTCACTAGGTCAAAGGTCAAGGTCATCATGACCTTAACTGATGAAATGGTTTCCAATTAATAACTGCTCAATGGTTTGGTTCGGGATCTTCAAACTTGCTGTGGTAGTTGGTCTTGACCACTAGAGGACCCCTATAGTTGTTGAGGTCACTAGGTCAAAGGTCAAGGTCACCATGACCTTAACTTGTGAAATGTTTTCAGATCAATAAATGATCAGTGGTTTGGCTTAGGATTTTCAAAGTTGCTGTGGTGATAAGTCATGACCACTAGATGACCTCTATAGTTGAGGTCACTAGATCAAAGGTCAGGGGGTCTGGGGGGGGGGGGGGGGTATACATGTTTTACAAACATCTCTTGTTTCTATTAAAACCTAGTTTGTTAGTTATATTAATTTATCTGAATATTTATCAAAAACATCAACAACTCTATTGAACCAACATTTAAACTCCATTTAAATGTGCCAGGCAGTTTGAAAAAGTTTAAACAGCCATTATAAAGTCATCTTTCATTATGAAAGTTATTACAATTGGCCAATATGTAAATCATTGATATATCTGGTGAACAGTTTCATAGAATTTTGATAAAACCCTCAGTTTAGGGAGTTATTCAATATACATTTATTAGTTTTTAGACCCCTAAAATTCTGCCTCCCACAACGTTTCTTTTGATCGTTGGCAATCGAAGCAAGATATAAAACAAATCTGTGATATTGATATCTCACTTAGACAATGCTTTTTGATATTTCGTAAACCGTGTGTAATTCGGAGACAAATTACAGAAGTTATGCTTGTTTGAAATAGTCCACTCCTTCAAATTTGCATCTGTCAAAAACATGAAAAACAACAGACGAACCCCTATCTTGTTTCGTAATCTGATACTTATCTATAGCTTTCTATCACATTTATATCCAGTGGAGAGCTTATAATCTGGATGACATTTTGCTCTAAGCTCCTCCTCTTTTCTTCCACAGTATCAATTAAAAAAAAATTGATTTTATTGCCAGTTTCCATAAATCACTCAATAGAAAGCTTATCTAGTCACATGACCTACACTGTTTGAGCCTAGCGAGAGGGAATTATGGCTAAGTAGCCACCTATTGTTTTATCACCGGTGTCCCCTAATTATCAATTTCCCCGGATAAGCCCTCCTTCATAAATGGCTGACTGGTTAAGTCAGAGAAAACTCGATGGCAATAACGTACAAGGGGTTTACACGACTTTTGTGATATATTTAGTGGCGTTTCGTTAATGCAATTGATAGGACAGATTAATAGCTATTCATTAATACAAAAAAATAAATAAATTCATATTGTGATTCTTGCCTACTGTGGAACCTTAAGAATACTTCACCATTTCCCTGACAGCGGCGCCTTTTGATGCCTTTGCAAACAGAGATCAGATGGCTCCTTAAGTGCTGTCTGATGAGGACCAGCTCCATTTGATTATATAGATCTGAAAAATCCTTTGTTCATATACCATTTTATTAGTTTAATAGCTAATAGATATTCATGATATCATTATTTCTTAACCAATTCTCTCCTACTGACGCCTTTTTGGACCTCTGTGAAACTTTATTTTAAACCATTGTGATAAATGTAGCATTTGCTCCATAGGAGCAAATGCTCCATTTATCACAATGGTTTCAAAACTACGCAGTTTTAAAATTCTCCTTTGCTATAGTTAATGCTCCTTTTCGGTAGACTAATAGTCTAGTTCAAAGAGCTTTAGTCTAAATATAGTCAAGAAGGGAATGAGTTAATATAATATTAATCAGGTAAAGGGTTAATCAGAATTATGTACCCTTTACTCCATATAAACACCATTTGGCACCTTTGTATACAGAGAAGATGCAGGTCACAGACAGCTCCTCTAGGAGCCCTCTGATCTGGGTCTACACTGTTTGCAAATGTCAGTGCATGTGTGTCCCACATTCAGAGTGTTAACCCATTACCTCATAGGCTATTTTTAGATCCAACCACTTTGAATAAATCTACCGAAAAGGAGCATTAACTAGAGAAAAGGAAACTTTCAGAATTTTGTAGTTTGAAACCATTGTGATAATCAGAGCATATAGGAGCAAATGCTGTATTTATCACAATGGTTTCAACAGGTGACTTTTACAGAGGCGTCAATATGAGGGAATGGGTTAAAAATGATATAGATCTGATTCTACAATTTGTCATGGCAAAATATGCCCTTGTTTATGTAAATGCCATTATAAATACATGTATTTAGCTAATTCATACAGTCATGTCTTATATGAGTATTCATGAAGTAAAGGCTTATGCATATTTAATCAGAATTGTTAGTCAGAATTGGTAATGTAGTTTAATCCATGTGTGCTTAGTGACCCTTAATCCATTCCCTTATATTGACGCCTCTGTAAAAGTCACTTTTTGAAACCATTGTGATAAAAAGAGCATTTGCTCCATAGGAGCTAATGCTCTTTTTATCACAATGGTTTCAAGACTACACAATTCTAAAAAATGTCCTTTTTCTTAGTAAATGCTCCTTTTCGGTAGATTTATTCAAAGAGGTTGGGTCTGAAAATAGCCCAAGAGGGAATGGGTTAAAGGCAAATGGTTTATACCCATTCTTGAGGGATAAAGAAGGAACCCTCTCATCAGGGTTCACATACACAAAGTCTTGGCTTCAAAAACCTATTTTCCAAAGGCCACATCAAAGGTCATTCAACAGAAATTCATGGAGAAATACAGGTAAAATGGGTCGACACTTGCCATTATATAAACACCTTTTCATTCCTTTGCAAACATAGTAGACCCAGTAATGTGTCTGATCAAGGTCTGCTCTGTTTGCTTAGTTCTTATATACTATAGATCTGATTCTACAGTTTCTGCCTGAGCCAAACTGTCCTGTTTTCATATGGCATTATAAAAATTAATCTAATTAACCCTTCGCTTGCTAATCGCGTCAATACCTACCTGTAAATAGTGAAGACCCAGATGAGACAGCTCCTGCAGGAGCTGTCTCATCAGGGTCTGCACTATTTACAAGTTGATTGTGCAACCAGTGCACTCCACAGCAGTGATTGCACAGCGAAATACTTGTACACAGTGAAGATATATGTAATTATAAAACAGGACATGGGTAAAGAAGGAGAAATGTATTTTAAAATTCAGCAAGCGAAGGGTTAATATTAATGATGTCATTATTCCTTACATGAATATTCAACAGGTAAGGGTTAAAAGTACGGATGCATACAATGCTGTATATTTTATTGTACTCTGTATGAACTGAATAATTGTTTGATGACAATGTATTGCAATTTGGAATAGATCTGATATTTTTTTTACATTATTATAGCAACAGGTACTTGATAAGTTGATGTGTTGGTAAGGTTTATTACATGAAGTACTGGGACATTTTCAAAGAAGATGAACTTGGCTGCTATGCTTTAACCCTTACATATAACTATAAAGTCCATTTAGTATGGAATGAATTAACTCATTTTTAGACCGAACCTCTTTGAACAAATCTACCAAAAAGGAGCATTTACTACAGAAAAGAAGAATTTTAGAATTGTCTAGTCTTGAAACAATTGTGATAAATAGAGCATTTGCTCCATAAGAGCAAATGCTCCATTTATCACAATGGTTTAAAAATGTGACTTTTAAAGAGGTGCCAAAATGCGTCCCTAGGAGGGAATATGTTAATGTGTTAGAGGATTTTGATCCATATTCTTCTTTATTAAGAATTTCTGGTTAAGAGGGGTTTTACTGTATTACCTGATATGACACTTGAAATGCTGCTTTTGCTTGTTTTAATAATCCAGATTTTATTACAGGTTAGTGAGTCAACTCTTTGCATGCTAGCGGTGAAACCGTGATTACCTATGCAAACAGTTTGGATCCAGATGAGACGCTGAATAATGCGGCGTCTCATCAGGATCCAAACTGTTTGTAGTCACTTTGGACATATTTTTGCAAAGAAATGAGAGAAATTTTATTTTTAGAATTGAAGCAGACGACAATTGTTGCAGACGAAAAATTACATAGCATGCAAAGAGTTAAAAGGCCAGAACATGTTTTGTATGAAGCTTTATATGCTTTTATGTACCAATACAATAAAAACCTAAATTTATTGTAAGCTTTTTTTCTTTTTATTCAAGGCAAATCTTAATTCATTCACCAAGGTGATAATGGCAGCATGTTATAAAATTCTGAAAGTAGGAGATCCTTCAAAAGCAAAATCAGCAATGTGAAAAGAGAAAATTGCAGACTTGGTTTTATTGAGTCTGTTCATGAGGAGTTAATAAAAGTGCAACACTACTGACGCCTCCTAGCACCTGCTTAAACAGTATTCAATTTTCATAACTAAATACCGTACATTGAAATTGACAAATACCGAAGGACAAGAAAGTACAGCAACACTGAGCATGAAGTACGGGGTGACTTTTTACGGCTGCTACTAGGGCTGAAATGGGTACAGATTTTGTACCCGTGTACCTGACGGACAACTATGATGCAAAAAGCTCCATAGGAGCAAATGCTCTATTATCACAATGGTTTCAATATTACACAATTCTAACATTTTCCTTTTCTCTAGTAAATGCTCCTTTGGGGTAGATTCATTCAAAGAGGTTGGGACTATAAATACCCTATGGAGGAAAGGGTTAACCCATTCCCTCATAGGCTATTTTAAGATCCAACCTCTTTGAATAAATCTACTGTAAAGGAGCATTTACTAGAACAAGAGGGCCAGAATGGCCCTGACACAGGGGTGAGAATGGCCGTTGGTGAAAAAAGAGGACAATTGGCAGGGGTCAAGGGGGCCCATGTGGGGGGTTCAGGGGGGCAAAGCCCCCCGAAGCAAAATGAAATATAGCTTTCCTGAGCACTTCAGGAGCCTTATCCTGCATTTTCACTTGGGTCTGTCATTCATGTGTTTTTTTTACAATTATACTTGAGTTGCATGTCATACACGATGAGCTGTGTTTCAAACAAACCAGTTGTAGAACATGTCCATACAATTTACATTCAGTTTATTATTGGATCCATTCAACATTGCCAGATTAATTTATTGTCAAACACAAGCAATTAAAACTCACACGTTTTAAAAATGAAATCAAATGGAACTCTGTGATCACAGATAAAGATACAAAATTTGATTTAAAGTTGGCATGGTATTGTAACAGTTAACTTCTAGACAAAATTCACCAGAGTTCACATTACAGTCACAATTTCTAGTCAAAGTTCACATTCAAACTCTGATTCTGATTACTTTTTTATGTCAATAAACCATCTTCTAATTCATTAAACTGGTTTATTAAAAACAAACTAGAGGTTTTTGTCACAAAAACGGATGTCTCCCCTCTAATAAAAACAATATGTAAAAGGAAATCACTAAAAATGTTATGGTCTTGATGAATGATACTTCCCCTCATTATGCGTTTTCCACACTACATTTTTCAAGAAGAAAATGATAACAGCTAATAACTCCAAAAATACTGATACCAGATTTATGGCCCTTGTGCATGACACTTACTTTCAACATGCTCTTTCCAAAAATAAAATGTCATTCCAATAGCATCAGTCGAACAGGAGTTATTGATCGGCCAAAAAATGTAACAAAGGGCAATAACTCCAAAAGTATTGAAGCCAGAATTATGGCCCTTGTTCATGACACTTTCTCTCATCATGCTCTTTCCATGCATGAAGTTTCAATACGATGGCAAGAGCCATGTAGGAGTTATCGTCCGGACAAGAAAGAATTAAACAAATGTACAAGGGGCAATAACTCTAAATTTATTGAAGCTCGAGTTATAGATCTTATGCATGACACTTTCTCTTATCATGATCGTTCCATGTATGAAGTTTCACTCCAATGGCATGTGTCACATAGGAGTAATCATCCGGACAAAAAATTGTGATTTTTTACAAAGGGCAATAACTCCAATATTAGTGAAGCCAGAGTTATGGACCTTGTGCATGACACTTCCTCTCGTTATGATCTTTCCATATATGAAGTTTCAATCCACTGGCACGAGCCATATAGGAGTTATCGTCCGGACAAAAAAGTTTGATTTTTTTTTACAAAGGGCAATAACTCCAATATTAGTGAAGCCAGAGTTATGTACCTTCTGCATGACACTTCCTCTCATCATGCTCTTTCCATATATGAAGTTTCAATCAACTGGCATCAGGCATATTGAAGTTATTGTCCGGACAAAAAAAATTGATATTTTTTACAAAGGGCAATAACTCCAATATTAGTGAAGCCAGAGTTATGGACCTTGTGCATGACACTTCCTCTCGTCCTGATCTTTCCATATATGAAGTTTCAATCCACTGGCACGAGCCATATAGGAGTTATCGTCCGGACAAAAAAGTTTGATTTTTTTTTACAAAGGGCAATAACTCCAATATTAGTTAAGCCAGAGTTATGGACCTTGTGCATGACACTTCCTCTCATTATGCTCTTTCCATATATGAAGTTTCAATCAACTGACATCAGGCATATTGAAGTTATCGTCCGGACAAAAAGTGTGACAGACAGACGGACAGACGGACGGACAGACGGACAGACAGACAACTCTCACGAAAACAATATGTCTCCCCCATATAAATATGGGGGGAGACATAAATATAACTTTTCTGAATCGATACATTTTGACCAGTTCCTTTAACATTACCTATGAATAGCTATTGACAGACAACTTTCTGGTGAATACTTGACATTACAGGTTTTTACCTGTGACTGGAAATCCGTTGTTTCAACAACTGGACATGTTTAATGCTTTTCAGAAGGTTCTTATATGCTACGCAGTCGCGTTTTCCGTAATTCATTTGTTTGGAACAAAGTTTACACAAGGTTCCCTCGTCCGAAGTTTACTTTCAGTTTCACGAAATCGTCGCCAATTATCACTTTTCTTGTTTCTTTACCAAATGTCAACGTAATTTCTTTCTCTAGCCATCTTGGGTAGAACTTGTTTTCCACACTGTTATCGTAATATCTGCCTATGCTTCTCATTTTTGTCTTAAATTCAGATTAATTGACAGTACAGATACAGAATTCCATATCACGGACGCCATCTTGGAAATGTTGAACGAACACTGCATAATACGAGCGTTTTGATTGGCTGTAGGACAAGAGTCTCGTTATTCGATTAGCTGAACCGAAATCTCGCTGTTAACGTGATATAAACGTTGTTAACGCGGATTTACTTGGAATAGTGAAAGAATATATCGGCAAATAATAATTTCCTGAATTATTCGCCATAACCCCCCCCCCCCCCCTTACAAATTTCTCAACGGATTTACATCGATCTCAAAAACGGCCCTGAGTGAAACGAAATCCGCGGAATTCCGCGGATCCGCGGAAAATTCTCACCCCTGTGACAGAGGTGAGAATGGCCGTTGGTGAAAAAAGAGGAAAATTGGCAGGGGTCAGGGGGCCGCCTAGGCCCCTTGCGGGACATGGGCAGTGGCCATGTGGGGGGTTCATGGGGGCGAAGCCCCCCGACGCAAAATGAAATATAGCTTTCCTGAGCACTTCAGGAGCCTTCTCCTGCATTTTCACTTGGGTCTATCATTCATGTGTTTTTTTTACAATTATACTTGAGTTGCATGTCATACACGATGAGCTGTGTTTCAAACAAACCAGTTGTAGAACATGTCCATACAATTTACATTCAGTTTATTATTGGGTCCATTCAACATTGCCAGATTAATGTCTTGTCAAACACAAGCAATTAAAACTCACACGTTTTAAAAATGAAATCAAATGGAGCTCTGTGATCACAGATAAAGATACAAAATTTGATTTAAAGTTGGCATGGTATTGTCACAGTTAACTTTCTAGACAAAATTCACCAAAGTTCACATTACAGTCACAATTTCTAGTCAAAGTTCACATTCAAACTCTGATTCTGATTACTTTCTTATGTCAATAAACCATCTTCTAATTCATTAAACTGGTTTATTAAAAACAAAATATAACTTTTCTGAATAGCTATTGACAGACAACTTTCTGGTGAATACTTGACATTACAGGTTTTTACCTGTGACTGGAAATCCGCTGTTTCAATAACTGGACATGTTTAATGCTTTTCACAAAGTTCTTATATGATACGCAGTCGCGTTTTCCGTAATTCCATTGTTTGGAACAAAGTTTACACAAGGTTCCCTCGTCCGAAGTTTACTTTCAGTTTCACGAAATCGTCGCCAATTATCACTTTTCTCGTTTCTTTACCAAATGTCAACGTAATTTCTTTCTCTAGCCATCTTGGGTAGAACTTGTTTTCCACACTGTTATCGTAATCTCTGCCTATGATTCTCATTTTTGTCTTAAATTCAGATTAATTGACAGTACAGATACAGAATTTCATATCACGGACGCCATCTTGGAAATGTTGAACGAACACTGCATAATACGAGCGTTTTGATTGGCTGTAGGACAAGAGTCTCGTTATTCGATTAGCTGAACCGAAATCTCGCTGTTAACGTGATATAAACGTTGTTAACGCGGATTTACTTGGAATAGTGAAATAATATATCGGCAAATAATAATTTCCTGAATTGTTCTCCATAACACCCCCCCCCCCCCAACACATTTCTCAACGGATTTACATCGATCTCAAAAACGGTCCTGAGTGAAACGAAATCCGCGGAATTCCGCGGATCCGCGGAAAATTCTCACCCCTGCCCGGGCCTGACATCGCTCACCAGACAATAAGAGGAGAAGATTTTCAAAGTTTTCACTATATGTTTCTATTGAAAACTTAACATCCCAGGGGCGGTGCCAATTTTGACCCCAGGGACACAATTTATATAACTTTTGTAGAGGACCTGAACATGATGCTAAAAGAATGTAGTGAAAGAATGGATAGAGCATTAGACCACTGGAACTTGTATTCTTTGGATGCTAGAGGCGGATTCTCCCACCATTAATGACCTATGCAAACAGTTTGGATCCAGATCAGGCCCCACATAATGTGGGGCCTGATCTGATATCCAAATTGTTTGTAAATGAGACTGAACTTCTGTGTGTAGTGGGATTCTCCCGCCACTAATGACCTATGCAAACAGTTTGGATCCAGATCAGGGCCAACATAATGTGGTGCCTGATCTGATATCCAAACTGATTGTCAATGAGACTGAACTTCTGAAAAACTTAGAAAGAAAATGTGTAGTGGGATTCTCCCACCACTAATGACCTATGCAAACAGTTTGGATCCAGATCAGGGCCAACATAATGTGGTGCCTGATCTGATATCCAAACTGTTTGTCAATGAGACTGAACTTCTGAAAAACTCAGAAAGAAAGTGTGTAGTTTGGATAACTTGTGAATATGCTGCAGACAACAATTTAGCAGATGACAAAATTACCCAGCATGCAAAGAGTTAAGCTGAAATTCACAACAGATATGCTCTATATTGATAGCTGGTAGCTTAATGCAGGGCATAGGTATGAAAAAAAGCTTTAAGAGTATTCTGCATTTTTAGAATTATCCACAGTTTTCTCAATCTTAAATGAGTGTGTGTTATTTGTCTAAACACAATTTCTACTCTACTGATCAGGCTAAGGGTGATTATATAAGAACTGACCCACTGACTGGTCTCAGCTAAGAGTGATATTAAGGAGAAACCTTTAGAATGTAATTTCCGGGCCACTTATGATACTTATAAAACTCATAAAGTTATGCTAAGTAAATCTATACACCAAATATCTAAGCTCTTGGACATGTAGTTTCTGACAAGAATATTTTTAAAGTTTTTCCTATGCATAACTGGTGATCCCATAGGCTGTTTACGCAGTCAGCTATTAATAACTTGAAATCCCCGGGGTGGGACCAATTTTGACCCTAGGGGCATAATTTATATAACTTTTGTAGAAGTCCTGAAGTTGAAGCTATGTGCCAAATATGAAAGCTGAGGACCTTCTAGTTTTAGAGAAGATGATGTTCAAAGTTTTCACTATATGTTTCTATTGAAAACTGAAACCCCCTGGGGCAGGGCCAATTTTGACCCCAGGGGTATAATTTATATAACTTTTGTAGAGGACCTACATATGATGCTATGTGCCAAAGATGAAAGCTGAGACCCCTGTAGATTCAGAGGAGAAGAACTTTAAAGGTTCAAATTGTTGACGACGAACGACGGACGACGCACACCGACGGACGACGGACATCAGGCGATCACAAAAGCTCACCCTGAGCACTTTGTGCTCTGGTGAGCTAAAAATAGCATTTACTACAAAAAAGGAAAACTTTATGCACAATTGTTTAGTTTAGAAACCATTGTGATAAATAGAGCAGTTTCACACATTTGCATAGTAGACTCAGATCAGACGACTCCTCTAGCAGTGATCAGGGTCTGCTATGTTTGTTTTTGATATAGATCTGATTCTACAGTTTTTGTCAAAGCGAAAGATTTCCTTGAAAGGTTTAAATTATAAAATAGCTAATGCATATTCATGATGTCACAATTTCTTACATGAATATTGATCAGGGAAAGTGTTAAGTGATGATGCAATGACACTATTGATTAAAAGTGCAACATCATGGAGTTCCTTCCAAATGAGACATTCTAATAAACAAACACTGTCATTCAAGACATTCTTATAACCCTTTACTCCTGGGTCCATAAATACGCCTTTGCAACCAGAGTAGACCCAGATCATACAGCTCCTATAGGAGCTGTCTGATCAGGGTCTGCTATGTTTGCTTATGGTATATTATAGTTCTAGTTCTATAGTTTCTGACTAACCCAAAATGTGCTTTGTTCATATGCCATTATAAAAAATAATTTAATTACTATTCATGACATCATAATTTCTTAAATGAATATTCATGGAGTGAAGGGTTAAACAAAATTACAGGGGTAAACATATAAACAAACACTGTCATTCAAGACATCTGTTTTCTTTATTTATCGTTAACAACAGCCGAGTCTTGTGTTTCTTCATCATACCTTTCTTTATGGTCAAGACTTTGATTTTTTCAACACAAATAAAATCTCAAACACATAAAGTATACACTTGCAAAATTTAGCAGCTGTAAGTTTCAGGTTAAAAAAGTCCACAATAACAAATTACCTCTCTTTTCTTGTCTATTACCTTCCTTTACTCGTCTAGCACATTCATAAGACTAGAAAACTTGGGCATGTCATCTACAGTCGAAAAAGCATATTTATTACAACTGGCAACCCGTTTTTTGATGCTATACCAAGCATACTACTTTTTTAAAAACAATGAAATTAAGCTGAACAGACAGTCACATATACAAATACTCAGACCTTACCAAAAGAATTTTCATTACAGCCTCATTTGCTAGCAGGACTCAATCTAGAAATAAATAAAACTGAAAGATGCTTTCAAAATCCAAATACAGTAAAACTTCGATTATCCGAACACTAAAATACGTATTATTATCGATCTTTAAGACAGGTGGCAGCTTAATGCATAGTGAAAGTCATGCAGAAAGCTCCTCTAGGAGCTTTCTGCATGACTTTCACCATGCATTAAGCAGCCACCTGCCTAAAAGGGTCTAAATTCTTCTATACCGAAAATTCGAATAATCGAGGTTTTACTGTATGGTAAATAACAGAAAGCCTACCCTGTAGGGACCTTTTTCATTGTGATTTCTTGAAATAGGAATGACCTTAGAATCAGACCAACAGTAAAATGCTTATTTCAGATCAAAATTCAGTATAATTCCATGACATTTGTAGCGCATTTAACATAGTCTCAGTGAAAGTTGGTAATGTTCATATGTACAAATATTGAATCTGCACTACCAGCGAGCAGATAATCAAGACTATCTGATGCTTATCTTGTTAGTACAAACATCTTTCTGAAATAAATACCATACTGTATCTTATATTGGACAGAATACCTTCACAAGTATAAGTAAAGTAATGGGGAACTGAAAAGAGGGCATACCCCTTTCCCTCATATAAATGCATTTTCAAGCATTTGCAAACAGAGTAGACCCAGATCAGCTGTCAGATCAGGGTCTGCTCCATTTGCTTTTGACATGATATAGAGCCGATTCTAGTTTTTGTCACAGCAAAAAATTTCCTTGAAAAGTTTACAGTTTAAAACTTCAGCTAATAAAATTTCATTATGTCATAATTTCTAACATGAATATTGAACAGGGAAAGGGATACAGGGAGAGTGTATCTATCTGATACACAGATACACGGCTAAAATGTGACCTGCCTCAAGGGGAAAATATTCAGAGTAGCTCTCTTTAGATGCCACTTAATTGGTGTATTTAAAAGCAGGTGGCTGTTTAATGCAGAACGGATTTAATGCAGAAAGCATAATTTTAAAACTGCATAAAGCTACCACTTGCCTTACTGAGCCATAGTTAACCCATTACCTCATAGGTTATTTTTAGATACAACCTCTTTGAATAAATCTACCGAAAAGGAGCATTAACTAGAGAAAAAGAAAATTTTAGAATTTTTTAAACAATTGTGATAAATAGAGCATTTGTTCCAATAGCAGCTAATGCTCTATTTATCACAATGGTTTCACAAAGTGACTTTTACAGTTGTCAATATGAGGGAACGAGTTAAGACTTGTCTCCAGTGGTGACTTTTTGAGAATTTTTTATACAGTGTAAAACTAGATGATATCGTGAGTGACTAACAATGTAGACTATGATAAAAAATCTTAGGCATGCAACAGTTGATCTTTGTCTGCAGTACATGTATTTGCAAATCTGTCTAAAACTCTCCCCCATGATACCAGCTAAATTATAGCACAGCTCTCCTTTGGAGCTAGGAGTTTGAATTAATTCAAGCATAATGAACAGTGAAATACTACAGCTTACTATAAGAAACATGAAACAACATCGAGTACAACCAGTAAAAGAAGCAGACAATTTTAATCTCCCCAATGTTGCAGTATACCCTCATTACCCTAAGTATTAAACTTCGGCAAACAGTACAGACCCAGATCAAACTGCTCCTAAAGGAGCAGTTTGATCAGGGTCTGCACTATCTGACACTATGTCAGTCTGATTTAAAGTTATCAAAACAGTGGCAAATGGTTCTATTCAGCTTTGCCAACTGATGGAAGGGAAGACAGGGTGTCCAAACACTATGGGTAAATAGGGTAATGGTTGTGAAAATAAGAAGAAAAATTTATGTGGTGAAAGAAAACAGGACCCTTGTACAGTCAAAAGATTCAAGACTAGATCACTGCTACCAGCCAAACTGGTGAAAAGGATTCAAGAACTCGGTTTGTAGTACGGGGAGTTGCAAAATGTTCAATTTGAAAATAAACAGTTCAATTTTACTGTTGTTTCACAAGATTCCATCTTGTGAGAAAAAAAAACAAAACTGCAAGCATTTGTGCTTTGACACGAGGAAAGATGCCTATTGATTGTTGCAAACAGTGTACCCCTAGACAGAGCTGTAAAAAAATCTAGGTAGAGTATATGTTTAACCCTTTACTCCATGAATTTTTATGTAAGAAATGAATATTGACTAGATTAATTTTAAAATTGCATATTAACAAATGAATTTTTTGCAAAAGCAGAAACTATAGAATCAAATCTATATTAATCCATAAGCAAACAGAGCAGACCCTGATCAGATGGCTCTTATAGGAGCCATCTGATCTGGTCTACTCTGTTTGCAAAGGTGTATACATGGAGTAAAGGGTTAAAATATTTTCTGTACTTATGTGCCAGTACTTATTAGACTCACCTTTCTGGGGCTTTTCTAATAAGTACTGGCACGATAAGACAGGGTTTGGCTGAGAAATAAGAGATTTACCTCTTATCTTCATCTACAGCCCTGGCCCCAGATCAGTTCCATATCAGAGAGGATTTATCAACATTGTTTGCAGCAATCCAAAAGTTCCTTTTCCTTGTTGAGCTACTCACAGTGGTCCAGATAAGATGTGTAAATTTAAACATTTTCAAGAATAGCTCATTTCTCCATCAAACCCTATACTGGGTCCACTTTTTAGAATCGTCTCAAAGGGATGATTCTAATGAGTGGTTACAGTACATGTATAGTGTTTGGTAAAAAATGATGATTTTAGTATTTGGGTATGCACCTTTATCTGTAGCTCTGGCCTCCCAATAGTATGTAAGCTAAGAACAAATACACTAACAGTGAAACTACACTTAACTGAAGAAATCACAAAACAATATCTATATGTCATTAACCCTTTATCTGATAAATATCCATGTATGAAATAATGACATCATGCATATTAATTACATGAATTTTTATAACTGCATTTTGGCCATGGCAGAAACTGTAGAATCCAATTCTTATTACTTCATAAACAAATACAGCTGACCCTGGACAGATGGATCTTAAAGGAGCCGCCTGATCTGGATCATTTCTGTTTGCGATGGTGTTAAATGGTGTATTTATGAGGTAAAGGGTTAAGGGTCAAGAATAGCTCTCATTGCCATACAGGAGATAAGAATAGACTGGTTTGCCTACAGATTTATCTCCCTTTGGTTACCAACTTAAAAGGGGGGAAAAATAGAAGAGAAACTTTTCTCATATATGCGTCTTCGCAACACGTGAAAATAATTGTGAAATTGAACAAAAAAATTCACCATTAAGCTTTACTGAACAAATAACAAAGTGAGTGCTTGTATGTGTCTCAGTGTCACAGATTTTCTGTAATCACTGTAATCGTTTTTGTCTATAAGCCAGGCTGGGTCAAGCTGTTGTTTGGTAATTCCATTCCTGTTACAGTTAAGAACTGTCTAATAAAGAAGTCCTTTACTTTGATTGAAAATAATACCATGGAATCTGTCTATACAGACCTTATAATGAATAAGTATGGAAGTATATACATGGCTTCAGATAAGATGCGTAAATTGAAATATTTTCAAGAATAACTTCTTTATTTCTCCACCAAACCCTATACTGTGACCACTCTTTAGAATCGTCTTGAAGAGACGATTCTAAAGAGTGGTCACAGTATAGGGTTTGGTCGAGAAATGATGATTTTAGTATTTGGGATGCACCCTTATCTGTAGCTCTGTATATATACCGGTAAGCTGATCGTTGCTTAACGTTTGGTCAGAGTAATGGTATTAGACTTATTGTTGGTGGTCACTGTAGACTGGTTATACTGTAATTAACTAATTAACCCATTCCTTCACAGGCTATTTTTAGATCCAACCTCTTTGGATGCATCTACCGAAAAGGAGCATTAACTAGAGAAAAGGAAATGTTTAGAATTTTTTAATTTGAAACCATTGTGATAAATAGAGCATTTACTCCTATAGGAACAAATGCTCTATTTATCACAATAGTTTCAACAGGTGACTTTTACAGAGGCGTAGAAAGGCGTATTTATGGAGGCAAGGGTTAACTAATTAACTGTTTCTTACATCTAGCATCATATCACTGAATCAATGATTCAGCCACTGGACATACTGTGATTTATTACAATAGTAAGAACGAGCAAATGCGGTGGGGATCCAGGGGGGAAAAAGTGTTACGACTTAAACATCCCATTTGATGACTAAATTCCAATAATTTCAGCAGTAACATCTGTTCAATACTGATAATAAAAACTGAAATAAAATACTCAATCATAAACAACTACCAAAATAAACCCTAAATATCTAGCCAGACAAGCTTTAAAAGGCAAATAAAGCAGACGCAGATCCTACACTATTTTGAAATATCAAAACCGTGTCAAACTGGTGTCAAACCGTGTCAGCTTAATCCTTTCCCAATTCAAAGTTTATTCCTAATTTCAATACCTACTGAATGTTCATAGGCAAAATAGTTATAATGAAACATGGAAGGTGGTACATTCTAGACATTTAAGAAAATAAAGAAACAGATCTTTCAAATTCTATTAGCAAACAAAGATTCAAACCCTGATCTGACAGCTCCTATAAAAGCCGTCTGATCTGGGTCTACTCTGTTTGCAAATGCGCAAAAACATGTTTACATGAAGGAAAGAGTTAACAAATCATTGGAGAGGTGAAAGATAACTAATTCTATAAATTAAACTGACATGATCACAAAAAGTGCAGACCCAGATCAAACTTCTCCTTCAGGAGCAGTTTGATCTGGGTCTGCACTGTTTGCCTAAGCTTGTCTGTCCGAATACTTAAGGGAATTAGGGTACTCAGAGACATTTTCCAGAACAATGATAAAGGTAGATAGTGAAAGGTGTGGCACAAGTTTTGGCATCTCAAGGACTTAGTCCAAAACGGTTGTTACTACAATCTATGGGGCGACCTAATGTTGACCTTTACAAACAATCTGGATCCAGATACGACTCAGTGTCTCATCAGGATCCAAACTGTTTAACACTCTGATCACCCTTTTCAATAGAAATGAAAGATAAATAATCTTCATCCATTTTCAGAGGACAAATATTTGCTTATGATGGTTTAATAATGAAGTTTGACTGTTTCGAACGAAGCCCTCAATTAGATCTTCAAAGGATAGCCAAATCAAACAGGAAATTACAAAATGATTCATTTCATTAACTGTAACATAATTAGCAAATTTTTGTGCTGAAATTGTTGCCTGCTTTTTCGCCAGCTTTATGCCCAAGCGTTACCTATATTTTCTTTACAACAATTGGAGTGCCCACAAAAGAATGTGACACCCATGTGACAACTAAGTTACACAATATTCACTGCCATGGTTTTAACCCTTCACTTCAAGAACATTCATGTAAGAAATAATGACATTATAAATATCAATTATACGATTTTTTATGATCAAATATGAACACAGGAATTTTTGGCTGTAGCAGAAACTGTCAAATCAGATCTTTTATTGTCCCATAAGCAAACAGAGCAGAACCTGATCAGACGGCTCCTGCAGCAGCTGTCTGACCTGGGTCTACTGTTTACAAAGGCTTAAAAAGGTGTATCTATGGTGAAAAGGGTAAATATATAGCCAGAGGCCAAAACTTCTGTCCTATAGTACAACACTTATACAGTTCAGCAACTATAAACAAAAATTTATATCAATGAATCCTGTTCAAGTGAAAATATGTCTACAGACAGAGAGGAAGGGTTTAACATTAATCAGTTCAAGACAATATCTGTGATGAAGACCTGTTGACAAGAATTATTAATCTATCCAATTCTTTTCATTTTTCGGCCAAACCCTATCTTTTTGGTACTCCATAAAATGCCTCAGATTAGATTATTCTACTGAGAACCATCAAGATGGGACTTAGCAGAGAAATACTGAATGTACAGTAGACCCCCTCTAATGCGACTACTTAATGAATAAACATGGGTGTCTTTATAAGCAGGTAGTTGCTTAATGCAGGGCAAAAGTAATGTAGAAAAGCTTTCTACATTACTTTTGTCCTGCATTAAGCTTCCACCTGTATCTAGCACCCAGAATTTTTTGGTGGTCGCATTAGCAGGGTTTCACTGTATGTTACTGAGATTTCCTAAAACAAACGCACTTCTCTTATACAGAGCTCTGTCTCTCCATTTCAGACCAATAGCTATCCAAACTAATGTCTCTTATACAGAGCTCTGTCTCTCCATTTCAGACCAATAGCTATCCAAACTAATGTCTCTTATACAGAGCTCTGTCTCTCCATTTCAGACCAATAGCTATCCAAACTAATGTGATACACTGAGGACAAACCATTTTTCAAAACAAAATACTGTTTTGGGATATGATAATGCAGTGAGACCTCTGGGAAACAGACTATTACAGCGGTTATGACATTGAAATCAAACTCCTTACAGTAAACCCCATAATGACAGATCAGCAACTATGAGTTCAATGTGTTCTATAATCTCAACGAGATGACAAAATTATGAATATTACCTATCATATTCTACAAATTTTGTCTCCCTTAAAACAAACTATCTCAAACCTAATTATTTCTGCTTCAAATAATATCGCTTCCAGTAGAGTCCCTCTAAACCAGACATTGAAATCAGTATTTATGTCAGTCTTAAGACAGGTGGCAGCTAAATATAGGGTGAAAGTAATGCAGAAAGCTCCCAAAGGAGCTTTCTGCATGACTTCCACCCTTCATTAAGCAGTCACCTAAAATCACTTAAATTCTTCTCTATAAAAATCCTGGTTTAAAGGGGAATTACTGTTTTTCTATGAGATCACAAATTTTACCCTTTTCCAAAGACATAAATTAAGGGTTGTAACCTTTTCCTTCATATATACGCCTTTTCACAAATTTGCAAACAGAGTAGACCCAGATCAGAAGTCATCTGATCAGGGTCTGCTCTGTTTGCTTTTGACATTACAAAGATCTGATTCTACAGTGTTCGTCAGAGCAAAAAATTTCACCTACTACATTTTTAAAATTCAAGCTTTAATCAACTTGTCTACCAAAATGCAATCAGGGTGTCAAACAGTTTGGATCCTGATGAGACACAGAGTTACTCGGCATCTCATCTGGATCCAAACTGTCATTCATCCACCCATAACAATCTAAAGGTAAAAAGTAGAATCCATAAAGTATAAAATACTAAAATTTGCTAGAGGATTTTGAATGACAAACAATGCAGATCCTGATCACAGTACTCCTCTATAAGCCCTCTGATCTGGGTCTACACAATTTGCAAATGTTAGTACAATCCCACATTCAATTGGCTAATTATTCATAATATTGATAATACACAAACATACAGAAGAATGGATGGTCGTAATCTTACTATAAAAATACACAGCATATTGCACCTCTATCTTGTAAAAGTTCTAACCTATACAGAGCTAGACCTGTTAAAATACCCATTAAACTTTCATATAATGCCAATGATAGCCCGATGTCTGGTGGTAGTGCTTTCGGTGTTTGTGATATCTGCTCATCATCGTAACTATTTGACCAAGTCAGACTTGGAAACAATGCATACAGTAAAATCTCTGAAAAGCGATCAAGAAAACAGGGTTTAATTCAATAGTTGTAACTTAATGCAGGATGAAAGTTAGCTTTCTGCATTACATCCATCCTACATTAAGCAACCACCTGCTTTTAATGATAGCCTGTTACATACTAACATAGTCCGGACAGCTAATGATTTGACATTAAAGGACAGTCTCGACCTGTGACCAATTAGACCACAATAACGGGAAGAGCACTCTGATAAGAGCTCCTGAGGAATATTTAGAAAAACAATTATGATACTTGTTTACTTTAGGTCTCCACCAAACCATATTTTATGTGTACTTAATTTATTCACCTCAGGAAGGCAATTCTAACAAGTACCAACAAGGGTATGGTAGAGATATGACAGATTTGGACACAATAACATGACTCATATATATGGTTCCGACTCATGCAAACAGTGCAGATTCTGGTCAAAAGTCGACTTGTAATGTGGAAGCTGATCGATTTTGCAATATCCGTCTCGTAGCGGTTGCTTCGGTATTTCGTACACTATTGTTAACAGTGTAAACCCTAGCAGCTGATCTGTGTCTACAACGTTTGCAAATGTCCTGTGTTCTTTTGTCTGTGACAACAACTGTTTGATGCTGATGTTGCTGCTGAATATTTAAGAAGTTGGTTGTCTGTTGAAAAGGCTGGCTAATAAACTTGTTGTATTTTGCCCTAGGCAACAGATGTTCTTTCTTAACCCTTTACCTAATAAATATTAATGTAAGAAATGACTATGAATACTAGATAGCTGAATTTCCATGACATATAAACAATGGAGTGCACTGTAGAATCAAATCAATACTTTTGCATGAACAAACATCGCAGATCCTGATCAGACAGCCCCTTCAGGAGCTATCTTATCCAGGTCTCGTCTGTTTGCAAAGACACTGGGCACAGTGCTATTTATGAACCCTTAACATAATATATATAAATATGCTTTTAATCCATTTGCAAACATAGTACTCCCAGATCAGATGGCTCCTGTGGGAGTTGTCTGATCAGGGTCTGCTTTTTTTGATTGTCAAATACAGTAAAACCTCTCTTATAACGGCCAATAAATTACATCACATATTTTGTGTTAAAAGCAGGTGGCTGCTTAAAGCAAGGTGGAAGTAAAACAGAACGCTCCTATAGGAGCGTTCTGTTTTACTTTCACCTTGTTTTAAGCAGCCACCTGTCCTAAATACCAACTAATTAACATAATTTAGTGGCTGTTATAGAGAGGCTTTAGCGTACTATAGATATGATTCTACAGTTTCCTAAAAACTCCTGTGTTCATATGTCATTATATAAATTCAGCTAACTAATAACCAAGATGTCATGGCTTCTTGTATGAATGTTTATGAGGTAAAGGGTAAACTATTTAGATATGTGAACCAGAGATAACCCCTAGTGTACACTAGTGACTACATACAATACAGCTCAACCTTAATAATGATAGCTAATACAAAACATGCAGTTACTGCATCAGGGAATGAGACAGACTCTCTCAATACACTTGTGGCTCAAAGCCTGTTACGGTAAATCAATGAAATCCATTGCAAACAGTTTGGATCTAGGTAAGGGGACCAATTTGTTGCCTTTCTACACCTTTGCAAACAGAGTAGACCCGGATCAGACGGCCCCTGTAGGAGCTGTCTGATCAGAGTCTGCTTGGTTTACTTATGGACGTGTTTAGATCTGATTCTCCAGTCTCTGCTAAGTTAAAAAAGATTCCTGTATTCATGTGCCATCACAAATATTCAGCTAATAAATATTCATGATGTGATTATTTCTTACATGAATATTCAAATAACTCAAGACAAATATGTTCAAAGGAACACACACGTCAGCTGCTGGCAGAGGTGTAATGAAAAATGCACGAGACAGACATACAGAAAATGGAAAAGTGATCCCTAAGTGTCATCCTGCTAAAGCAGGTTAACACATAAATTGTATTTTGACCCATTCCCTCATATTGACGCCTTCTGACACCTCTGTAAAAGTATTTTTTGAAGCAGTTGTGATAAATAAAGCATTTGCTCCATCTGAGCAAATGCTTTATGTATCACAATGGTTTCAAACCAACACAAATGTTAACTTTTCCTTTTTTCTAGTAAATGCTCCTTTTCAGTAGATTTATTCAAAGAGGTTGGGTCTAAAAAACAGCCTAAAAGGGAAATGGTTATGGATCAAACAAGAGAGTTTTGGCATACAATTTTCTGTGTGACTACTTTATAAATGTTTGTGATACCTTATCAATATCACAAGGCCAGTTTTTACTTAGCTCCTCATCCAGATCAAAACTATTAGCAATGGTTAACACAAATCCCCCCCATGGTGTGCTTAACCCTATACTCCATGAATATTAATGTAAAAGTTTGGCATGGGTAGAACTTGTAGAATCAGATCTACATAATTCCTTAAGCAAACAGAGCAGACCATGATCAGACAGCTCCTACAGGAGCCTGACCTGGACCTACTCTGTTTGCAACGGCATGAACTGTTTTCCTGTTCAATATTTATTCCTAATTTCAATACCTACTGAATATCCATGAACAAAATAATTATAATGAAATATGCCAGACGGAAACATTGTAGCCATTTTAGAAAGTAAAGAAACAGATCTGTCAAATTCCACTAGCAAACAGAGCAGACCCTGAACAGACGGCTCCTATAGGAGCCATCTGATCTGAGTCTACTCTGTTTGCAAATGCGTGAAAACACATGTATATGAGGGAGAGGGTTAAAATACATATCTATGGAGTAAAGGGTTAAAAGCTCAGACAAGTTTAGTGTAGTACCCTGTTCAAATTCAAAACTTTGTTCCCGAGGCTTCCTCAGATTATCCAACAAACACTTTATCAACAGTTAACTCAAACCATAAACAAGAACAAGGTAATGACCACTAAAGTTGCTGGAGAAGTGAATTCACAGTAAAACCTCTCTACAGCATCCACTTAATGAATAAACGAGGTTCTACATAAGCTGGTAATTGCTGAATGCAGCACAAAAGCAATGCAGAAAGCTCCTGAGGGAGCTTCCTGCATTGCTTTTGTCCTGCATCAAGCTTTCATATGTCTGAAGAACCAAGAATTTTTGGACTGGTTGTTGAAGAGAATTTTTACTATATCTGTTCATAAATATGCACCAATACTTGATATTATCGCAATTCTAAGTCTCCTTCGCAAGACAGAAACAGTAAGAGCGACTAAGGATCCTTTTTCTTCTCTCAAGATACGATAATGACAACAAAACAAAACATCTGGCAGGGGTAGCTGGAGCATCAATCAATGCAGATACTCTTACATCTGTTTGGGCAGGTAGTCCGAGGCATGGGGGTTGAGGTTTGACTTGATGATTAAACCGTTCTCGGGGGTCTGAGACTGTGATGACGATGATGAGTACAGTGGGGACGGGGACGAGCTCCCAGAATTCTCGGAGCTGATACCGTCCACGGCAGTGTTGGCAGGCATGAGGGCCATGACTTCAGCCATCTTGGACTTTAAATCTATAATCTCTTGTTCACGCTTCTGTATAATTCCTGAAATGTTGTCAAGAAAAATTGTCATGTAATTTCATCATAATGATTTTAACATGAAATAAAGTCATTATAACATAAAGTAATCTGTTGTCTACATAAAACTGATGTCTGTTAATTTCTGAAAATGATTTTTTTAATCAATTGTCTGCAAAATTACAGACACAGAGTAAACCTGATGAGACATTGAGTTATTCCCAGCTTTATTATATAAATACTTTCAGTGTTTTTCAATACCTAAAGCATTTTTACTTGATACTCCAGGCTCTTTTACTCCTTAACTCTTTCCTTCACTGTTCTATGTTTATTTCAAATTTCAATACCTACTGAATATTCAGGGCCAAAATAGTTATAATGAAATATGGAAGGTGGGCCATTGTAGCCATTTTAGAAAGTAAAGAAATAGATCTATCAAATTCCATTAGCAAACAGAGCAGACCCTGATCAGACGGCTCCTATAGGAGCCATCTGATCTGGGTCTACTCTGTTTGCAAATGCATGAAAAGTTGTTTATATGAAGGAAAGGGTTAACCCTTTCCCTCATACAAATGCTTTTTCACGCATTTGCAAACAGAGTAGACACAGATCAGAGTAGAAGTCATCTGATCAAGGTCTGCTCTGTTTGCTTATGAAATTATAATAGATCTGACTATATAATTTCAGACAATAACAAAAGTTCATGTGTAGATATGCTATTATAAAAATTAAGCTAATAAATATTCTTGATCTCATTATTTCTTACATGAATACTGAACAGGTAAAAGATTAACTTCATGAATATCTATTGAAAACTCCTATCATTAATATAATTATTGAAATGTGTCTATGGGACACTGATGCCCTGCGGCAAACAGGAAGTAGATGAATGACAGACCTGAAAAGGGGAGACACGGTAAAACGCTGAGCATTATGATTATGCTTCAGACCAAATATCAAATCATTCCAACTTACACAAGCCAAAAAATCTTCGATGAAAACTTGTCATTAAACAATCACAAAAATTAAATCAAAGGGTTGACAAAAAGAATGTAGATGAACCACAGACCTGAAAAGGGGAGACACAGTACAACTCGCTATGATTATGCTTCAGACCAAACATCAAATCATTCCAGCTAACATAAGCCAAGAATCTTTGACGAAAATTTTACAGGACGGAGGTATGTATGTACGGATAAGGGTAAAACATAGTGCCCCCATTGCCTAAACATTAAAATTAAATTAATTCTTGTATTAAAATAAACAAGAGCACCGCATGTGAGTACCAACACTTATTGAAATGTAGGGGCTGTCTAATCAGGGTATGCTTTGGTCACAGTTATCTTATATGATACCAATCTTATTTTCTACTGTTTGGCAAAGACATAAATGTCATTATTTTAAGTTTCTAATTCAATACAGTATAACCTCTCTCTAACGGCCACTTAATTACATCAAGTATTTTGTGTTAAAGGCAGGTGGTTGCTTAAAGCAAGGTGAAAGTAAAACAGAACGCTCCTATAGGAGCGTTCTGTTTTACTTCCATCTTGCTTTAAGCAACCACCTGTCCTAAATACCAACTAATTAACACAATTTAGTGCTGTTATAGAGAGGTTTCACTGTAACTAATTAATAATCATAATGGTGGGGTCATGCATTCAATTTAATGAATCTCACCTTGTAAAATTTCCACCTGTCTTTTCGCCTCACCCAGGGCAGAGAACAGGTCTAGTTTGATCCTGGTCTCAGCGCTCAGGCTATTTTCTAAATGTGCTGTCTTGTCCTGCATGGCTGCTAGGGCTGACATTAAAACTTCTGTGTCACTCTGTGCTTCTTTGTATTGGCGGAGGGTCTGAAATGTGCAGAACAACCTTGTTTACTTCCTTCAAAATCTAAGCATTTTTTTCTTGAAATGCAGCTGCCTGTTTTAGTCATTAAAGTAGATGGTTGTTCTTTTTTTTTACTCGTCACAGTATGTGACATTTTTATCAACCCTTTCCCTGCTGAATATTCATGTAAGCAGAGCTCCAGATAAGATGCATAACATTTTCAACAATAACTCCTTTATTTCTCCACTAAACCCTATACTGTGACCACTCTTTAGAATCGTCTCGAAGAGATGATTCTAAAGAGTGGTCACAGTATAGGGTTTGGTGGAGAAATGGCGATTTCAGTATTGGGCACGCACCGTTTTCTATAGCTCTGTGTAAAAAATAACAACATCATGAATATATATTAGCTGAAGCTTTATAATAGCATATGTACACAGGATATGTGGAAAAAGAGTTAGATGAATTTCACAAGCAAAACAGAGCAGACCCTGATCAGACAGCTTCTACAGGAGTCGTCTGGACTTGGTTTACTCTTTGAAAAGGCATGAAAAAACATGTGTATAATGGAAAGGTTAATCAAGGATCCATAACACTACAATCATCAGAACCAACTGTTGTAACAATATGTAAATTTCTAGACAAGTAAACCTCCCATAGGGTTTCACTGAAATCCAGTCAGTCATTAGAGAAATAGTATAGACAAGAAAAACTACCAGACTGACAGAAAGGCCAAACAAAAAAGTGACTAAGAAAACATCCTACTTACATCTTTTGCTAGAAATGTTGCATGTTTAATTACCTATGCAAACAGTTTGTATTCAAATCAGACGACTCAACATCTCATCATGATCCAAACTGATTGCTACTGTATAGAATGTTTTTGAAAATGAACCGAAAATTGTAGCAGAGGACAACTTTTGCAGACAATAATATTTGGCAGTGAAGAAAGCTACAGTAGAATCCCTCTAATGTGACCACTTATTGAATAAACATCGGTGTCTTTATAAGAAGGTGGTTGCTTAATGCAGGACAAAAGTAATGCAGAAAGCTCCTCTAGCTTTCTGCATTATTTTTGTCCTGCATTAAGCTACCACCTGCATCTAGCATCCAGAATAATACTTCTTTTGATGGTCGCATTAGCTGGGTTTTACTGTACAGCTTATGAAGTAGTAAACAGTGCAGGCTATGACAAAACCACTTTCTGGAGACGTTTTGACCTGGGTCTACACTATTCACCTTGCTACGGTTCATTTGACCCTTTACTCTATAATTTCATGTAAGAAATGACATCATGAATATTAATTATTATAGGAGCCATCTGATCTGGGTCTACTCTGTTTGCATTAGGCATTTAAACATGTATCTGTGAAGAAAAGGGTTAGTACCATATCAGAATCTTCATAATTTATGTATCTTATTCTACTATATACCTGAACTTCCTGCTCTAGAAGGCGGACCTTTTCGTCTCTCGACTGTAGATCCCATTTAAACTGTTTCAGCTCATTTTCAATGTCTCGTCGGCGAGATAAACACACCTCTGAGCAACTATCACCCCTGATGGAGAAAACAAAAGCTATCAACAAATGGTTCATACTATAAACGATACAATAAACATCATATTTTCCTTGCAAGTCTTATTTATTAAGTCTTTATTCCTAGCACACAAATAAATGCAAACATGCTTTAAAAATCTAAATGTTTAGTCAATATGCAAACTACGGTGAACCTATCTGAGCCAAATGATCCTCAATAGGGACACAAGCAAGCAGTGTAGACCCATAATACAGGGCTCCTTAGTCTACATCATTTGCTTCACAAATTATTTTCTACATGTCACATTGGCAAAAGAAAATTTACAAGATTTGATCTGCAAAAAAAGGTTATTTCAATTAATGATATGAGCAACTGGAAGTTCATTAAATAAGCGAGCTGGTTTATTGGGCTAAGCTTCGGCATATGTAAAATACTGCTATGGACACCGAGGTTATAAGTCTTTGCACACTAGCAGCACATTCTTATTAACCCTTTCCCTTATGTAAGCACATTTTACGCATATGCAAACAGAGTAGACCCAGATTAGACGGCTCCTATAGGAATGGTCTGCTCTGTTTGCCAATGGAATTTGATAGATCTGTTTCTATACTTTCTGAAATTGCTACAATGTTCCACCTTTCAAAACTGTTTGAAACTCTAACCATATTATTGAAAAGTATGTGAAAGAAAGCTTAACTTAGACACCAATCTTGCAGAGAATTACTAAGCATGCTAAAATATATTAACAAAATAGATCAACCAAACTTGTCAATGCTCCCAATTAACGGGTTACAAATTCCCAGTAACAGATTCAGTACTACTAACCCATTTCTTGTTCTGTATTTATTCCAGATTTCAGTATGTACTGAATATCAATGGATAAAATAATTGTAATGAAATGTGGAAGGTGTAATATTGTAGCCATTTAAGAAACTAAAGAAACAGAGCTATCAAATTCCATTAGCAAAAACAGAGCATACCCTGATCAGATGGCTGATATAGAATAGAACTGTCTGATCCGGGTCTGCTCTCTTTGCAGATGCGTGAAAAAGCATTTCTATGAAGGAAAGGGTTAATTGCAGCAAGATAGGGTTTGGCTGTGAAATATGAGATTTCTACAGATCAGGGCCCAAGGTTATAAAACTATTGAGTCTGCGTCTTAGATCATTCTCAAGTATCTGATTGGTCAGATTCTGAGCAAGCTCAGAATCTGACCAATCAGATACTTCAGAATAATCTCAGACTCAAGCAAAAGATTTCCTAACCTCTGTGCCAGTACCCATCTATCTAAAGCCCTCATCTTTCTGAAGGGTCAAATTGAAGGGATCAGACTTATACCTGGCAGCAGCAGCTAATGCAACAGCTCTGGCTGCAGCAGCATCCTCTGCCTTCTTGGCTTTGCGTTCTGTGGCCAACTGTTGCTCTACAGCTGTCTTAAACTTCCGCTCTTCTTGTAACTTTTTCTCCACTGTGGCAAGACTTTCCTTGTCCTTCTGTCGGCTGGTCACCAAATTGTGAAGTCTGAAATATAGTGTTGTGGCAGCTATGAGCAATAATCATAAATATAAAGGTCAAGGCATTAGAACATTTAAATGGTTTAAATAAAATTCATCAATTGGAACAACCTAATAGAAAATTTAAACATATGCAAAACTGATATAAAGACAAAATTTAAATTGGGTGGATAAGAGGTGCTGTCTCCCTAATTTAAGCTTGTGGTATAAAAATTAACAACTGTATCAATGTGGTGAATCCAGTAAAGTGACTCTTACATTAGTTTTTAGTGAAATGAAAGAAAAGCGTATAATTCATATTGAAAAAATAGGCGACTGATAAAAATACATGAATGAATTTGCACAGATATAATTTATCTGCATTATCTAATACAGTGAAACCCCTCTAAACGACATTCAAACTAGTGTCAATATCTGTCTTTAAGACAGACGACAGCTTAATGCAGGGTTCCGAATGGAGATTTCTGCATGACTCTCAACCTGCATTAAGCATCCATCTGCCTAAAAAGACCTAAATTCTTCTTTATTACAATTTAGATTACGAGGGGTTTACTGCGGTTAAAAAACATATTTCAAGCCTAATAACCCTACTATTGCTAAAAGTGACTATTTAAATCATTTTGTGGTTGTTATAGCCAGGTAAATTAGATAAAAGTAAGTTTCTGTTTGAGCACACACATTTTTTTTCTGTAATGACTTACTTGTTCTGTAGGTTTTCATTGTCCTGCTGCAGTTGGTACAGCTCAGCTCTGTTGTTTTTATCATCCAGGATGAGTAGATTTATCTGAGATTTGAGCTCCTGCTCTGTGTTTCGACTCAGTTGTAAATCTGTCTTTAATCTCTTCACATCATTCTCTAACCTATAGACAATAGAAAGCTTAGAAATATCACAATGTCAGAGAAATTGTCCTTCTCTCACTCTAACCCTTTCCCTCATATAAACGTGTTTTCACGCATTTGCAAACAGAGTAGACCCAGATCAGACGGCTCCTAGAGGAGCCGTCTGATCAGGGTCTGCTCTGTTTGCTTATGGAATTTGAAAGATGTGTGTCTTTACTTACTATAATGGCTACAATGTTCCACCTTGCTTATTTCAAAATAACTATTCTGTCCATTAATATTCAGTTGATATTGAAATTTGGAATAAACATAGAACAGGGAAAGGGCTAAACAATGACTTGAAATAACCTAATCAAATTTTACAGACTAAATTGGGTGACAGCATTCTCGGTTTTTGTTTTTTATTTGTATTTAACCGTTTCCCTCATATAAACGTGTTTTCAAGCATTTTCAAACAGAGTAGATCAGGGTCTGTTCTGTTTGCTAATGGAATTTGATAGATCTGGAGTTTTTACTTTCTAAAATGGCTACAATGTTCCACCTTCCAAATTTCATTAAAACTATTTTGTCTATGAATATTAAGTAGGTATTGAAATTTGGAATAAACATAGAACAGGGAAAGGGTTAACTTAATTATACATAAAACAATATTCAACCCTTAACCCTTCACTTGCTGTTCACATCAATATACCTACCTGTAAATAGTGAAGACCCAGATGAGACAGCTCCTGCAGGACCTGTCTCATCAGGGTCTGTACTATTTACAAGTTGATTGTGCAACCAGTGCACTCCACAGCATTGATTGCACAGCGAAATACTTGTACACAGAGAAGATATATGTAATTATACAACAGGACATGTGTAAAGTAGGAGAAATGTATCTTAAAATTCAGCCAGCGAAGGGTTAAATCCATTTTCACTGATTTGCAAACAGAGTAGACCCAGTAGGAACCATCTGATCAGGGACAGCTGTTTATTTAACCCTTTACTCAATGAATATTCATGTAAGAAATCATGACATCATGAATATCAAATAGATTAATTGTTACAATAGCACTTGGACATATGTGCATTTTTGGAACTGTAGAAGTTATAACCATATCTATATTATATCATAAGCAAACAGAGCAGACCCTGATCAGACACTCACAGCTCCTACAGGAGCCGTCTTTATGGAGCAAAGGGTTAAGACATGATATAGATCCTACAGTTTTTGTCAAAGCAAATAACTCCATTGAAAGTTTTAAATTAGAAAACCTCAGCTAATATGTCGTTTGGCCTGGAGTGTGCATGAGATATGTGTAATCAGGGCCTACACTGTCAAATTGCATGAAAAAAAACTTGCAGATTTGACTGAGTGTCAAACAGATATTGATGTGTTGGCTTGACAAGGTCTAGACTGTCTGATCCTTAGTATTTATTAAAACCCTTAACCTTTGCAAACAGTTCTATACAACTGCTACATTTAACCCTTTCCTTCATATAAATGCCATTTCACACATTTGCAAACAGAGTAGACCCAGATCAGATGGTTCCTATAAGACTAACTAATCTGTCCATAAATATCCAGCAGGTATTGAAATTTGGAATAGTATATAGAACAAGGAAAGGGTTAAAACATAGTGTCTGATCTGGTTCTGCACTATATGCCATCCATTAGAGTCTATTCTGTTTTGTCAATTTGGGTGATAAAAATGTCATACCTGATCATACACTGTGTTTTAACTGGGGCAGATGATCTGGTTCTACAAAGTTTGACAAATCGAAGTATTAAGATTTCACCTACAGTTGTACCTGTTCTAAGCTGCCATTCATTTATTGAACAAAGGAGTGTTAAAAAGCAAGTGGTTGCTTAGTGCAGGTCAAAAGTAATGAACGTTCTGCATTACTTTTGACCTGCATGAAGCTACCACCTGCCTTACAGACCCATAATTAGACCTCTTTAAAATGGCCCCTTAAGACAGATTCTACTATAGCACAGCTCATTTGAAACACACAGAAGACACCTGTAGTTGTTCATATATCCTTTTGATACTAACCAAGTACTAACCAAACTAACCGAGTGGATGTACAGAGCTGCATTGTTATCCTACACTATACTGTAATTTACCTTTTAATGCATTTGCAAACAGAGAAGACCCAGAACAGACGGCCCTTATAGGAGCCATTTGATAAGGGTCTGCTCTGTTTGCTTGTGGAATAATAAGCATCCGATTCTACAGTTTCAGCTAAAGCAAAACAATCCCCTTCTTCATATGCCAATATAAAAATTCTGTATTTAATATTCATCATGCCATCATTCCTTACATGAATATTTACGAGGTAAAGGATTAAAACTTAAGCATATACCTCTGAATTAACCCATTCCCTCATATTGACGCCTGTGCAAATGTCACTTTATGAAACCGTTGTGATAAATAGAGCATTTGCTCCTATAGGAGCAAATGCTCTATTTACCACAATGGTTTCAAAACCACACAATTCTAAAGGTTTTCATTTTCTGAAGTAAATGCTCCTTTTCGGTAGATTCATTCCAAGAGGTTGGGTCTAAAAATTGAGGGAATGGGTTATTAATAAGAAACAAACAAATGCATCACAGCAGATACTCAAAATAAATTTTCACTCACCTCTGTATATAGGCCGACTCATCTTTATTATTCGCCAATGCTGACAAATCTGCTTTATTGTAATTTTTGCCTTTCTTGGAACTATTTTCCTTGTTACTGTTTAGTTTTGACCCAGACACTTTACCAATACCATTTTGTTTAAAACTTTTCACCTGCTGGTCGTTTGTAAAATTATCTGTGTGCTCATCAAAACTGTTAATGTCAGGAGTCTTTTTAGGCAAGCTTTGTTCTATGTAGTTTAGTTCATCATCATTCTCTGTTTCATCATTGGCTTTACTAGACTTTTTGTTACTAGTGTTACTGCTGCTGTCTTTGTCATCTTTGGATGTGGATTTGGAGGTGGATGACGGTGACTTTTCTGCTGGTACACTTCCATTTGAGATTACTTCCTCTTCTGGTTTTGGTAAGGCTGAAACATACGTCACAACATCATTACTTCGAATATCCCATTTTAACCCTTTCCTTCATATAAACTTGTTTTCACACATTTGCAAACAGGGTAGACCCAGATCAGATGGCTCCTATAGGAGCCGTCTGATCAGGGTCTTCTCTATTTGCTAATAGAATTTGAAAGATATTCTTCTTTACTTTCTAAAATGGCTACAATGTTCCACTATCCATATTTTGTTGTAACTGTTTTTTCCGTGAATACTCGACAGTAAATATTGAAATTTGGAATAAATATAGAACAGGGAAAGAGTTAACCCTTTACCTGATAGAAGCACCTTTTAATGCCCTCTGCTAACAGAGTAGACCCAGACCAAAGCTGTTTGATACGGTCTGCTGTTTGCTTAAGAAATTATAGATATGATTCTAAAGTTTTATAGGAGCCATCTGATCTGGGTCTTCTCCGTTTGCAAATGTGTGGAAACACATTTATATCTGGGAAAGGGTTAAGATGTAGCTATTAAACATTGTAATGAAGACAGACACAATACAAGAGACAGATAGGACATTTTGTACACAACCTTTTACATGAATATTCCTGAACTAAAGATAAATACTAGAGACGGCAATGTTTATTTTGATATCAGAACAGTTGGATACCAAACAAATATCTGAATGCCATTTAACTATTCAAATAGTAAAAAGAAATACATAATTATATACATAAAAATGAATTAAAAATTTTCCAGTCCTTAAAAATCGCAGCTTGATAAAAACCAACTAGGCCAACCATGTTAATTGCACTGCGACACATATGTATAATAGTTATGCAATCAACAGAAATGCCAGTTTGTGTGGTGCTCTTTTAATCCACATAGAGGTCCACCTGGCTAAGTGAAACCTCAACTGTCAACCAGCCAGAAAACATTCAATGCCCACTTTCTTAACAACACCCATGGGTCAGGTGTTAAATACAGTCTCCAAATTTGTTCTTGCAACCAATTTCATATGGTTTGTATTGAGCCATCAGTTCTATGAGATTGCCAACCACATGATATTTAATTTAAAGTTTGCATTTATCTGTCATATAACTTTATGGTGTTGACCTTATAAAGCAGGTCTGCCTTTCAGCGAGTCCAGAAGTCATGTACATGTATAATGTATGACACTTCTCTGCAAACTCTCATCATGTTTAAAATAATATGGCTAAGATGATATCTAATAGGACAGATTGCGTGAGAAAAACAGTTTCTATATGACAAGCAACATAAATTGCTGCAATCTCTAACAAATACATACCTTTCTGTTTTTCTACATTTTGGAGCTCTGGAGGTAGAGCTTGCTGTATAAGTTGGAAATAAAAGTTATTTTCTTTTTGTACTTCTTTCTGCTTTCTCTGGAAAAGTCAAAATAAACAAAATTAACCCTTTACTCCATGAATATTTATATAAGAAATAATGAAATCATGGATATTAATTTAATAGAATAATAATTATTGTTATAATATCAAATGAACAAATGAAGTTTTGGTCAAAGCAGAAACTGTAGAATCATATCTATAATATATTGTAAGCAAACAGAGTATACTCTTATCAGACGGCTCCTACAGGAGCGGTCTGATCTGGGTCTTCTCTGTTTCCAAAGGTGTAGAAAGGAGTATTTACGGAGTAAAGGGTTAAGCGATCCAAAATAGGACCTATACTACGAGCTATTTGGTCAGGACACCTGCAAACAATTAGCTGAAAGGCTAGATAACTATTACCTTAGTATTCTCTCTTGAATTAACAGAAGTTGGCCAACTTTGTTTTGGAATATATAGTCACCAGCTATAGACAGACAGAAGCTTAATGCAGGATGCTAGTTGCAAAAATCTCAAACAAGGTGACTCCTATATATCCCCCCCCAACAAAGTTGGGGGGTGGGGGTATAATAATTTACTGCAATCACCTCTGATAAATGCTCCCAGGGATCTTACAGTTTTAAGGAGCCTCTGCATTTTGTACACAGGTGATTGCTAATTTTAGAATAAAAGCAATGTAGAAAGGTCCTTTCAGTTTGCCTTATGCTACCATCTGTACTATGAAAAAATCTGCATTTCCTTATTTAACGGTTATTTTATAGTGTTTTAGTTATTTTATTGAACTTAACCCTTTCCCGCATATTGACGACTTTTGACGACTCTGTAGAAGTCACTTTGTGAAACCATTGTGATAAATAGAGCATTTGCTCCTATAGGAGCAAATGCTCTATTTATCACAATGGTTTCAAACTACAAAATTCTAAAATTTTCCTTTGCTCCTATAGGAGCAAATGCTCTATTTATCACAATGGTTTCAAACTACAAAATTCTAAAAATTTTCCTTTTCTCTAGTTAATGATCCTTTTTGGTAGATTTATTCAAAGAAGTTGTATCTAAAAATAGCCTATACGGTAAAGGGTTAAGCCCCCACTCAACTTAATTCAGTAAGTGGTCACTATAAAGAGGTTCCATTATTTGCACATACTTTACCAAGAATTTTAACACTTAACTTCATAAATATTCATACAAGACTCCACTTATTATGAACATTAATTTAATTTAATCCTCGTATTAATACTATAAAATATGGACTTTTTTACCATAGTAAAAAACAATCAGATCTGAAACTTGTAAGCTAAACGAGCAGAGCCTAATCAGACAGCTCTTACAAGAGCTGTCTGATCTGTGTCTACAACCCTGTTTGCAAAGTTGTAAAAAGTCAGGATCCTGAAATAAAGGATTACCAGCAATACTCATACTTACCAGTCTAAGTTTATATGAAACATATGTCTTGAAACCAAAGCCTAATGTTACAACAGGGTACCCAATACTGAAACAAAACCAAAACCAGCCATAAATATTTGTATATATATTACGGTAACGTTTTGTAACAGTATCCCATAATGCTAAAAAATATTCATGTAAGAAATAATGTCATTATGGATATCTAAAGCATGAAAAGGTAAGATTATACAATCTAAATCAGTATCTAACAGTGTATACTTCAAAGTGTTATTACAATGTAGTACATCTATCAATATTTAACCCTTTCCCTGTTCTATATTTATTCCAAATTTCAATACCTACTTAATTTTCATGGACAAACTAATTATAATGAAATATGGAAGGTGGAACATTGTAGTCATTTCAGAAAGTAAAGCAACAGATCTTTCAAATTCCATTAGCAAACAGAGCATACCCTGAGGAGCCGTTTGATCTGGGTCTACTCTGTTTGCAAATGCATGCAAATGCGTTTATATGAGGGAAAGGGTTAAGAAGCAATCTCCTGTAATAGCTAATAGCTAATGGGGTGATAACCTATGCAAACAGTTTGGATCCAGATGAGATGCCAAGTAACTTGGCATCTTATCAGGATATTACAGACTGTTTGACATTGTATTCTTTGGGACACAATCACTGAGCAAGAACCCAGTAAATAGGGGAAAATTTTATCATTTAAATTTACACTAAAGTCTACAAAATTGAATATCTCAAATCTGTATCATTTACTTTGACACCATTTTATATATAAGACTGGCAGAATTTGGCAGAATTTGACCAGCAGTAAAATAATCAATTCACATATTTTACAAATAAACTAGACAACAAATGGAAAGAAGACGATACATTTATAAGCCATTCAGTTCTATATGAAAAACAATGTCACGGCTTTGCAATTAACGTAGAAAAATATCAGCCGCCGCTATTTGACACACAAGCTGGCAAAATGGAACAGACTATGATATGTGACAAACAGTGCAAACCTGATCAGACACATATTAAGTGTGGTGGATAATAAAGTTCTACTGCAAAGCCTAAGGACTGGTTTTCATATAGTCGGGCCCATATCAAGTTTTGTATATATTTTTTCAGTTCAGAGCTGCAGTATACTTACCAATGAGCTGCAAAAGGCCTACATAGGTCTAAATTAAACGGCAAGTTTTTAAGCTCCCGCAGCCGCACTGATGCTTCTATATAAACAAAGAGTAACCATAGCGACACCGTGGGAAGACATATTCCTCTTTCTGTAAAATAGTACAATAAATGCCATAAATAGTAAAAGGGTCTTCTAGATACTATTATCTTGTACCTACACATTTCACCACAAAGAACCAGCTTTAACACTTACTTATAATGCTTTTCCACGCCTTTGTAAACAAAATAGACCAAAATCAGACTACTCATGTAGGAGCCATCCGATCAGCGTCTGCTTTATTTTCTTATGATATCATAATAGATCTGACTCTACAGTTTCTAACAAAACAACAAGAGGGCCAGAATGGCCCTGACATCGCTCACCAGACAATCAGAGGAGAAGATTTTCAAAGTTTTCACTATTATGTTTCTATAGAAAACTAGCCGACCCTGAGGTGTGCCAATTTTGACCCCAAGGGCATAATTTATATAGCTTTTGTAGAGGACCTCAAGTGACTAGAAATTAAAGACAAATGTAAATGTAAACATATTATAACAATGTAAATCTAAAGAAGGTCATATAAAAAAGTATGTATAGCATCTCCCTGGGCAAAATGGTTGAATTTCAGAAAGAATAAATTAATCTATACTTATGTTCAAAATTTCAGATATTTTCATTATACCTTCTACATGAGTTCATATTATTATTCATATCTTAACTTATTTTTAACCCTTCCCCTGTTCGATGTTTATTCAAAATTTCAATACCTACTGAATATTCATGGACAAAAAAAATAGAAAGTGTAGCCATTTTAGAAAGTAATGAAAAACATCTTTCAAATTCCATTAACAAACAGAGCAGGCCCTAATCAGACATCTGCTAAAGGAGCCACCTGATCTGGGTCTGCTCTGCTTGCAAATGCATGAAAAGGCATTTATATGAGGGAAAGGGTTAAGTAAACATATTATAAGTACATTGTATATTGTACACAAAATGGAAATAATTTAATGCAATTTGCACTATATAATATCATAAGTAAACAGAGCAGACTGATCATATCTTAGACAAGCAGACAACAATTCTGAAGCAGACAACTATAATACTGATAAAGAATGCTACAGCATAGAACACTTTACTTGTATTCAGCTGAACTTCACAAAAGATATACTGATAAGACTCTATATTGATATCTGAGAGCTTAATGCAGGACATAGATATGCAAAGAGCATTTTGAGAATTATCCACTTAGTTTTCTCAATCTAAAATGAGTGTTTGTTATTTATTTGGCTAAACACAATTTCTACTCTACTGATCAGACTAAGGGTAAAACTTGCATAAACACTGGAACTGGCTATACTAGGTCAGTCTCCCCTCTCTACTGCTTGACCTGATGGCCTTTATGAGTAAAGATAAGATGCTTAAAAGTGCAGTCAGCTTCAAGTTTGCTAGAAAACTGGCCACCCTGGGGTGTAGCCAATTTTGACCCCAGGGGCATAATTTATATAACTTTTGTAGAGGACCTGAACATGATGTTATGTGCCAAATATGAAAGCTGAGAACCTTCCAGTTTCAGAGAAGAAGATTTTCAAAGTTTTACTATATATTTCAATAGAAAACAAGGCACCCCTGGGGCGGGGCCAATTTTGACTCTAGGGGCATAATTTATATAACTTTTGTAGGGGACCTACAGATGATGCTATGTACCAAAGATGAAAGCTGAGAACCCTGTAGATTCAGAGGAGAAGATTTTAAAGGTTCAAATTGTTGACGCCCGACGACGGACGACGGACATCAGGCGATCACAAAAGCTCACCCTGAGCACAAAAGTGCTCTAGTGAGCTAAAAACATTGTGTACATACTCTTATGCCATTTTAAAAACATTCAGCTAATTAATATTCATGATGTCATTATTTGTTACACGAATATTCAACAGGGAAAGGGTTAACCCATTCCCTCATATTGACGCCTTTTGACGCCTCTGAAAAAGTCACCTGTTGAAACCATTGTGATAATTAGAGCATTTGCTCCTATAGGAGCAAATGCTCTATTTATCACAATAGTTTCAAACTGCAAAATTCTAAAATTTTCCTTTTTCTCTAGTTAATGCTCCTTTTTGGTAGATTTATTCAAAGTGGTTTGATCTAAAAATAGCCTATGAGGTAATGGGTTAAGGGAATATATGCCTGGCAACCGTGTCACTGTTACTACTGATGTGATTTTATTTTAGTCATCTTTTTATAACTCCTACTTTTAGATGATTCTATTATCTGGAACTGTGCAGATTACCTCCCTTGATGCTTTTCTAATTCAGACAATACAGAAGTGAGAAACCAATACATTTCTTAGAACACTTGATTAGGTAAAAAGATTGGACAATTATGTCTTATAAGCATGGAGATGGAAGGCATTGTGATGTGTTTAACTGTAATAACAGCCAGAAAAGACTTTTAAGACTGGGAAAATTCACAATGCAAGCTTCACAATGCTCTAAAAAGCCAAATATTGTATCAGTCTCTAACAAAATTTCACTGCATATTAAAGTAAGGGAGAATTTGCCTATAATTGTTAAAATCTATGAACAGAATGGGCTTTTACCCACCCCTAAATCAGTCCATTTTATGTACCATCTTTTATAACAACTTGAAATTACGAATATATGTGAAATGTACAAAAGTTACTATGGCCCATAAACAACATAGTTATTTTAATACTTGATTAGACTTTCCAGAAACAATGACCACTAAAAAGACATCTCATTTATAGCTTAATGCAGGATGAAAGTTATTGAGAAAGGAACTTTCTATATGACTTTCTTCAAACATTAACCCTATCCCTCATGAATATTTATACAAGAATTTATGACATGAATATCTATTAGCAGGTCTTTATATAATGGCCACTGACCAAGGATTTTTAATCCTTTCCCTGTTCTATATTTATTCCAAATTTCAAACCCTAATGAATATTCATTAACAAAATAGTTATAAAGAAATATGTAAGGTGGACCATTGTAGACATTTTAGAAAGCAAAGAAACAGATCTATCAAATTCTATTAGCAAACAGAGTAGACCCTGATCAGATGGCTCCTATAGGAGCCGTCTGATCTGGGTCTACTCTGTTTGCAAATGCGTGAAAACACGTTTATATGAGGGAAAGGGTTAATCAAGACAGAAACTGTACAATCAGATCTAAATCATGTCATAAGTTAACAGAGCAGACCCAGATCAGACAGCTCCTTTTAATGATTTCCACACAAAGTAGACCTAGATCCTACTGCTTCTGAATGAGCTGTCTGATCAGGGCCTGTTCTGTTTGTATATGGAATTATTCAGATCTGATTCTACAGTTTTTCTAAGACCAAAAGTTTTCTTGTTCAGTTCATGTGTCATAATTATTAAGCTAATGGATATTCTCATACATTCATTTATTTCTTAATGAATATTCATGGAGTAAAGGGTTAAGTAAATGTGAAGAAAAAAAGCTGACTACTACACGAATTGACTTCAGCAATGAAATACACACTGATAAACAAATATGGAATGTAAAACGTGTTCCAGAAATATCCTGATTAGTAATTACTGCAAAACTAGTAATAACCCTTTCCTGTTCTGTGTTTATTCCAAATTTCAATACCTACTGAATATTCGTGTATGCAATAGTTTTAATAAAGTATTGAAGGTGGAAACTTGTGGCCATTTTAGAAAGTAAAGAACCAGATCTTTCAAATTCCATTAGCAAACAGAGCAGACCCTGCTCAGACGGCTCCTCTAGGAGCCGTCTGATCTGGGTCTACTCTGTTTGCAAATGTGTGAAAACACGTTTATATGAGGGAAAGGGATAAGCCAACACTACAAACTATTGATTTAGTGGCTCTAGACCACAACTATTGGTATGCAAACCTTAAACTGATATTTTTCATGCCTTTGCAAACAGAGTAGACCCTTATCAGACAGCTCCTATGCCTTTGTAAACAGAGAAGGAGCCGTCTGATCAGGGTCTACTCTGTTGCTTATGAAATAATATAGATCTGATTCTACAGTTTGTGTCTTGGACAACTACTCCTTTGTTCATTGTAAAAATCCAGCTAATGAATATTCATGAAGTAATGGATTCTTGTATAAATATTCATGAGGTAAAATATTAAAATAAGAAATGCATCTACTCAGTTTACAGAATTAGGCATTGAAAATAAAACACAGATCCATTTTTATTTTCAACCAAATGTTTCACCTTGCATTACATTCAATCATTTCAATGCAATTCATAAGGCTAAAAAATTACATTTAAAAATTCATTTTCTGTACGAACTGTTTTGCCAATATGATATTTGGAATATGATTTGAGAAATAAACAGTGCAGACTCTGACCAGATTTCTCCTTCAGCAGCTCTCCACTCTGGGTCTGCACTGTTTGCCTCTGTCCTATTTTAGGGACACTAAGCAAATATGATTTGACCCATATCTTTGTACAACTAGGTTTGCAAACAAAGAAGACTAAGGTCAGACGGCTCCTGTAGGAGGCATCTGATCAGAGTCTGCTCCGTTTGCTTATGACATGGTACAGATCTGATTCTACAGATTTACATTAAAAAAAATTAGCAATAAATATTCATGATGCATCGTTTCTTATATATATGAATATTGAACAGGTAAAGGGTTAACTCTTTCCCTGTTCTGTTTATTTCAAATTTCAACACCTACTGAATATTCATGCACAAAATAGTTATATAACTTATAATGAAATATGGAAGGTGGAACATTATAACCATTTTAGAAACTAAAGAAATAGAACTTTCAAATTCCATTAGCAAACAGAGCAGACCCTGATCAGACGGCTCCTCAAGGAGCCGTCTGTTCTGGGTCTTTTCTATTTGCAAATGCGTGAAAACATGTTTATATGAAGGAAAGGGTTAAATCATCCAATAGCTACTGAGATTGCTTACCTGTATGCCATACATACTGCACCCACACATATGTACTGGCAGCAAAAAATAACCATTGGACAGGAATAAACAGGTAACACACCACGTCTGACGTTATGGCAATACTCACAAAAAATACGGAAAATGCCTGAAACAACAGATCAATATGCATATATATAGCATAAATTTACAAGAGAAAAATTACATCTGATTAGTCTATGAAATTAAGAATATTAATAATGTACTTTTTTTATTTTGAATTGGGCAATTATTTGATATAACCCTAGTTTCCATTAGTATTTGGCATTTAATCTTTTCCCTGCTCTAGTAAACTAGTAATAACCCTTTCCCTGTTCTGTGTTTATTCCAAATTTCATTACCTACTGAATATTCATGGACAAAATAGTAACAAGAGTACCGCATACGGTACATAATACGCCCACTTGCAAACTTTCTCTGATTCAACATGCCTTTTAAGTGTTGACATTTTCTAATCTGTGCTTCAGATCTTGATTTCCATATTAAGGTGATACATTAAACATTTTTGTGAAGTTTCATTAATATCTCTCAAATAGTTTTCCCAGAAAACAGCGGACAAACAATTTGCATTAATTTTTAAGGACAAGGGTTATAACTCTTAAACCAAAATTCAAATGATCCTCAGAATCAATTCAGTTTCAGATCTTGATGCATTAAACATTTGTGTGAAGTTTCATTAATATCTCTCAAATAGTTTTCCCAGAAAACAGCGGACAAACTATTTGCATATTTTTTAAGGACAAGGGCCATAACTCTGAAATGAAAAATCAAATGAACCTCAGAATCAACTCAGCTTCAGATCTTGATGCATTAAACATTTGTGTGAAGTTTCATTAATATCTCTCAAATAGTTTTCCCAGAAAACAGCGGACAAACTATTTGCATGTATTTGCATTATTTCTTAAGTAAAAGGGCCATAACTCCGAAATGACAAATCAAATGAACCTCAGAATCGACTCAGCTTCAGATCTTGATGCATTAAACATTTGTGTGAAGTTTCATTAATATCTCTCAAATAGTTTTTCCAGAAAACAGCGGACAAACTATTTGCATATTTTTTAAGGACAAGGGCCATAACTCCAAAATGAAAAATCAAATGAACCTCAGAATCAACTCAGCTTCAGATCTTGATGCATTAAACATTTGTGTGAAGTTTCATTAATATCTCTCAAATAGTTTTCCCAGAAAACAGCGGACAAACTATTTGCATGTATTTGCATTATTTTTTAAGTAAAAGGGCCATAACTCCGAAACGACAAATCAAATGAACCTCAGAATCGACTCATCTTCAGACCTTGATGCATTAAACATTTGTGTGAAGTTTCATTAATATCTGTCAAATAGTTTTCTCAGAAAACACAGACAAACTATTTGCATGTATTTGCATTATTTTTTAAGTAAAAGGGCCATAACTCCGAAATGACAAATCAAATGAACCTCAGAATCGACTCAGCTTCAGATCTTGATGCATTAAACATTTGTGTGAAGTTTCATTAATATCTCTCAAATAGTTTTCCCAGAAAACAGCGGACAAACTATTTGCATGTATTTGCATTATTTTTTAAGTAAAAGGGCCATAACTCCGAAATAACAAATCAAATGAACCTCAGAATCGACTCAGCTTCAGATCTTGATGCATTAAACATTTGTGTGAAGTTTCATTAATATCTCTCAAATAGTTTTTCCAGAAAACAGCGGACAAACTATTTGCATATTTTTTAAGGACAAGGGCCATAACTCCAAAATGAAAAATCAAATGAACCTCAGAATCAACTCAGCTTCAGATCTTGATGCATTAAACATTTGTGTGAAGTTTAATTAATATCTGTCAAATAGTTTTCCCAGAAAACAGCGGACAAACTAATATCTGTCAAATAGTTTTCCCAGAAAACAGCGGACAAACTATTTGCATGTATTTGCATTATTTTTTAAGTAAAAGGGCCATAACTCCGAAACGACAAATCAAATGAACCTCAGAATCGACTCATCTTCAGACCTTGATGCATTAAACATTTGTGTGAAGTTTCATTAATATCTGTCAAATAGTTTTCCCAGAAAACACAGACAAACTATTTGCATGTATTTGCATTATCTTTTAAGGACAAGGGCCATAACTCTGAAATGACAAATCAAATGAACCTCAGATTCGACTCAGCTTCAGATCTTGATGCATTTAACATTTGTGTGAAGTTTCATTAATATCTCTCAAATCGTTTTCCCAGAAAACAGCGGACAAACTATTTGCATGTATTTGCATTATCTTTTAAGGACAAGGGCCATAACTCTGAAATAACAAATCAAATGAACCTCAGATTCGACTCAGCTTCAGATCTTGATGCATTTAACATTTGTGTGAAGTTTCATTAATATCTCTCAAATAGTTTTCCCAGAAAACAGCGGACAAACTATTTGCATATTTTTTAAGGACAAGGGCCATAACTCTGAAATGAAAAATCAAATGAACCTCAGAATCAACTCAGCTTCAGATCTTGATGCATTTAAAATTTGTGTGAAGTTTCATTAATATCTATCAAATAGTTTTCCCAGAAAACAGCGGACAAACAAAATGTTGACGGACGAACGAACGAACGAACGAACGAACGAACGGACGGACGGACGGACGGACAGGGCCACGACAATATACGATCACCTTTATTAGGTGGGCGTATAAAAATGAAATATGGAAGGTGGAACGTTGTAGCCATTTTTGAAAGTAAAGAAACAAATCTTTCAAATTCCATTAGCAAACAGAGCAGACCCTGATCTGACGGCTCATATAGGAGCCTTCTGATCTGGGTCTACTCTGTTTGCAGATGTGTGAAAATGCGTTGATATGAAGGAAAGGGTTAAAGTGCATCTTATAAACTTACCAGGCCTTGGAACTTGAAGGAGTCATACACACTTCTCATCAGTAGCCAGAACGGCCAGAGGTACTCGAAACGGAACTCAAGGATGAAGTCAGCCATCAGCACTACGGCCCACACCATAAGGAATTTCATGTAGAGAAATGTGCTGAAATACAGAAAATAATATTAATTCTTTGCATTTTATGTAATTGTCATCTGCAATCAGAGTTTCAAACTGGATCCTAATGAGACACTGATAACTCATCGTCTCGAATGGATCCAAATTATTTGTAACCCCAAATAGGCTGTTAACCCATTGCCTCATGGGCTATTTTAAGATCCAACCTCTTTGAAATAAATCTACCGAAAAGGAGCATTTACCACAGAAAAGGAAATTGTTAGAATAGTATAGTTTCGAAACCATTGTGATAAAAAGAGCATTTGCTCCTATGAAGCAAATGCTCTATTTATCACAATCATTTCAAAAAATGACTTTTACAGAGGCGTAAAAAGGTGTCAATATGCGGGAATGGGTTAACATGTAAACTATCAGACTTTTGCATTCTGCTGCATTTATAGCCTAAGTCCATGTTGAAAATAGACTTTTAATCTAACGGATTCTAATATAAATTACATACATCACCATAGCAACAGACGAAAAGTGCATATTCAAATACTGAGACCACCCTTTAGAATCCTCTCATAGAGAAAGGTCACAACATAGGGTTTGGTGGAGAAAATAAAGAACTACTCTTGAAAATGTTAAACCCTTACTGTGCGGGACACGAGTCACTGATGTCCATTGCAAATTGTGTAGACTCAGATGAGAGGGCTCCTAGAGGAGCCCTCTCATCAGGGTCTGCACTGTTTGTCTGCACCGTTTGTCATGTTACATGTTTCTTTAGAAAAATCCCTAAATATTCACCGTAAGTTTGACCTGTTTGTATCTTGGAATAGTCCATTTGAAAAGTCAGCATAGTTGATTTACTCATCTTATCTTTGTTTCTGGGTTACTATGAATTATAATTTTACAAACTGAAGGAGAGTAAGCTTGCATAAGAAAAATCTGAGAGGAGGGACAACAACAGGAAAAAGCTTGCCTGTACATATAGCATGCATATGTAACCTGGACAGTTTACCTGTAGTTTAAATATAAACTGCTGAATCTTGCTGATTACACATAAACTGCAGAAATTCATCTGAGGAGAATAATTTAAATAATATGGAAAAAAGCAGTACATGGCAAATTGTACAGTAATTCCATTTTTGACAAAGTCATGAGCAGTGCTGATTGCAGTACTGTTAATTTGCTCCAACTTAACCCTTTCCTCCATAAATACGCCTTTCTACGCCTCTGTAAAAGTCACTTAGTGAATCCATTGTGATAAATAGAGCATTTGCTCCATAGAAGCAGCAGATCAGAGTGTTTAACCCTTTCCTCCATGAATATTCATGCAAGAAATAATGATGTCATGATTAATTTGTTATAATAGCACACAGACACAAGATTTTTTGGCCATGGCAGAAACTGTAGAATCATATCTATATCATATCATTAGTAAACAGAGCAGACCCTGATCAGACGGCTCCTATAGGAGCCATCTGATATGGGTCTACTCTGTTTGCATATAGGCATAGAAAAGCATATTTATGGAGGAAAGGGTTAAAATGGGTCCAACTTGCAGCAGGTCAAAGTGTTTAACCCTTTCTATCATATAAACGTGTTTTCACGCATTTGCAAACAGAGTAGACCCAGATCAGACGGCTCCTAGAGGAGCCGTCTGATCAGGGTCTAGTCTGTTTGCTAGTGGAATTTGATAGATCTGTTTCTTTACTTTCCAAAATGGCTACAATGTTCCACATTCCATGTTTCATTATAATTATTTTGTCCATGAATATTCAGTAGGTATCGAAATTTGGCATAAACATAGAACAGGGAAATGTTTAAGCAGATGACAAGTTTTACTGGCTCATGATTTATACGAGTTAATTTTACTGGCAAAAAGACAACGTTTTGCATAACAGCTGAACCAGTGTACATTGCTACAATGTGCATGCTTTCAGAAACACATGAAATTTCAATAAGTTTTACTCTTTCCTTGATAGAGATGTCATTTGACAATATTGCAAGTAGAGAAAGGAGCTCTAATCAGGGTCTGCTGTATTTGCTTACAGAATATTTCAATCTAGTTTCTGCCATAACCAAAACATTGTGTGTTCATATGCCATAATAAAAGTTCAGGTTAGACAGGCCAGTATTTGCTAGAGTATTTTGAATGACAAACAATGAAGACCCTAATCATTTTGTTCCAAGTATTCAAAAGGTTATCCATTAGTCACAGTATAATCCTGACAATCAGTCAACTAGTCCTATCAGTAGAAGTACTGTATCCTTGCAGGTTGAACATTGAAATGGGAGCCATCAGTTCCATTCTTGACCAAGCACCAATACCCATCTGCATAATGCCTAATACAGTGCAACAATTACAACAAGAGGGCCAAGATGGCCCTTAATCGCTCACCTGATTACCATAGATTTAAGATTTTTGCTGGGTAGACCATGGGTAGGGCCAATATTGACATTAGAGACAATATTTGAACAATGTTGATAGTGGACCATGAGACGTGGTTCTACAGAGAACAATATTTTCAAAGATTTAGAATATTGACTTTATCAAGACAATGATTCTGACCATTGAAGATTGGGCTAAAATTTGCCCTCTAGAGTATTTTTTCTAAGATATGACCTAGTGACCTACTTTTTATTCCCACCCCACCCATGATCACACTCAACCTTGATATTACCCAGTGACCTACTTTTTGACCACACGTAACCCACTTTCAAGCTTTTCAAAGATTTTATTAGGGCAATCATTCTGACCAATTTTCATGAAGATTTGGCTATAAATGTAATCTCTAGAGTGTTCACAAGGTTTTCCTACTATTTGACCTAATGACCTAGTTTTTAACCCCACATAATCCACTTTCAAACTCGTTTGAGATTTTATCAAGACAATCATTATGACCAAGTTTCATGAAGATTGGACAAAAAATGTGACTACTAGAGTGTTCACAAGGTTTTTCTACTGTTTGACCTAGTGACCTAGTTTTCAACCCACTTGACCCACTTTCGAACTCGTCTGATATTTTATCAAGACATTCGTTCTGACCAAGTTTCATGAAGATTGGACAAAAAATGTGACCACTAGTGTTCACAAGGTTTTTCTACTGTTTGACCTAGTGACCTAGTTTTTAACCCCACTTGACCCACTTTTGAACTTGTCCGAGATTTTATCAAAACATTTGTTCTGACCAAGTTTCATGAAGATTGGACTAAAATGTGACTACTAGAGTGTTCACAAGGTTTTTCTACTGTTTGACCTAGTTTTCAACCCCACTTGACCTATTTTCGAACTCGTCCGATATTTTATCAAGACATTCGTTCTGACCAAGTTTCATGAAGATTGGACAAAAAATGTGACTACTAGAGTGTTCACAAGGTTTTTCTACTGTTTGACCTAGTGACTTAGTTTTCAACCCCACTTGACCCACTTTCGAATGACGGACATTCAAGTCTCCCAAAAGCTCACCCTGAGCTTTGCTCAGGTGAGCTAATAAAACCTGTCATAACCCTTTACTCCATTAATATTCATCTAAGAAATAATGACATCATGAATATTAATTATTTTAATTTTTAAAATGGCATATTAACACCCTGAACATTCTGTCATGGCAGAAACTGTTAAATCATTTTTTCTTATATCATAAGCAGACAGGACAGACCTCGATCAAAAGGCTCCTACAGGAGCCATCTTACCTTGGCCTATTCTGTTTGCAAAGGTGTAAAAAAGCATATTTATGGAAGAAAGGATTAACCCTGTATGTAATAAATATGCCCTCCTTCATCTTTGCAAACAAAGAAGACCCAGATCGCTTTTAAAAACCAACTGCATGTAAAACACCATATAACCATTAAATAAACATAGGTTTTCCAAAATATAGGGGGTTGCTAGGAACTCTCTGCATTGTTTTTATTCTGCATTAAGCAATCACCTGTATACAATTCAGCAATCACCTGTATACAAAAGTAACTCAAGAAGCTCCTTTTAAAAATGAAATGCCCACAGGAGTGCTTCTATTTGAGATCTATACTATCGTACATACATGTTCTACATAAATTATGACACAATAAACGGAAAATGCCATCTGTTAAACATGCAATGCCAGTTATTTTCATTTAACAGTTTTGTCCTAGAGAAACCAATCTAAGTTTATGTCAGACAGGTAATGTACCGTGCAACAAATACTTAGATAAACAAACTCAGTTATACAGTTTAGACCAAGTTCAAGCAGTCACTGCTGAAGTACATGTACATGTAGTTTAATCAGGGTCTACATAATTTGCTACTCCATTTTTAAATTCAACATTATCAAAATACAGTAAAACCCTTCTAATGCGACCACCTAAAAAGGGGCATAACTCACAGTGGCAAAGTCAGGTGGTAGCTTAATGCTGGACGAAACTTATGCAGAAAGCTTTCTGCATAGTTTTTGTCCTGCATTAAGCAACCACCTGCTTATGAAGACAGCCATGTTTGTTCAATAAGTGGTCGCATTAAGAGGGGTTTTACTGGAGTGCCCAATTTAGAAACATGTGGAAAAGGGAAAATGAGTCTCAACTCATAGTCATTAAGGTAAATACCATATTGTCAACCCTTTCCCAGTTTCACATTCATGTAAGAAATAATGCCATCATGAGTATATATAAGCTGATTTTGTTTTTATAATGGTACATGAATAAAGTATGTTTTACCTTGTCAGAAACAGTATAATCAGATCTATAACATGCCACAAGTAAACAGAGCAGACCCTGATCAGACAACTCCGTTTGCAAAGGCCTGAAAAGGCATTTATATGAGGGAAAGGGTCAATATGTGGAATAGGATTAAAACTAATTAATACAAATGATAGCACTAAAAGTAATAACTTCAACTTATCTCCGATCTGCCAACTTACATGTAGTTACACCGCATACATGTTACATGATGTACATACGAAAAATTTCTAATGAGAAGGAGTCTTTGGCAAATGCATGTTTACCCTATATAATCACAGCTTTTCTATCATCCCTTCACCTATTTGTGAAGTTGAAAAAGTCCCATTTGGCAAGATTTAGAGAACTTTAAATTAGCGACTGGCACAGTATCAAGTAGTGTATAGTATATACCCTCCTTAATTAAGATCTGAGTCTGCACTGTTTGCCTAAGTTTGTCTGAATACTTTAGGTATGTATGGTAACATTGAGAGCTAAATTTAACTCGAGTTGCATGCTTTGCTTTAAGTAATTGTCATATAAAAAAATGTTGTCTGATACAATTTTCTTAACCCTTTTCACCATAAATACGCCTTTCTACGCCTTTGCAAACAGAGTAAACCCAGATCAGACAGCTCCTATAGGAGCTGTCTGATCAGGGGCTGCTCAGTTTGCTTATGATATAATATAAATATGATTCTACAATAGCTGCCATGAAAAAAAAGTCCTGTGTCCATATGTGCTATTATAACAAATTAATTGAATTAATATTCATGGCATCATTATTTCTTACATAAATATTCATGGAGGAAAGGGTTAAAGTGGTTTTACAATAACATGAGCAGAGTATCAAACAGTTTGGATCCAAATGTGACGACTATTTACTCTACCTCTCATCTGGATCCAAACTGTTTGCTTGTCATTGTTATATGATGTTATCGCAAACAAGCTGTTAATTAGCGTACATGTTAAGAGTTATCCCTTTCCCTGTTTAATATTCATGCAAGAAATAATGACATGATGAATATTTATTAGCTGACGTTTAATAATGTAAAATCTTCAAAGGAAGATTTTCATTGGCAAAAACTGTGGAATCAGATCTTAGTAACATGTATAATGATATCATATCAAAAGCAAACAGAGTAGACCCTGATCACTCGACTCCTGATTCTTGAGCTGCCTGATCTGGGTCTACTCTGCAATTATGTGAAAAGTGTGTTTATATGAGGGACAGGCCTATAACTTTGTATGCATTATGTGTAGAATAACATTCACAGATTATGCACCACCAACATTTAGTATTATCTGCCAGAAAATTGTTGTAACATTGTTGCTGCACTTTGAAGGTTAAATGCATTTTCCTGTACATACACTACTAGCTGCTATTTAACAGCTACTGCAACTAATGAACAAACTGTGTTTTACCAATTTCCAAAGCAAAAATTTGCCTTTCCTCGAGTCTACAACTTAGAAGTAACATGTACATCTATAATATATGTATTATACAGTATATATATATATGCTAAAACTTAGGGTCAATAAACTCTTTACGCCATGGATATTCACGCAAGAAATATAAAGACTATTTTCATAAATTCATATTAATTAGCTTAATGTTTAAAGTGGCATATGAATACAGACTGTTTAGCCATTAACAGAAACTGTACAATTATCTTTATAATTCCATAAGCAAACAGTTGTCTGATCAGGTCTACTCAGTTTGCAAAGGTGTAACAAGAGCACCGCGAGACGGGGCAATATACGCCCGAAGGCTGTTCTATTTACACAATGTGTGAACCTTCAGAAGTTGCGCATATGAGGTCTATTAGGGCTAAGGCAATAGCAAGGAGAGTAAAACTGCTTATTGTAATAGTAATCTTTTATTTGTCTTTGGGCCTACTGAAAGCTGAAAAAGGAGCATTTATTTTGAAAAAAAAGTAGCAGGTAAAAGGAATAACAAAGAAACATTTTCTTTACAACAAATAATTAGAAGAGAGCCCACAGTTTGAAGAAATTATGTTGAAAAATAAAGGAGGAGTGAAATTGCTACCCGAAACTATCAAAGGGCAATAACTCCAGAATGAACAAGTTTGAAATAAGTGAATAAATATCCAAGATATGAGCATGGTAAGAACAGTGTACATAGCAATCATTTTCAGACTTTCAGACTTTTTTGAACTTTGGAAAAAAAGTCGAGAAAGTTTAAACCGAACGTGACATAAGTGCGTTTAACCTTTCACCTTCAAATATGACTGACCTTAAAGGTAATGATGTAGGTCTAGTTAGCTACAGCCAGGACACAAAATTTGCTAACGCTCTATTTGTGACCTTGACCTTGAAAGTTCACAATTGGGTTTTGTATGCAACACACCTTCAAGTGATACTGAAGCCCTATTTGTGACCTTGACCTTGAAAGTTCACAATTGGGTTTTGTACGCGACACACCTTCAAGTGATACTGAACATATGTGTGAAAGAATTTTGAAAATCGGAGAAAAAATGAGTAAGTTATAGCCAGGACACGAATTTGCTAACGGACGGACAGAATTGCTAACGCCCTATTTGTGACCTTGACCTTGAAAGTTCACAATTGGGTTTTGTACGCGACACACCTTCAAGTGATACTGAACATATGTGTGAAAGAATTTTGAAAATTGGTGAAAAGATGAGTAAGTTTTACCAAGGACACGAAAATTGCTAACGCCCTATTTGTGACCTTGACCTTGAAAGTTCACAATTGGGTTTTGTACGCGACACACCTTCAAGTGATACTGAACATTTGTGTGAAAGAATTTTGAAAATCGGAGAAAAAATGAGTAAGTTATAGCCAGGACACGAATTTGCTAACGGACGGACGGACAGAATTGCTAACGCCCTATTTGTGACCTTGACCTTGAAAGTTCACCATTGGGTTTTGTACGCGACACACCTTCAAGTGATACTGAACATACGTGTGAAAGAATTTTGAAAATTGGTGAAAAGATGAGTAAGTTTTAGCAAGGACACGAAAATTGCTAACGCCCTATTTGTGACCTTGACCTTGAAAGTTCACAATTGGGTTTTGTACGCGACACACCTTCAAGTGATACTGAACATTTGTGTGAAAGAATTTTGAAAATCGGAGAAAAAATGAGTAAGTTATAGCCAGGACACGAATTTGCTAACGGACGGACAGACAGACGGACGGACAGACAGACGGACGGACAGACAGACGGACACCCAGCCAGACGGCCAGACGATGGAGACCATAACATAATACGACCCTTCGGGCGTATAAAAAGGCATATTTATGGAGGTACAATTCATAATTCCTTTTATTAAACTGTATTTGGCCAAACACTACTTGAACACATTTGCAAACAGTCTTGGATCCAGATCAGATGCAGAGCTCTTACAACTCAGAATCTTATCAGGATCCAAGCTGTTTGTCAATCTGATATATCACTTCTTGATTTATGCATGCATTAAACCTTTCCCTGTTGCATATTCGTGTAAGAAATAATGACATCATGAATATTTATTGGCTTTATCTTTATAATGGCAAAATGTTCACAGAATGTTTTGGTATTTGAAGAATCTCTAGAATCATATCTATATACAATGTAATTCAATAAGCAAATAGTGCAGATCCTGCTCAGAAGACTCATAAAGAAGCTATCTGATCTGGGTCTACTGTGTTCCCAAAGGTATGAATAGACATTTTTATGAAGTACTGGGTTAATGGTCCTGCCAGTGAAATAACCCTTTACCTGATAGAAAGGCCTTTTAACAACTTTGCAAACAGAGCAGACCCAGATCAGACAGCATCTGTACGTAGAAGCCATCTGATCAGGGTCTGCTCCAATTGCTTCTGGAATTATATAGATCTACATTTTTACAGAATAATCATGAAGTTAACCCTTTCCCTCATACAAACGTGTTTTCACGCATTTGCAAACAGAGTAGACCCAGATCAGACGGCTCCTTGAGGAGCCGTCTGATCAGGGTCTGCTGTTTGCCAATGGAATTTGATAGATCTATTTCTTTACTTTCTAAAATGTCTACAATGTTCCACTTTCCATATTTCTTTATAACTATTTTGTTAATGAATATTCAGTAGGTATTGAAATTTGGCCTCAATGCAGAACAGGCATCAGGTTAAGAATCATGAAGCCAAAACTTTTTTTTGTGGTTGTACATTACACCTGTGGCTAAGCTTCAAATGTGTTAACACATTTGAGAAGCTTCATGTACCACAAGTAATTACATGCAGTACCGTACCTCTTCAGTATGGTGGGCATACTGTGTCATCTCTTCAAGCTGAAACAATCTGTGTCCTTTTCAACAATTCTTAGCCCATTTCCCTATAGGCTATTTTAGACCCAACTTCTTTGAATAAATCTACTTAAAAGGAGCATTTACCAGAAAAAAAGATGTATTTGTGAAACAATATGCCCCCGGCCAATTTGACCTTTGACCCTGAATGATGACCTTGACCTTGTCATCTCCCAAAATGTGCAGCTCCGTGAGATACACATGCATGCCAAACATCAAGTCTCTATCTCTACTGGTTCAAAAGTTATGGCCAATGTTAAAGTCGGCGATTTGACCTATATATTTGACCTCTGGCCTTGAAGGATGACCTTGACCTGTCACCCCTCAAAATGTGTGGCTTTATGAGATGCATATGCACGCCAAAATCAAGTCTCTATCTGTACTGGCTCTTATGACCAATGTTAGTTGGTGACAAACAAACAGGGCAAAAAACAATATGCCCCCAAGAGAGAAGGGGGGGGGGGGGGGGGGGGGGGGCATAAAAAGGAAAAAATAAAAATTTGTGGTAAATAATTAAAGATGAGATAAGCTACCTGGAATCTCATCTGGATCCAAACTGTTTGCATATGACCTTAAAAAAAATACCCAGGTAGCATGCAAATAATTGTACTCTTTGAGTTCATTCAATCAGCATTTCTGTCATCTTATTCAAACTGTCACCTGGTTCATTTTACAAAACAACTCTTTGAAAAATCAATTGTGAAAGAGGTTACGAGGTATGGTCCATCACTGTTTACTGTTTAACAATAGAATCCATTTACATGTAGTATGAATACCGGTAGGTATTATTGGCTAGAAGATTTTAAATGACAAATAGTACAGACCTTGATCAGGCTGGGCCAAATATCATGGTATGCACTGTTTGCAAACGACAACAAACTTTTTCGCATTCAAAGAGTTAAAACCAAGTCACAGGGTGTCTCTTTGACAACCAAACTTTTTGCAAGTGTCATCAAGTCTATCACATCTGAGAGCTACAGATAAAGGTGCATACATGTACCTAAATATTATTATAATCATCATTTCTCCACCAAACCCTTTACTGTGACCACTCTTTAGAATCGTCTCTGAGAGACGATTCTAAAGAGATTATCACAGTATAGGGTTTGGTGGAGAAATAAAGGAGTTATTATTGAAAATGTTTAAATTCACGCATCCTAAGTGACCAAACCCTCGATCTGGACTTCTGCATCTATAAGGGTGACAGACTATAGTGATACTATTCCTGGCAAGTTGATCCCCATATGACACTTCTGTTGTATTTCACACTATCCCCTAGTGCCAGCAGCTATTTCATGGGAATATTGGATCCAATGTGTGCAGAGAACCAATACCAATCAGCACCTACATTGTAGCTACTGGGTACCACCTTTAGATGTCATTAAATAACCCTCTACTCCATAAATGCACCTTTTTACAACTTTGTAAAAAGAGTACATATCCATATCAAACAGCTCCTATAGGAGCTGTCTGATCATAGTCTGTTATGTTTGCTTATGATATAACTTTATACATGTAATAATATAGATATGACTACATTTTCTATGGTCAAAAATTCCTATGTCCTATTGCTATTGTAACAATTAATCTACCGGTAATCAATATTCATGATCATTTTGATGTTGACCATTATTTCTTACATATATATTCAAGGAGTAAAGGGTTAATAACCAATGCTATGAGTATCTATTCCTATTCTGTTAACCCTTTGACTGCTGGTTTTCAAAATCCCCTCTCCGAGTCGATTCCATAAGTAAGAAATATATAGGGTTTGTCTGGATATATCAGGTTTGGAAAATTCAGTATCCATGCTTATAAAACTTTTTAGTTGAGTCTGGGTTCGTTCTCAAGTTTTTGATTGGTCAGATTTGAGCCAAAGTTTTATAAGCATGGACCCAGTACTCATCTTATCTACAGCCCTGTGCCATACTTCTAGAAATGTTGAAAACCAAACATGTTAACTCTTTCCTTCAAATAAACAACTTTTTGCACATAAGTAAACAGCGTAGACCCAGATCAGATGGCTCCTGCAGGAACCATCAGATCAGGGTCTGCTCTGTTTGCTTGTGAAATTAACATAGATCTGACTCTACAGTTTCTACCAGTACAAAAAAAGCCGTGTACATGTACATATGCCATTATAAAATATTAATCTAATAAATATTCATGATGTCATTATTTCTTACATGAATATGCAACAAGGAAAAGGTCAATTAACCCTTTCCCTCATATAAACGTGGTTCACATATTTGCAAACAGAGTAGACCCAGATCAGACGGCTCCTAGAGGAGCCGTCTGATCAGGGTCTGCTCTGTTTGCTAGTGGAATTTGAAAGATCTGTTTCTTTACTTTCTAAAATGGCTTTAATATATGTACCGAGTTGCATATTTCATTATAACTATTTTGTACATGAATATTCAGTGGGTATTGAAATTTGAAATAAACATAGAACAGGGAAAGGGTTAAGCAAAGATCTTGTTTTCAAGGATGGCTTATTGATATGTTTTATAAACAAACAAAAAACATCAGCAGTAAACAACAGCACAAAATGTATGTAAGCCGATGCATCTTAATTACACATCACTTGATCTTATAGAGACAAATTATCCCTAATATATACCATTATGGTACCTATACTGAGATTTCTGCAATTTACTATGTTTACCAGTGCTCATGTATCACTTAACCCTATTCATGCAAGAAATCATTAATGGCTTAATTTTCATAATGTCATGAAAACAGATTTGTTTGCATATTTTTCTGCAGAACTGTAGAATCAGATCTATATTGTCCCATCACCAAACAGAACAGACCCAGATTAGACCATTCCTTCAAAAGCTGTCTCATCTGGGTCTCCTCTATTTGCAAAAGATTATCAGGTAAAGGGTTAAACGATTACTGTAATGAAGTACTACACTGTGATTTATAATATAGTCGGGTAATAAAACAATTATAAAGGATTCACCCATCTACAATAACCCTTTAGTCCATATATAGTTAGATACAACTTTTAACCCTTTCCCTCATATAAACGTGTTTTCACGCATTTGCAAACAGAGTAGACCCAGATCAGACGGCTCCTGTAAGAGCCGTCTGATCAGGGTATGTTCTGTTTGCTAGTGGAATTTGAAAGATATGTTTCTTTACTTTCTAAAATGACTACAATGTTACAACTTCCATATTTCATTATAACTATTTTGTCAATGAATATTCAGTAGGTACATGTACATGTATTGAAATTTGGACTTATTGTAGAACAGGGAAAGGGTTAACCCATTCCCTCATACTAATATAAAGGCTATTTTTAGATCCAGCCTCTTTGAATAAATGACCCGAAAAGGAGCATAACTTAATTTACTAGAGAAAAGGACAATTTTAGAATTTTGTAGTTTGAAACCATTGGTTTCAATAGGAGATTTTTGCAGAGGTATAGAAAGGCGTAACGAAAGAGTTAATGCCTTTGCAAACAGAGCAGACAAAGATCAGAAACTCCTGCAGGAGCCATCAGACCAGTCTGCACTGTTTGCTTATGTTCGCAAAGGCGTATTTATGGAATAAAGGTTCAGCGTCATAGATTAGAGTAAAAGAGTATCAATGCCTGGCTGTAAGACAGGTCGCAACTTAATGTAGGGTAAAAGTCATGCAGAAAGCTCTCAAAGGAGCCTTTTAAAGGGCTTTTACCCTGCATTAAGCTGCAACCTGCCTAAAAAGATCTATTTACTACAATTCCAGTTTTGTCTTGTTAGTAGTCAGAGATAGAGTTTCACAGAGAGGTAACAGATTTGGATGGTTCATTGTGCCTCTAATCCACTGCCCTGTACAAAAGGCTATGGATTCACTGACCCTTCAACAAAGTTCAGATCAATAGATAAATAAATACATGTGCAGTAAAACCTCTCTATAATGACCACTAAATTGCATCAAGTATTTTGTGTTGAAGGCAGGTGGCTGCTTAAAGCAAGGTGAAAGTAAAACGGAACGCTCCTACACCTTGCTTTAAGCAGCCACCTGCCCTAAATACTAACTAATTCACACAATTTGTGGTCGTTATAGAGAGGTTTTACTGTAACATGTACTAAAATCATCAATTTTTCCAACAAGCCCTGTGTTGAGACCATTCTTCGAATCATTGAAAAGCAGCATGCATACACTAAAATCTGTGTTAAACGACCATAAAATAGAGGTCAAATTCTGGGTTGTTAATCCTTTCCTAGTTTAATATTCATGTAAGGAATAATGAAATCATGAATATTCAATGATTTATTAGCTGAATATGTACACAGGATGTTTTGGCTCAGATCTATATTATACCATATGATAAGCAAACACAGCAGACCCTGATTAGATTGCTCCAATAGAAGTCATCTGATTTGGCTGTACTTAGTTTGCAAAGGCATGAAACAGCGTTTATATGAAAGAAAGGGTTAAGGCATGTGCTAGCTTAACCCTTTCCCTCATAATGATATAAACGTGTTTTCACGCATTTGCAAACAGAGTAAACCCAGATGAGACGGCTCCTAGAGGAGCCGCCTGATCAGGGTCTACTCTGTTTGCTAATAAAATTTGATAAGATATGAATCTTTGCTTTCTAAAATGTCTATAATGTTCCCCCTTCCATAATTATGTCTTTATAACTATTTTTAATGAATATTCAGAAGGTATTAAAATTTGGAAAAAACATAGAACTGGGAAAGGGTTAATGCAGGTCAAAAGAAATGCAGGATCTTTCAAGAGTTTTTCTGCATCACTTTCATAATGTCTAAAGTTATCAACGATCTACTCTTACAGACCCACATGTAAGACATGTTTATTCACTATTATGTTCTACTGTAAATACTGAAATGATTCAGACAAAGACCAGTACATACTACTCTGAAGTATAAGCTATTTAATTATCATATGGTAATAAATTGGTGAAAACCTAAAACTGCACGCCAAAAATAAATATTCCGAGTAATTATATTTGCTGTACATAACTACCCATGAATTCAATTTTCACTTCTCTGGTTTCATTACACCTTCCATGAAAACACCTGTCCTGTTAACTTGTTAATATTGGAGTACACTTCCTTTTAACCCTTTCCCTGTTCTATGTTTATTAAAATTCAATAACTACTGAATATTTATGAACAAAATAATTATGAAATACGGAAGGTGGACCCTGATCAGGCAGCTCCTATAGGAACAGTCTGATCTGGGTCTACTCTGTTTGCAGATGCATGAAAAGTTGTTTATGTGAAGGAAAAGGTTAAGTTACGTCAGGGTCTGCTTATGGAATTATATTGGTATGATCATGCAGTTTTTTTCATGAAGTGATAAATTCACATCAATGTTAATTAGGGAAAGGTATAATTACCACCAAAGGTGCCTGACGCATGCTTGGATTCACCCACGGAACCTCCCCCCCACCCCCAAAACATAAAGAAAATGTGATCGAAGTATGTAAAACTAGCCTAAAACTATCTATTTGAACCTTAAACCACTCAGAAAAACAAGGTAAACACGATCCGGAAAAAAAATTCCTATCGGGTCTATATATGTATTGAAAGGTATCTAACTATGTCAGATCAAAGGTGCCCGACGCATGCTTGGACTCACCCATGGAACCCCCCCCCCCCCCCCCCAAAAAAATGTGATCGAAGTATGTTAAAATAATTGAAATCGGTGTTGAATTGGCTTTGCTGTAAGACTTTGAAAAACATGACTGTTGTATTTTCCGCCACTGATCTGACATAGTTAGGTACCTTTCAATACATTATATAGACCCGAAATAAAAAAAATTTCCGGGTCGTGTTTTTCTTGTTTTTCGGAGTGGTTTATGGTTCAAATAGATAGTTTTAGGCTAGTTTACATACTTAGATCACTTTTGTGTGTGTGTGTGTGTGTGTGTGGGGGGGGGGGGGGTTCCATTGGTGAGTCCAAGCATGCGCCGGGCACCTGTGATTACCACAATGAAGGTTCTAAAACATTTCAAAATATGTCACAATGTGTTTTGTTTGAATAAATTTTATCTTAAATACATGTATATTTACATGTATTTTGCATCTAAATAGGTGTCATAACACAAGCTGGACACAAATAATAATGAATTTCACCTTCTTTAAATTTACCTTTCAAGTGGAAGCATGACCTTGACATGACCTTAACCTTGACCAAACACAATTCAAAAGTTCAAGTTCAAGTACAGTAGAACTTGTTTAACCCGTTCCCTCATAGGCTATTTTAGACCCAACCTCTTTGAATAAATCTACCGAAAGGAGCATTTACTAGAGAAAAGGAAAACTTAAAAACTGTGTTGTCCTGAAACCATTATCGTAAATAGAGCATTTACCCCTATGGAGCAAATGCTCTGTTTACCACATTGGTTTCACAGAGAGACATTTACAGAGGCGTCAAAAGGTTTCAATATGAGGAAATGGGTTAAAAAGCTTTAACCCTTTCCTCCAAAAATACGCCTTTCTATGCCTCTGTAAAAGTCACTTGTTGAAACCAATGTGATAAATAGAGCATTTTGCTTATAGGAGCAAAATGCTCTACTTATCACAATGGTTTCAAACTACAAAATTCTAAAAATTTTCCTTTTCTCTAGTTAATGCTCCTTTTCAAAGTACCGTAGATGGATCTAAAAATAGCCTATGAGGGAATTGGTTAAAACAGATACATGTAATAGCTTAACCCTTCCAACACTGAATATTCAAATGGACTGTTCCAAAATTCAAACAGGTCAACCTTGCCATGTATATTCATGGATGTTTTAAAAGAAAAGTGTGACATGACAAACAGTGCAGACCCTGATGAGAGGGCTCCACTTTGAGCCTTCTCATCTTGATCTACATTGTTTACAAAGGACATTAGAGACTTGTTTCCCACATTGAAAGGGTTGATGCAGGACAAGAGTTAAGCATCAAGCTCCTCCAGGAGCCTTCTGCACATGTCCTGCATTAACCCTTTCCCCCCATGGACAATTTTTAGACCCAACCTCTTTGAATAAATCTACCGAAAAGGAGCATTAACTAGAGAAAAGGAAATTTTTTAGAAATTTGTAGTTTGAAACCATTGTGAAAAATAGAGCATTTGCTCCTATAGGAGCAAATGCTCTATTTACCACAATGGTTTCAAGAAGTGACTTTTATAGAGGCGTAGAAAGAAGTATTAATGGAGGAAAGGGCTAAACAACCACCTACTGTTATAGACCCACATGTTTATTCATTATATATATGGTTGATATAAGCAGGTTCTACTGTACAGATCGAGTCTCCATCTTTAATGATTCAGAAATGAAGTTAAAAGCCAAGGTTAAATGACACATAAATAAGACAGCCAGACAGGCAAGAAAAATTGAGCCCACAAATCAAGATGGTCATGTGGAAGCATGAAAATAAACTGAAAGAGGAATGCTTGTTTATGAGTTTCCAGGGTTACAGATAAGGTTTTGATGCAATTGGGTATTTACTCCTTGATTTTTTACAGAATTGGGTATTTGCAATTTTTATTGGGTATTGGCAATATTTGTAATTGGGTATTATTCATATTCTTAATAGGTATTTTAAATTTTGTTTGCTTTTTGCTATATTTATTTGCTTTCTGTTACTCATTGTTTTGAAAAACAATTGCTTTTTCCACAATTTTAATTGGGTAAATACCCCAATACTCCCCTTATCTGTAACCCTGAGTTTCAGAATAAGTTCCATTCTTCTACATATTAAGATATGCGATACCATATTATTCCTAATAAATGCCACTACTCTGACAAACACCCCTTTACTTCATTAATAAAAGATACATAGTTTTTAAAATAAAAAAAAAATAAAGATGATCATGGTAACTTGATGCAGACTGAAAGCAAAACTGAAAGCTCCCCTAGGAGTTTTTTACATTGCTTTTATTCTTCATTAAGCAACCATCTGTATATGAAATGCAAGAAGCTCTATTTACAAATATGTAATGTCATCTCATCGAGGAGCATTTATTAGAGATGATATGATATCTTTGTTTTGCTACTGTCCCTTTTATTCCTTATCCTACTACTCAAAACTTTTTAGTGAATCTAGATGAAAAACCCAGTAACTCAGAGTCTCAATAGGATCCATGCTATTTGACGCTTCATCAACAGTTTTGCAAAAGTTTGAATGAGTCAGCGAGTGAGTCTCGACAGCAGGAAAAAATTGCAAAAGATAATCTTGAGTCTTAGCTGGCCTTAATTTTTACAGCAGCATCAAGGTTAAATCTGTGATTTGTATATGTAACAGTTGTACACCATCATGAGATTATGGAAGTTCTAGAGACCTGCTGAGTTTAAACACTTTCAATACCCGTTTTACCAGTAATTTAGCATTTTGTCTGGGAAAAAAGAGATGTCAGCTTGAATTCTAAAAACAGACCTCTTTTAGCCATTTTGCAAATTTTTTTTTGTCTAGTTTACATGTCTTCCTAAATTGGAATGAAGACAGTAATATAAATACATTTAATCTAGAAAAGTACCAATAGAACATGGACATCTCTGCCAACTAAAGTTACTTCAGTGGAAATCCAGACCAATATAAGATGCACCATTTCTTTCATATAAACGTGTTTTCACGCATTTGCAAACAGAGTAGACCCAGATCCTATAGGAGCCGTCTGATCAGGGTCTACTCTGTTTGCTTTTAAATGAAATTTGATAGCTCTGTTTCGTTAGTTTCTAAAATGGTTACAATATTCCACCTTCTACCGGTATATGGAATTATAACTATTTTGTCCATGAATATTCAGTAGGTAATGAAATTTGGAATAAATATAGAAAAGGGAAAGGGAAAAAACCATTTTCATGAACAGATCCTTTATTTCTCCTCCAAACCCTATATTGTGACAATTGTAAAGATTGGTCAGAACATAGGGCTTTGGGGAGAATGACAAACAATGATTTTGTATTTGAATACACATCTTTAATTTATGATATATCTATTGCTGTGGAAATCAATAATTCAATACTGACACAAGAGTACTTGGACATAACCCATAGACAGGGGCATGCAAAATTTAATACTTCACATTCTTTGAAGACTGGGGTATGAAAATGCAACCAGAATAATTTCACATTAATAGCTTTAACATTGTGATTCATACACTGATTTTTTTTTTCTACTTACAGTTACCAGGAAATAAATGAAGAAATTACTTCCTTAATTCTTAACATACGTTATAACGGTACAGCACACACTCTTTACTCTGAAGCATACCAGTCTATAATATAACTGATGTAACCCTTTGAACATGGAAAACAAGTTAACCCTTTCCTCCATATATATACGCCTCTGTAATAATCACTTCTTAAAACCATTGTGATAAATAGAGCATTTGCTCCTATAGGAGTAAATGCTCTATTTATCACAATGGTTTCAAACTACACAATTATTTTTTTTCCTTTTCTCTAGTAAATGCCCCTTTTGGGTAGATTCATTCAAAGAGGTTGGATCTAAAAAATAGCTTATGGAGGAAAGGGTTCACTAGCATTTAAAAACAGTATAGACCAAGTATCTGTACGGTTTGTTATTCTTTTTTATATTTATAAAGGGGTTAACCCTTTCCCTGTTCTATATTTAGTCCAAATTTCAATACCTACTGAATATTCATGGCCAAAATAGTTAAAATGAAATATGGAAGGTGGGTGGAACATTGTAGCCATTTCAGAAACTAAAGAAACCGTCTATTAAATTCCATAAGCAAACAGAGCAGACCCTGATCAGGTGGCTCCTCTAGGAGCCGTCTGATCTGGGTCTTCTCTGTTTGCAAATGTGTGAAAACACGTTTATATGAGGGAAAGGGTTAAAGGCTATCCATCAGGGATAAGTTCAGTGGGATTCCAGGAGAAGTATTGCTCCTGACTTTGTGCCTACCTTGCAGATGTTCTATGAATTTAAAATTCTCCCTCGGCTCAAAATAGGGAGACGTGAGCAGGGCAAGGGTCTGAGAGATATTTTCTCTAAAATAGCCTTCTAGCGGCTAAGCTTGATGCATGCCTAGAATTCACCTTCTGATACTGAATGCTGTACTGTTCAGATGGGAAACTAAATTATGGGCAGCCACAAATTTCTGTGGACATTTGATAAGATTTGTATTTATATAGATTAATTTTGTATTTCAATTAAAAGTGGGTCTGGATTTAATGGGCAGCACAAAGCTGCTATAATCTTTTGTAGCATGTCTGCAATGCATTTGTACATTACATGATTGTATGTATGCAAACTTGCATGTTTCAGACAATGACTTATATGTTGTCTGATATGTATTAACCCTTTCCCTGTTCTATATCTAATCCAAAATTCAATACCTGGTCAATATTATAATATTGATATAATAAATTATAAAGCAATATGGAATGTAGAACATTGTAACCATTTAAGAATCTAAAGAAACAGATCTATCAAATTCTATTAGCAAACAGAGCAGACCTTGATCAGATGGCTCCGACAGGAGCGGTCTGATCTGGGTCTTCTCTGTTTGCAAATGCAGCAGCATGAAAGGATGTTTGTATGAAGGAAAGGGTTAACTATTATTACCATCATGAATACCAATTAGCTGCAGTTTGAACACAGATTCTTTTGGCCATGACAGATGGTGTAGAGTCAAATGTCATTAACCCTTTCCCTGTTCTGTATTTAGGCCAAATTTCAATACCTACTGAATATTCATTAACAAAAGTAGTTATAAAGAAATATGGAAGGTGGAACATTGTAGACATTTTAGAAAGCAAAGAAACAGTTCTATCAAATTATATTAGCAAACAGAGTAGACCCTGATCAGACGGCTCCTGATCTGGGTCTACTCTGTTTGCAAATGCATGAAAACACGTTTGCATGAGGGAACGGGTTAATTTTACCCTTTCCCTGTTTAATATAAAATATTTATTCAAAATTTTAATACCTACTGAATATTCATGGCCAAATATGTACATGTATGATGAAATAGGAAAAGTGGAACACTGTAGCCATTTTAGAAACTAAAGGAACAGAGCTGTCAAAGTTCATTAGCAAACAGAGCAGACCATAATCAGATGGCTCCTCTAAGATCTGACCTGGGTCTACTCTATTTGCAAAGGCGTGAAAAAGGTGTAACTGTTTACATGTATATAAAGGAAAGGGATATAAGCCTGATCAGATGGCTTTTCAGGATTGTAAACAGATTGTGCCCCATATTCGTTACCACTTATTTGCTTTAAAGTTTTATTCATAACTTATTTAACATTTGCAAACAGTGTAGACCCAGATACTATCATGACGTTTGTGTGTAGGACTAGGAGTTGTCTGATTAGGGTCTGCTCTGTAAAGTAAGACTGAACCTATAATAAAGACTAAGAGTCGATTCTAAAGTTTTTGCCAAGCAAAGATCCCTATGTTCATGTCATAAAATCAGCTAAGTATATTTATGATGTCATTATTCTGACATGAATATTCATGGAGTAATGACTTACAACTGACAAAAGCAATGTCACTGATGTACTATATCTAAGGGCATACATTTAGATACTATACGCACTACCTTTTATTTTCCAGAACACTGAGCAATTGTTAGTTGCTTGTTGATCAGGATCTGTTCTATTTGCCTAAAATCCTTTTTATTCAAAATTTCTTCACCTCATGAATATTCATGCACAGAATCAATAAAATTATTAATAATGGGAACATGGAAAAGGGCTTTTTCACTGTTGTGGAAACTGCATAATCAGTTCATTAAATTTGCAAAATCAAACAGAGCAGACCCTGATCAGATGACTCATATAGGAACTGTCTCATCATGGTCTACTCTGTTTGCAAATGCATGAAAAGGCATTTATATATATGGAAGGGGTTAACAATGGAATATATCATAATACAGTTGATGCTAAATTTTCTGCCATATTTCTGCAGAACCTTAGAATCATGACTATAATATTCCATTTTTAACACGTTCCTCATATATAAACACCTTTTCATGCATTTGCAAACAGAGTAAGAGAATTGGTTACATTTTGACCAGCTGCCAAAAAACCCATACATGTATTGTACATAATGTGGCTAATGCCAATATCAAAATTCAGCTAAATAATTTTCAACATGCATTTCTTAAATAAATAATCATCAAGTAAAAGGTTAAGATATGATATTTAAATCTGAAAATATAATTCTGACACCCTTCGGTCCATAAATACACATTGTGTTAACCCTTTACCTCATACATGTACAAATGCTTTTTTACGCATTTGCAAACAGTCTGATCAGGGTCTGTTCTGTTTGCTAATGGAATTAGATAGATCTGTTTCTTTACCTTTTAAAATGGCTACAATGTTCCATCTGTCATATTTCATTATAACTATTTTGTCCCTGAATATTGAAATTTGGAATAAACATACATGTAACAGGGAAAGGGTAAATTAGTTGGCCCTTAGGACAGGTGACTGCTTAGAGCAAGGTGAAGGTAAAGCAGAACACTCCCTTAGTATCATTCTGTTTTACTTTCACCTTGTAGACACCTGCCTTTAACACAAAATACTTGATGTAATTTAGTGGCCGTTATAAGAGAGAGAGGTTTTACTGTACTGTGGGTTTTCATGGATAATTCCAATGGCATTACTTGGTATTGTGCAATAAAATAAAATTGCACCAACAGTAACTGTCTGACCATGTGTGTTATGTGTAAGACGAGTACATCAACTTCGCTTGCAACTGACTGCGAATTATGTGTAAACAGCAGTGACCTCTTTATTCTGGTTGTCTGAGAAACCACTGAACGTCAAAATCAACATTCCAAATGTAACGACCTACATTATTCCCAACGGGCTACTTTCTTATAGCATAACAGTTTCCGCTACTTGAAGGTGATAAAAACAATATGCCATTTAGTTTTTAATCAATGTTGCAATGGCAGCAAAGATTGTGCATCTCTATTGTCTAGAATTGATGAACGAATTCTGTTTTCGTGAACTGCCATATTGAAATTATTCATCTCACCTTCCGTAAAATCCTTCGCTGATTTTGCTCCGTTTCAAAGGTCGTCGTAATTTAGCACAATCAGCATTGCGAGGTCTCTTCATATTTTATCCCGGAAATATAACAGATTGACTTTATAAACTGTTTATGCCTATATATTTCCAAATAAATGTTCCGGAAACCTGAAAGTCTGCTCATGTGTAAATTCAGACATGCGCAAGTAACGAGTGTGGTCGTATCAAGCGGAAACATACGAACATAACCGAAAATCTCGTTACGGAAACGAACGGCATTTCGGGAAACAAATAAGTCTGAGCATGGCGATGCACGTTCCTAAGGCACCGGGCTTTGCCCAAATGTTAAAAGATGGCGCAAAGGTTTGTACTTTGTTTTTAGGCTAGATAGTGACTATAACATTATGGACATTTCACAACTACTTCGTTTAGATCCGTAGTAATTTGAGTAAAGATAGATAGTTCAATCACTTTACCCCATGTGTGTATTAACCATGCGGAACACTTCGGACATGTACCTCCACTTACATATAGATTGACAGGAATGTTCTGGAATGAAATACACAAAGATTTGTTAGAAAACCTCATTTACTTTAAAACACGAAAAGTATCACCATTTCGGTTTGTTAGAACATTATTTTGTTATAAACATTGTCATGAAATCCTGACACTGTCAGTGACATGTTTGTGCATATTCCACTTTGATGACTAAACCCTTTTCATGCCACCAATCTTCTGTACCTAGTAGCTATGACAATTTTCATCCGTTACATTTTTGTGTCGTAATATGTATAATGATTATGGTTAACTAGAGGCATGCTGTGTAACCGGTGCACAGAACACCTGCAAACAGAGTAGACAGATTAGACAATTCCTGTAGGACAGGGATTGCTTATAAATGGAACAAACCTGTCAAGACACATGCATGTAAATCAGGCTCACATGCTTAGTTCAGTATCCAGGGCTTTATTTCCTTCTATGATAGGGGCCGTTTACAGGCCCCTTCCCCTCAGAAAATTTCTTTAAAAGCATAGACTTTTCCCCAAAAACTGACTTTACATTGGAAATTTGTTTCCCCTATATCAAAATAATGTATGCTATTTTTCCCCCAAAAGTAGAGGCCAGGCCCCTTCCCTACTTGATGAAAAAAGGTCCCGGTATCACATCTATAGGCATTTTCTAAATTCTTGAAATAGATTGAGTGATGACCATTGAACCCTTAAAATGCCCTCAAAACCCCTAAATCGGCTAATAAATATGACAATGTGCCGATTACGACTCATTATTTAGGCCGAATTGCCACATCACTCATTCCCCCTCTGAAGTCTCCACTAAGCTCTTAAGAAAAGGCTTTGTCACGTCTTTAAAATGGCAATATTTCAGGAGCTTCTGGGGGGCCTTCAGCCTCCTGGACCCAGACCAGGGCATTGTCCTTGACCAACCAGCGGCCCCTAGCTATTAATGATATAACTTTAATGTGTTCTTACCCTTGATAGGTTGATGGAATGATATTAGATTGGAGTCTGCAGTTTTAGCCAGAGCAAAAATGTTTCTTATTGATTCGTCAATTAAGCTTGCATAATTTTTAAAATTTAACTTATACAAATCTTGAAATGGAAATATGAATGCTGAAAAACGATTTTTATACGCCCGAAGGCTTGTGCAACTAACTCCTCCTTTATTTTTCAACATAATTTCTTCAAACTTTCAGGAATGATAGATACTGATGTGTAGTTGTGCATATCAGTGAGATAACTCTCATATCATTTTTCATTCTGGAGTTATTGCCCTTTGATAGTTTCGGGTAGCAATTTCTTGTGCAACTAACTCCTTTATTTTTCAACATAATTTCTTCAAACTTTCAGGAATGATAGATACTGATGTGTAGTTGTGCATATCAGTGAGATAACTCTCATATCATTTTTCATTCTGGAGTTATTGCCCTTTGATAGTTTCGGGTAGCAATTTCTTGTGCAACTAACTCCTCCTTTATTTTTCAACATAATTTCTTCAAACTTTCAGGAATGATAGATATTGATGTGTAGTTGTGCATATCAGTGAGATAACTCTCATATCATTTTTCATTCTGGAGTTATTGCCCTTTGATAGTTTCGGGTAGCAATTTCTTGTGCAACTAACTCCTCCTTTATTTTTCAACATAATTTCTTCAAACTTTCAGGAATGATAGATACTGATGTGTAGTTGTGCATATCAGTGAGATAACTCTCATATCATTTTTCATTCTGGAGTTATTGCCCTTTGATAGTTTTGGGTAGCAATTTCTTGTGCAACTAACTCCTCCTTTATTTTTCAACATAATTTCTTCAAACTTTCAGGAATGATAGATGCTGATGTGTAGTTGTGCATATCAGTGAGATAACTCTCATATCATTTTTCATTCTGGAGTTATTGCCCTTTGATAGTTTCGGGTAGCAATTTCTTGTGCAACCAACTCCTCCTTTATTTTTCAACATAATTTCTTCAAACTTTCAGGAATGATAGATATTGATGTGTAGTTGTGCATATCAGTGAGATAACTCTCATATCATTTTTCATTCTGGAGTTATTGCCCTTTGATAGTTTCGGGTAGCAATTTCTTGTGCAACTAACTCCTCCTTTATTTTTCAACATAATTTTATAGAACAGCCTTCGGGCGTATATTGCCCCGTCTTGCGGTGCTCTTGTTATAACTTAAGCTAACACTGGCACGCATTTAGCCACTGCCTTCAGTGCATAATTTGTTTACATGTTCAGTGCACGCTTATTGCCATTGGTGAAATTCAAAACTGGGTTGTTGGTTTTTTTTGCATAATCAGTATCTTTCTTCTTCTTTTTTTTTTTTTTTTTTTAAATTACATGTGCGAACGGCATAGATTTATATTTCAAATTTTCTCATTTGATATCTTGGTCATTAACTCAGTTTAAATACTGAGGCCAGCACTTGTTTGGTGGGGGATATCAATTCGGCGAATTTGCTTGTTAAACTTCATCTACAGTCGATTCTACAGATTCGTTACGGCTACAGCTTCGCAACTAGCAGACAAAATCCTAAGCAATCCAGAACAATGTAGAACTTCCAAAAAAGTGAAGGTTTTCTGATAATTTTTTCACATCAGGGCAATCGGAACATTATAATTTAAAACTGCCAATAGAAAATAGATTTTTATACCCCCCTTTTGAAAAAATGGGGGTATATTGCTTTGCACATGTCGGTCGGTCGGTCTGTCGGTCGGTCGGTCGGTCGGTCGGTCGGTCGGTAGATCGATGGTTTCCGAATGATAACTAATAAACGACTTGGCCTAGAATCTTCAAACTTGCTGTGGTGGTTGGTCATGACAAGTAGATGACCCCTATTGTTTTTGAGGTCACTAGGTCAAAGGTCAAGGTCACCATGACCTTAAATGGTGAAATAGTTTCCGATCAATAACTGCTCAAGGGTTTGGCTTGGGATCTTCAAACTTGCTGTGGTAGTTGGTCATGACCACTAGATGACCCCTATTGATTTTGAGGTCACTAGGTCAAAGGTCAAGGTCACCATGACCTTAAATGGTTAAATGGTTTCCGATCATTAACTGCTCAAGGATTTAGCTTAGAATCTTCAAACTTGCTGTGGTAGTTGGCCATGACCACTGGATGACCTCTATTGATTTTGAGGTCATTAGGTCAAAGGTCAAGGTCACCATGACCTTAACTGGTAAAATGGTTTCTGATCAATAACTGCTCAAAGGTTTGGCTTAGGACCTTCAAATTTGCTTAGGAGGTTGGTCATGACAACTAGGTAAGTCCTATTGTTTTTTAGGTCACTAGGTCAAAGGTCAAGGTCACCGTGACCTTAAAGGGTGAAATGGTTTGCGATAAATAACTGCTCAAGGGTTTGGCCTAGGATCTTCAAATTTGCTGTGGTGGTTGGTAATGACCACTAGATGACCCCTATTGTTTTTGAGGTCACTAGGTCAAAGGTCAAGGTCACCATGCTCTTAACTGGTAAAATGGTTTGCGATCAATAACTGCTCAAGGGTTTGGCTTAGGATCTTCAATATTGCTGCGGTAGTTGGTCATGACAACTGGATGACCCCTATTGTATTTGAGGTCACTAGGTCAAAGGTCAAGGTCACCATGACCGTAACTTGTAAAATGGTTTCCGATCAATAACTGCTCAAGGGTTTGGCTAAGGATCTTCAAATTTGCTGTGGTAGTTGGTCATGACCACTGGACGACCCCTATTGATTTTGAGGTCACTAGGTCAAAGGTCAAGGTCACCATGACCTTAACTGGTAAAATGGTTTCTGATCAATAACTGCTCAAGGGTTTGGCTTAGGACCTTCAAATTTGCTTAGGTGGTTGGTCATGACAACTGGATGACCGCTATTGTTTTTTAGGTCACTAGGTCAAAGGTCAAGGTCACCATGACCTTAACTGGTGAAATGTTTTGCGATCAATAAATGCTCAAGGGTTTGGCTTAGAATCTTCAAACTTGCTTCGGTGGTTGGTCATGACAACTAGATAACCCCTATTGATTTTGAGGTCACTAGATCAAAGGTCAAGATCATCATGACCTTAACTGATGAAATGGTTTCCAATTAATAACTGCTCAATGGTTTGGGTCGGGATCTTCAAACTTGCTGTGGTAGTTGGTCCTGACCACTAGATGACCCCTATAGTTGTTGAGGTCACTAGGTCAAAGGTCAAGGTCACCATGACCTTAATATGTGAAATGTTTTCAGATCAATAAATGATCAGTGGTTTGGCTTAGGATCTTCAAAGTTGCTGTGGTGATTAGTTATGACCGCTAGATGACCTCTATAGTTGAGGTCACTAGATCAAAGGTCAGGGGGTCTGGGGGGGGGGGTATACATGTTTTACAAACATCTCTTGTTTGCATCAGCTATTCAAAGGTTGATGACAATCGCAATAGAAGGTCTTCCAGTGAAGGACTTTGATTCCACAATTGCTCTGGAATAGTTTAAGCTGAAGAAGTAGCAAGTTAACATTTGACATACATGTAACATTAGTAAGTTAACCCATTCCTGCATATAGACGCCTTTTGACGCTTCTGTAAAAGTCACTTTGTGAAACCATTGTGATAAATACTAAATAGAGCATTTGCTCCACAGGAGTAAATGCTCTATTTATCATAATGGTTTCAAAATTACACAATTCTGAAAATTTCCTTTTCTCTAGTTAATGCTCCTTTTTAGCTCACCAGAGCACAAAGTGCTCAGGGTGAGCTTTTGTGATCGCCTGATGTCTGTCGTCTGTCGGCGTTTGTCGTGCGGTGTGCGTCGTCAACAATTTGAACCTTTAAAAGTCTTCTCCTCTGAATCTACAGGGTTCTCAGCTTTCATCTTTGGCACATAGCATCACCTATAGGTCCTCTACAAAAGTTATATAAATTATGTCCCTGGAGTCAAAATTGGCCCCGCCAAGGTCCCAGGGGTGGCCAGTTTTCTCTAGCTGACTGTTGTTTTCTGTACAAGTAGCAGAATGCGCGGTTCACTTAGGTTAGGCATGGGGAAAACTTTAAAAATCTTCTTGTCAAAAACTACATGTCACAGAGCTTAGATATTTGGTGTATAGATTTACTTAGTATACCTTATTGAAATTGGTTAATATCATAGTTCTGAGGTTAAAATTGGCCCTGCCCTGTTGGTTATACTTTAAAATAGACTTCCCCTGAGCCAGAAGGACCCCAGATACTCAGTCTGTCTTACGCAATCAGAGGTCAAGTTCCTGGTCAAAACTCTATAAAGTTGTCTGCTTCAGAATTAGTGTCTGTTTGTTCACACTGTTTTTAACCCATTCCCTCATAGGCTGTTTTCAGATCCTACCTCTTTGAATAAATCTACTGATAAGGAGCATTAATTAGAGAAAAGGAAAATTTCAGAATTGTGTAGATTTGAAACCATTGTGATAAATAGAGCATTACTCCTATGGAGCAAATGCTCTATTTATCACAATGGTTTCATAAAGTGACTATTACAGAGGCGTAGAAAGGCGTTTTTATGGAGAAAAGGGTTAATGCATATCAATCTTATAATTAACTCATGTACAACCCACATATGAAGTTACATACAGGTATGCGTCAAATCAGAATCCAAACTGTGTGCTGATTTCAGTCAAGTCATGCTAAGAAATAAAGCTCCACCCCAGGGGTGGCCAGTTTTCTATAGAACATAGTGAAAACTTTGAAAATCTTCTCCTGATTGTCTGGTGAGCGATATCAGGGCCATCATGGCCCTCTTGTTGGTAGATTTGTTCAAAGAGGTTGGAATGGGTTAAGAGTCCCAAATATTTCTTGGAATTCCCCCCTTTTTTTCAGGGTAGGGGGTAGGGAATTCCAATTTTTTGTTAGTTTTAGATCATTCATGACGTAAAATGTTAAATCTTATTTTCAGCACTATTCGGGTCTTGATGAAGCAGTCTACAGAAATATTGATGCCTGCAAAGAGCTGGGAAAGACAACCAGATCTACATTTGGCCCACATGGTATGACAATTAATTTCCATAGATCAGCCTTACTCACTTTGCATACAGCAGATTTACAAGGTTATAAATTTTACAATGCATATATGTTAACCTTTGTCATACTTAACCCTTTCCTCCATAAATACGCCTCTATAAAAGCCACTTTTGGAAACCATTGTGATAAATAGAGCATTTGCTCCTTAGAAGCAAATGCTCTATTTATCACAATGGTTTCAAAACTACAATTTTTTTTAAAAAAAAAAAGTCCTTTTCTCTAGTTCATGCTCCTTTTGTGTTGATTTATTCAAAGAGGCTGGGTCTAAAAACAGCTTATGAAGTAATGGGTTAAGCATGACCTGACTTGTATTTGCAAACAACTTGGATCAAGATGAGACGGGAAAGAAATGTGGGTCCTCTGCTATGCTAAATCCCAATCTATCTTATAACCAAGCCCTTGTAGGGCACCAGGCAAGAGAAAATGCAGCAAAAAGTTCAATAAGAACGTGAGCTGTGGGACTGATATCGTGGCAACATACAAACACGGAAAGCAAAAAAAGTGAGAATGTTCTAGAACAAGAGTACTTGAAGGGAGATGTGACGAAAAAGCATTATATAAATACAAAGATATGACATACGTACTGATGGACAGAAACTCAGAAAGGGTAGAAGTGACCTGGTAAAGTAGGTGAAACAAAAACTGTGTGATCATTTACTTATTTATCAGTAATTTCCAGTAATATTTTGGTGGTAGTTAGGATTCAGTGAAAAAAGACAAGTGTGTGAAAACACATTTATATGTGGGAAAGGGTTAAGTATCTATGTTTGATAAATTATAGGCCAGAACAAAATGGTCATCAACCATCTGGAGAAACTGTTTGTTACCAATGATGCAGCCACCATCTTGAGCGAGCTGGAAGTACAGCACCCAGCAGCCAAAATGCTGGTTCTTGCTACCCAGCAACAGGAACAGGAAGTAGGAGATGGAACCAACTTTGTGTTGGTGTTTGCTGCCTCCCTGCTGGAACAAGCAGAAATGCTTTTAAGAATGGTATGCAAAGTTAAAATACATTGTAGCCATTTGCACACTATTAAAAGTAGCTAGTGTTTAAATTGAATAAATTCTATAATGCTGTACATTCTTGAAAGTTGATTTTCTCTATTTTGTTAACATAGTATCTCAGCATCCCCATTATATCCAAATATGGATTTGCTGCTAATTTGAAAAACTCAAAAGCCTTTAAACGAAGATTTCTAGATTATAATTTAAAATATTCTGTCAAGAGTCCAGATAGGAAACATGTACTGTTGTATCCAAATACAGTAAAACCTCTATAATGGCCACTAAATTGTGTTTATTAGTTGGTATTTAGGGCAGGTGGCTGCTTAAAGCAAGGTGAAAGCAAAACAGAACGCTCCCATACTTTAACACAAAATACTTGATGTAATTTAATGGCCGTTATAGAGAGGTTTTACTGTATTTAGGAAACATACTTTTGTATTCAAATATATTAGGCCTCAGTCAAACCCTGTCATATTGATATTGTTTACAATCACTTCAAATACCCCTTTCAGAGTCGTAGGTAACTGGGCATATATTAAATAGTAAAAGCATCATTTTCTACCAAACCGTCTCACGGTATGATGTGGCCACTTTGTAAAATCACCTCTGTGAAACATAAGACATATAGAGTTTGGCGGAGAATAAAGGAACTATTCTTGAGGGAAAATGATGTTGTATAATATATGCAATCTTATTTCTATGCTTTCTCACTTTTTGTCTAGAGCAATTTATGGAATGTACATTTCAATTTTATTTGCTTTTTCAGGGTTTATCAGTCACAGAAGTCACTGAAGGGTATGAATTAGCAGTGAAGAAAGCCTTAGAGATATTACCAGGTATAGTAAAACAAGTAACCCAGTTCAATTTAACCCATTCCTCCATATGCTATTTTTAGACCCAACCTCTTTGAATTAATCTAAAGAAAAGGAACATTTACTAGGGAAAGGGACAATTTTAGAAGTGTGTAGTATTGAAACCATTGTGATAAATAGGGCATTTGCTCCTTTAATAGGAGCAAATGCTCTATTTATCACAATTATTTCAAAAAGTGACTTTTACAGAGGCGTAGAAAGGTGAATTTATGGAGGAAAGGGTCAACAAATTTAATTGGCTCTTTGTACGCTAACAACAAAACTGTGATTGACAATGCAAACAGTTTAATCCAGATGATACGCAGCATAATGCAGCATCTCATCAGGATCCAAATTATTTTACATATCTTGCAAACAGTTTATAGCATTTTACAATATATACATATTTAATTTTGTGACCCTTGTGATTTTCTGTTTTATGAACAGAATTTTAAGCATTTTAACCCTTTCCTTCATATAAATGCCTATTCACGCATTTTCAAAGAGCAGACCCAGATCAGATGACTCCTATAGGAGCTGTCTGATCAGGGTCTGCTCTGTTTGCTTGTGGGATTCTATAGATCTGATTTTACAGTTTCTACCATGGTAAAAATAAAATCCTTTTTATTATGATTAGATTCTTTCAAGTTAAAAAACTGTGTTCATGTACCATTCATTATTAAACTTGAGCTAAGTAATATAATTATATGATATCATTATTTACCAATTTGATATTAAACAAGTAAAATGTTACATTAATATTCATGGGGGGAAAGGGTGCAACACTGCTCCTATCTACAGACTACAGCTCTCTCAGAATAATTATTTCTCTTCATTTCAGATTTAGTTTGTGAGCAGCAGAAGGATTTGAAGAGCAAAGAGGCAGTGACACGCGCACTCAAGACGTCAGTCATGAGTAAACAGTATGGCAATGAGGACTTCCTTGCTAAGCTCATATCCAGTGCTTGTGGTGAGTACAGCCAACCAAATACAGCAAAACACTTCTACAGGGACCTAGGCTCCTCTAGGAGCCGTCTGATCTGGGTCTACTCTGTTTGCAGATGCGTGAACGCACATTTATATTAGGGAAAGGGCTTAAGCCCTTAAACCTTTACTTTCATACAAACACTTCTCATACATTTGCAAACAGAGTAGACCCAGATCAGGTGGTTGCTGTAGGAGCTATCTAATCAGGGTGAGCTCTGTTTGTTTATGAGATTATAATGGACCGGACTCTACAGTTTAAAACTTTATACGAATACAAAACAATCCAATGCCAATTATAAAATTTAGCTACGTCATTAATTTGTTTAGCAGGATTTAACAGCTAACATTAGCAGTTAACAGGATAGAGGCCTAGTGAGATTCATAAATTGAATGTTGAATATTCATATAGGAAATAACAACATCATGAGCATTAATCTGCTGAATTTTTATTACAGTGTATGAACAGATGATTTCCCTCGACAAAAACTGTTGAACCAGATCTTTAATGTTCCATAAACAAACAGAGCAGACGGCTTCTGGTCCTACAGGAGCCCTCTTATTTGAGTATTCTGTCTGCAAATGCAATTTATTTCTGTACCAAACATAGAATCATCTCTCAGAGACTCTTATAAAGAGTGGTCACAATATAGGGTTTGGGGGAGAAATGACAATTTTAGTACAGTAAAACCTCAATTATTCGAACTTTTAGTATAGAAGAATTTAGACCCTTTGGGGCAGGTGGCTGCTTAATGCACAGTGAAAGTCATGCAGAAAGCTCCTAGAGGAGCTTTCTGCATGCCATTCACCTTGCATTAAGCTGCCACCTGTCTTAAAGATCAATAATGATACGTATTTTAGTGTTTGGATAATTGAGATTTTACAGTATTTTTATGCCCCCAAAGCTAGGCTTTGGCGGCATATAGTGATCGCACCGTGCGTGTGTGGGTGTGTGGGTGTGTGGGTGGGTGGGTGTGTGGGTGGGTGGGTGGGTGTGTGTACCTTTTGTCCGGAGTATATTTCCTTTGTCACATCAGCTACGGATACCAAATTTGGTGTGTGAGTTCATCTTGGGATGGGGGAGTGTCGCGTACCATTTTCATGTCACTGTGACCTTGACCTTGACCTTTGACCTTGATTTTACAAAAAGCTTGTCCGGAGCATATCTCCTTTACCTTACCAGCTACAGATTCCAAATTTGGTGTGTGAGTTCATCTTAGGATGGCGGAGTGTCGCGTACCATTTCCAGGTCACTGTGACCTTGACCTTGACCTTTGACCTCGATTTTAAAAAATGCTTATGCCTTACCAGCTACAAAAAGCTTGTCCGGAGTATATCTCCTATACCTTACCAGCTAAGGATTCCAAATTTGGTGTGTTACTTCATCTTGGGATGGAGGAGTGTCGCGTACCATTTTCAGATCACTGTGACCTTGACCATGACCTTTGACCGATTTTACAAAAAGCTTGTCCGGAGCATATCTCCTTTACCTTAGCAGCTACAGATTCCAAATTTGGTGTGTGAGTTCATCTTGGGATGGGGGAGTGTCGCGTACCATTTTCATGTCACTGTGACCTTGACCTTGACCTTTGACCTTGATTTTACAAAAAGCTTGTCCGGAGCATATCTCCTTTACCTTACCAGCTACAGATTCCAAATTTGGTGTGTGAGTTCATCTTAGGATGGCGGAGTGTCGCATACCATTTCCAGGTCACTGTGACCTTGACCGTGACCTTTGACCTCGATTTTAAAAAAAGCTTATGCCTTACCAGCTACAAAAAACTTGTCCGGAGTATATCTCCTATACCTTACCAGCTAAGGATTCCAAATTTGGTGTGTTACTTCATCTTGGGATGGAGGAGTGTCGCGTACCATTTTCAGATCACTGTGACCTTGACCATGACCTTTGACCGATTTTACAAAAAGCTTGTCCGGAGCATATCTCCTTTACCTTACCAGCTACAGATTCCAAATTTGGTGTGTGAGTTCATCTTGGGATGGGGGAGTGTCGCGTACCATTTCCAGGTCACTGTGACCTTGACCTTGACCTTTGACCTCGATTTTAAAAACCGCTTATACCTTACCAGCTACAAAAAGCTTGTCCGGAGTATATCTCCTATTCCTTACCAGCTAAGGATTCCAAATTTGGTGTGTGAGTTCATCTTTGGATGGAGGAGTGTCGCGTACCATTTTCAGATCACTGTGACCTTGACCATGACCTTTGACCGATTTTACAAAAAGCTTGTCTGGAGCATATCTCCTTTACCTTACCAGCTACAGATTCCAAATTTGGTGTGTGAGTTCATCTTGGGATGGCGGAATGTCATGTACCATTTCCAGGTCACTATGACCTTAACCTTGACCTTGACCGATTTTACAAAAAGCTTGTCCAGAGCATATCTCCTATACCTTACCAGATACGGATTCCAAATTTGGTTTGTGAGATCACCTTCAGATGGCGGAGTGTCGCGTACCATTTTCAGGTCACTGTGACCTTGACCTTGACCTTCGACCTCGATTTTACAAAAAAGGTTGTCCAGAGAATATCTCTTATACCTTACCAGCTACGGATTCCAAATTTAATGTGTGAGTTTATCTTGGGATGGCGGAGTGTCGCGTACCATTTTCAGGTCACTGTGACCTTCACCTTTGACCTAGATTTTACACAAAGCTTGTCTGGAGCATTTCTCCTATACCTTACCAGCTACGGAATCCAAATTTGGTTTGTGAGTTCATCTTGGGATGGGGGAGAGTCATGTACCATTTTCAGATCACTGACCTTGACCTTGACCTTTGACCTCAATTTTACAGTCCGGAGCATATCTCCTATATCTTACCAGATACAAAAAGCTTGTCCAGAGCATATCTCCTATACCTTAAACGTTGACAATCAACCCAGGGTCCTTTTTAACGTTGAGAATGACTTAGGGTCCTTTTTAACTAAGTTTTGACGCTTGGCTCTTTTCTTAGCTATCATAATCGTCAAAGGTTCTGTTTCTAATGTTAAGAACTGACTCCTGTGTCATTTTTAACAGCATCAAAATTTCATGTTACACCTGCATTACATTGTATTGTTTTTCCACCAAAATGCATTTCGGTGTCAAACACTTTGGGGGCATTTGTCACCCGTGACGACCCTCTTGTAATACATATTTCTATTGCTCTGCAGAATAAGGGTTAAATTTTCATTATTGATTTTCGTTTGGTATATTGCTGTCATAATCATCGTCTCATTTACTTGTATCATTTCAGTATCCATTATGACAGACAAAAATACCTTTAATGTGGACAACATCAGAGTGAGCAAATGTCTGGTAAGTGATTAATATTCCTTTCAGTGAGCTGAATTAATTGCCATTGTGATACCTTACAGTGTTAATGTTTATAATAGTACTTTTCTCAGGTCCTCTGAAGACTTGATGTTCCTACAATTAATTTAACAGAACTAATTTAACAATAATAAATTATATAGGTATTAGATAATTGACCATTGGTGGGGGACTATTAATTTGCATTTCATCCATCCATCCTTCTGTCTATTCTTCCATCTGGATTTTGTCCAAACGATATCTCCTCAATTAGTTTGGTTAGGGTTTTCAAATTTCTTGTGTGGGAGCATCATTGGAAGGATCAATGTTGCATACTGCTTGGGGTATCTCTGACCTTGACTTCAGTTGTAGTCAAAATTTGTTTGGCTAAAACATTCAACTCAATTAAAACATTGACTTGAGAAATTCATTCTTGTCCAATAAAATACTATGAGCGAAAGATATCCATCTAAAAATGCTTACTTCTTGAAACCATTGTGATAAATAGAGCATTTGCTCCACAGGAGCAAATACGCTATTTATCACAATGGTTTCAATACTACACAGTTCTAGCATTTTCCTTTTCTCTAGTAAATGCTCCTTTTCGGTAGATTAATTCAAAGGGGTTGGGTAAAAAAACAGCTTAATGGGGAATGGGTTAATGTCAATTAATTTACAGCTTATAAGCATGTTGAGATAGGACTTATTAAGATGAAGTAAATCTACTTCGATGGACAGAACCTTTAACTTCAAAATAATTAAAAGTTCAAAACCAATCCTTTGAGAGATACTGTATATAAACTAAGAAGGGAAGTGTTTGGAGCCAAATAAATATAGCTGAGAAATTGTTTGAAATACCAAAGTTGGACTGTATTTACACTTCCAGTATTTGTTATAGAACTCCTATGCAAAGTGACTCATACTTTACAGGAATTGTTTTTTCAAAGTCAGTTTGTTGAATATGTTGTGGGGTTTTTTTGGACAGGGTTCTGGTGTACTACAGTCCAGCACTATCCAGGGTATGGTGTTCAAGCGTGCTGTGGAAGGAGAGATCACCAAGGCCAGCAAGTGTAAAATAGCAGTCTACTCATGTCCTCTAGATTCCATGCAAACCGAAACAAAGGTTGGAATCATTTCTAAGAGCTCTAGATATGATGTGCATTAAATGACTCCAAGTAAAAAATATATATATTCAGTAGAACCCCTCTAATGCAACCACTTAATGAATAAACATGGTGTCTTGATAAGCAGGTGGTTGCGAAAACATGGTGTCTTTGCAGGTGGTTGCTTAATGCAGGACAAAAGTAATGCAGAAAGCTCCTAGAAGAGCTTTCTGCATTACTTTTGTCCTGCATCTAGCACTCAAAATTATACCTCTTTTTGGTGGTCGCATGAGTGGAGTTTACTGTACATATATATATTTCTCCATCACTCTATCTTGTTGCTACTCATTAGAAGCGTCTCTCTGAGGTGGTTGTAATCAGCAGTAGCAAGATAGGGTCTGGCAGGGAAGTAAAATATTTTGATTCATCAATCAATAGGCACCTTATCTACTGGTTTGATTTCAGAAAGAAATATTTTGTACTGGAGATCTATATTATAAAGTGTTCATGAGACATTTGTAAATGATATTGAAACATACTACCACCTCTTATTATGTTGACATTCAATTTTCTTACAAAGAAGATATTCAACTCGAGAAAACTTAAATCTGCTTTATAATTTGACACTTGCATAGAAAAATTGGAAACAAACATGATACCTGCCTGTCAGAGCCAATGTGTTCTGTGTCTGTATACCATTATAATCTTATTAATATGGATGACATTATTATTATTTTTTTACATGAATATTCATTGCGTAAAGGGCTGATACACCTGCATTAGCACTTAACATGAACATTTTATCAGTTGGTCAATGGTTTGTTCAGCTGGTGTTCTACATATAGATAGCATTGTGGGAGCAGCTTATAAGTGTATTGATTCTTTTTACAGGGAACAGTTTTGATAAAGAATGCTGAGGAATTGATGGATTTCAGTAAAGGAGAAGAAAATTTGATTGAACAAGTAAGTGTCTTCAATGATGAAGGAAGAATTATCCAATGTTTGAACTTCATGGGTTTTCCCCATCAGTAAAATGCAAAAGTTCTTCCACTTATGGCTATGTTTTTAGCTCTAGACTATGTAACTGTTTTCAGTAGAAGGACCCATTCCCAATTTGAAATCTTGACATGACCGAAACCCTTATCCTGTTAATGGGTACATGACTGGAATCTTAATCCTGTAATTGGTGACATGACTGGAACCCATATCCTGTTAAGTGAATAACTGGAACCTGTATATATGAGTCTCTGACAGGACTATAACCCTTATCATGTTAAAGAGGGACATGATTGGAAGACAAATCTTTTTAAGGATAACAAGACTGGAACCCTTATCCTGTTAAGGATACATGACTCTTATACTGTTATGAGTGACATGCGGGGAACCATTTTCCAGTTCAACTAATTCCCTTATTTAAATGGGTTTTCATGTATTTGCAAACAGAGTAGACCCAGATCAGACTGCTCCTATAGGAGCCGTCTGATCAGGGTCTGCTCTGTTTGCTAATGGAATTTGATAGATCTGTTTCTTTACTTTCTAAACTGGCTACAATGTTACACCTTCCATGTTTCGTTATAACTGTTTTGTTAATGAATACACAGTAGGTATTGAAATTTGGAATAAACATAGAATAGGGAAAGGGTTAACGGCATAATGACTGGCATTTGCACACATCTTAGATCCAAACGAGACACCAAGTATCTGAAAGCCTTGTCAGAATCCATTCTGTTTGAGGCAGGAGAATAGTTTCTCAAAAGCTTGAACAAATAAATTTTGTTAGGGTTGTAACAGACTTTTTAGTTCAGGTGATAAGGGAGTAAACAGGGTTGCCACGCGTCAGGGAAATTTAATTTTTTTCAAGGTCAGGGAATTTTGAAAATATAGGCAAATGTCAGCGAATTGTCAGGGAATTTTGAAAACATGAGAATGAATGTTATATATTTTAAAAATCCATTACGTATTACAGAAATTACGACAGAAAGAAATGAAATGTCAGGGAAATTTGAAATTATGTCAGGGAATTGTCAGGGAATTTTGTTTCCTCTGGTTTGTGGCAACCCTGGTAAAAGATGGGTTACTTTGCAGAATTCGTATAACAATAGAAATCCATAGAATGCAGACAGTTAATGATTGTTTAACAATAGAAATCCATAGAATGCAGACAGTTAATGAATAACTTCTTGTTTCCTTTTCTTATAGCAAATTAAGTCCATTGCTGATACTGGCTGTACAGTGATTGTCGCAGGAGGCAAAGTTGGGGAGATGGCACAGCATTTCTGTAACAAATACAAAGTTCTCATCCTCCGTCTGATGTCCAAGTGGGATTTGAGAAGACTTTGTAAAGCTATTGGAGCAACTCCATTACCAAGAGTTGTAAGTAACTTTATTGCTACACAGATAAATGGAATAATAATTTCTCCATTTGCTCTATGGACTAATTTTTGGTGACCTTGGCATATAGTTTGGATCCAGATGAGACGCTAAGTCACAATCCAAAATATGACAGACACTTTTTTGTTCAAAGAAATGAAAATATATTGTTGTTTGTAATGCATTTATTCAGTATCTTAAACGTTATTTAGTGCTTAACCTGTTCCCCCATATTGACGCCTTTTGACACCTCTGCAAAAGTCCCCTGATGAAACCATTTTGATAAATAGAGCATTTGCTCCTATAGGTTTCAAACTACAAAATTTTCCTTTTCACAAGTTAATGCTTCATTTTTGTAGGCTTATTCAAAGTGGTTTGATCTAAAAATAGCATATGATATGAGGTAATGGGTTAACATTATTTTTCATTGTGTTTTAGACTCCTCCTACCCCTGAAGAGTCTGGTTACTGTGATTTTGTGTATGTGGATGAAGTAGGCGATTCACCTGTGATCGTCTTTAAACAAGGTATTTACCTCAAAACACAACATTAACATGTCATTGGTTTAGTTCAAAATTGCTGTAACTACTTGGTGTGAAATTATGCAGTCAATTTCAATTTTGATGAGATGCCGAGTAAGTCGACATCTCATCAAAATCCAAACTGTTTGCCACTGATCATAGTGCAGACCCAGATCAAACTGTTGCTGAAGGAGCAGGTTGATCTGGGACTTTACTGTCTGCTATCAGTGCTCCAGATAATTTTTGCATGCTAATATGTATGTACATGCACATTTTGTTTTCAGTGTGGAAAGTCTAAATGAAATGCTGAAAACGGGAACTGATTTTGTTTTCATTGATGATTACCTTTTCAGTCAAAGAGTCGATTATTGACTTCCCAATCGAGTCTGAACTCACTTTTTCCTCCTTTTCCAAAAGAACAAAACAAAGGTGGCGTTTGTCATCACTCATCTCTTCTTTCATTGACCAACTCCAGACGATGCTATTGTTCATATCAATAGGACACTTACAATATGACTTTCTTGGCCCTAACTCCTTCGCACCCATTCGACACACTGTGGTCAATTACGGTGCCTACATTTGATTCAGAGCTACGGAATCAACCGCAATTTTCACCATGTATATACCGGACACAGACAGTTCATCGCGATCTAATTTGAATGAAATCTATGCAAAGAAATGCAAAATGCACACTCTGATAGTTAGAATATGTATGCAATTTTCTAAATACGTATCAGTACACACAATTTGAGTTTCAAATACATTTTGTATGAAAAACGATGTAAAAACGCACATATGCACCTTATCTGGAGCACAGCGGCTATTACATCAATCCAATTTAGATTTATCAAAATGGTGCCAAGTTGCCTCATTCAGCATTACAAACCCATGTAGAGCGATGAAAAGATGTCCGAATATTTAGGGTAATCGGATAAAATACTTCTTTGCCTTTCAGACAAAGAGGAGAGTGCCATAACCACCATCATGATTCGTGGATCAACAGATAATATCATGGATGACATGGAGAGAGCAATTAATGACGGTGTGAACACTTTTAAAGCCCTGACTAGAGTAAGTAAAGAAATGTAAACATAACTTAATACTACCCCTCCATTAAACAGTATTTGGATGGGCTGTATAGAAATCACTTTGTCAACATAAATGTAATATTTAATGCCCCAAGCACTAAAAGAATTTACCCATTCCTAAGAACATTTGTTCATGGTACACATTTTTGCAAATGCACTTGTTATGATTAAGGTCTGCACTGATTGTCAAAGCCTAACAAGTTTAACCCTTTCTCCATAAATACGCCTTTCTACGCCTCTGTAAAAGTCACTTTGTGAAACCATAGTGATAAATAGAGAATTTGTTCCTCTGGAGCAAATGCTCTATTGATCACAATGGTTTCAAAACTACACAATTCTAACGTATTCCTTTTCTGTAGTAGATGCTCCTTTTGGGTAGATTTTTTCAGAGAGGTTGGGTTTAAAAATAGCCTATGAAGGAATGGGTTAAGCTAAGTGCATATTGAGTGGATTCTATAGTTAAACACTAGAGGGTTATTCCACTCTGACCATTTAGAGTTGAAGGGTTAATGCTTGTTAATCTTCCAGATTAGTTGACAAGTAGTAGTGAGGGACGTCCTCTAATAAACTGGTTTCTATTTGCAGGATCCCAGATTGCTTCCTGGAGGAGGTGCCTCAGAGATAGAGCTGGCTAAACAGATCACCACCCTTGGAGAGGTATGTTTACTTGTGGCCATAGATGAGAGTGTATGTAGAAAATCTAGGTGAAATATTCTTATGTCACTTGCTGTAAGCAGGGTGACATTTAGGGATCACTTCTGTCATCTGTCCATTTTTTATGCCCCCACATAGTGGGGGCATATAGTGTTGCCCTTGTCCGTACGGCCATCCGTACGCACATCTAGAAGAATTTGTCCGGTCTCTTTCTTGGAAAATATGTGTCAAATTCACTCCAAACTTTACACATATATTTGTGGCTATTGTATCTTGGTCAAGTTCAATAGCCATGTAAATCTTGTTAGTTTTTTTAGAGTTGCGGCTCTTTATTTGGGAAAATTACTTTAAAAATATCTTGTCCGGACTCTTTCTTGGAAAGTATTTTTCCAATCTGCACATAACTTTACACACATGCTTTTGGCCATTATATCTTGGTCAAGTAAGTTTGATAGCCATGTAATTCGCTTCAGTTGTTTAGAATTTATGGTCTTTTATTTGCAAAAATGACTTTGAAAATATCTTGTCCGGACTCTTTCTTGGAAAGTATTTGTCCAATCCACACCAAACTTTACACACACATTTGTGGCCATTATATCTTTGTCAAGTAAGTTTGATAGCCATGTAAATCGCTTCAGTCGTTTAGGAGTTGGGGTCCTTTATTTGCAAAAATGACTTTAAAAATATCTTGTCCGGACTCTTTCTTGGAAAGTGTTTGTCTAATCCACACCAAACTTTACACACATGTTTGTGGCTATTCTATTTTGGTCAAGTTTGATAGCCATGTAATTTGCTTCAGTCTTTTAGGAGTTGTGGCCCTTTATTTGCAAAAATGACTTTAAAAATATCTTGTCCGGACCCTTACTCTCTGTGACAAAAAGTCTGAAGTGGGGGGCATCAGTGTCCTATGGACACATTTCTAGTTTTGCTACACTTTCACTTCCAACAGATCACACATGCTCCTTTATAGAACATTTGTTATAAATATGAACTCTGTTAAGCCCTGTCTTGTTAGTTCTCTTTCTGGGGGAATTCTAATTAACCCATTCCCTCATAGGCTATTTTTAGATACAACTTCTTTGAATAAATCTACTGAAAAAGGAGCATTATCAAGTGAAACAGAAAATTTTAGAATTTTGTAGTTTGAAACCATTGTGATAGAGCGTTTGCTCCTATAGGAGCAAATGCTCTATTTATCACAATGGTTTCACAAAGTGACTTTTACAGAGTCGTCAAAAGTCGTCCCTATGAGGGAATGGGTTAATACAGAGAAATAAAGAGATTTTGATAGATCTGTATACCCCTTTATCTACAGGCTAGTCCAGGTCAGGTCATAGATTAGTCTCAATCTTTCTGTAGTTGTATGTCAGAGTTATTTTTTTAGGAGTCCAAAAGTAAAGATATTCTCATAATATTGATGTTTGCCATCTGTATTTCACATAATGTATGCTAATCTGTTCATGTTATGGCTTATGATTTATATGATAAATTATTGTTCATGAACAATTTGATACAAATGTTTTGCATGTCATCAGAATCCAGATTGTCTGAAATAAAACTGATTATGATTTAAAAAGGAAAAATCTTGAGGATGGATAGTAGGCCTGAGGTCTAGATTAGAGAAGTTGTTTTAGCAAATCTAGGTTAACCCATTCCCTCATGTTAATGACTGTTGACAACTCTGTAAAAGGCACTTTGTGAAACCATTGTGATAAATAGAGCATTTGCTCCTATAGGAGCAAATGTTGTATTTATCACAATGGTCTAAGTTGTTATATAATATTCTAAGTTTCCTTTTCTCTAGTTAATGCTCCTTTTTGGTAGATTTATTCAATGATATTGTATCTAAAATAACCTATGAGGTAATGGGTTAAAGATTATTTTTCATATGTTTGTCAAACCCTATCTTGCTTGTACTCCCTCATCTCTCTGGGGTGATTCTAATGACTATGTCTAGTGTTTGGCTGAGATATAAGAAGTTCTTGAGAATCATTGTATGACAATTTTTGCAGACAGATATTATATACAGTGCTAAGAACTAATCTAAATCTATGTTTCAGAGTACTCCTGGCTTAGAGCAGTATGCAATTAAGAAATTTGCAGAAGCTCTTGAAGTTGTGCCCAGAACAATCTCGGAGAATGCCGGCCTCAAGGTAGGGAACCTGTAGTGTATTTATATGTAGAGGGTCCATAGATTGTGACATTCAGTGTAGCACATCGTTGGTTGTATCAAGAAGTCTTAATTAAGCATTGAACTAAATGGCTTGCATCAGCCTTAACTCCATTAATATGTTTGTTTATGCAAGCAGAGTAGACCCTGAAGGAGCTTCTGATCAGGATCTACTCATTGCTTATGAACTTATATAGATATAATGCGACAGTTTCTGCTATGGAAACAAAATCTGTATCCATGAACATTCATGGAAAATAACACTGGTTTTGCATGTTGACAGGTGTGTTATAATTGAAAAGAGTTTGCTTGCCCTTGTTATAAATGTTCATTAATTCCATTTGTTAAAGTTTAACAAATATGCTACAGGTGATATTGTCTTGATTTATAGGCAACAGAGGTGTTGTCACTACTCTATGCGGCTCACCAAGAGGGGAAGAAAAATGTTGGTGTTGATATTGAGGTAAGTTTTGCGTAAAATAACCTGGTACAGTTGAACTTCGATATCACAAACTTCAAAGGACCATAGAAATTAGTTCGAGATAACTGATATTCGAGTCATCCGAATCATAATCTGGCCAATATCTCTAGTTCACAGCTTAATGCAGGTCAAAAGTAATGCTGAAAGCTCATGAAGGAACTTTCATCATTACGTTCGACCTGCATAGAGCTGTCACATGTGTTCTGTATATGTGTAGTGATACATTTCAGAACAATTATGTATTGTAAATTTTGGAAGGACTGAACTTTTAGTTCGAGTTATCCCAAAATTCAAGTTATCCGAGTTTGAGATATCGATGTTCAACTGTACTTTGATACTTTGATCCTCAATGCATATCGATGGACAGACTATACACACATACTACTATACTCTTACAAGCAAGGTTGGGTGAGGGTGGGTAAATATATAGGAGTCACTGTGTCAGTCTATAGGTTCTTTTGTCATCGATATTTCCCTGCATCTGCTGATAGGATTTCAATAAAATTAACTTTGATAGTAGCTTTGATATAAAAAAGGAGATGGGCATATCGTTGCAATGTTTCGTTCTGACAATTTATCAACAGAGGTCCAAATAAGATATGTAAACTGAATCATTTTCAAGAATTACTTCTTTATTTCTCCACCAAACCCTATATTGTGACCATTCTTTAGAATTGTCTCTTCAAGACAATTCTAAAGAGTGGTCACAACATAGGATTTGATGGAGAAATGACGATATTAGTACCTGACAGGCTGAGTATGCACCTTTTATCTGATGTTCTGTATCAAAGAATTTTATCACCATTGATCATTCAAAATATGACATACCCTTGTCAAGCACTTGTGTTTGGATATCAATCACATTACATAATGATTCTAGTAGTAATGAAAAGTAGTTTGTTTAAAGTTCTTTAACCCTTTCCCTGTTCTGCGTTCATTCCAAATTTCAATACCTACTGAATATTCATAGATAAAATGATTATAACGAAATATGGAAAGTGAAGCATTGTAGCCATTTTAGAAAGAAAAGAGACATCTTTGAATTCTATTAGCAAACAGAGTAGACCCTGATCAAACGGCTCCTCTAGGAGCCGTCTGATCTGGGTCTACTCTGTTTGCAAATGCGTGAAAACACGTTTATATGAGGGAAAGGGTTAAATAAAAAAAGATCTCAAATTAGATTGCAAAGTACGTTGTTAACCCTTTCCCTCATGCAACCATTTTTTCAAAAATGTGAAAAACACAGTAGACGCAGATCAGATGGCTCCTGCTGGTGCCTTTTGAAAAGGGTCTGTACTGTTTCCTCATGAAATATTATTGTTCTGATTGCTGCCATAGTAAAAGCAAAATCCCTTGTTAATGCTGTTAAATATTTGGCTAATCAATATTCATAGTCTTTCTTTATTGCATGATAATGCATCAGGTCATCCCTTTCTTCGTAGAATATTCATGTAAGAAATAATGACAGCATGGTTGGTATTGGTAGAACTGTAGAGTCTGATCTGTTATAATTTCATAGGCAAACAGAGCCACAGGAGCCATCTGATATGGGTCTTTTTTGTTTTCAATGGTGTGAAAAAGTTGTTTTTATAAAGGAGGGGGCTAACCCCTATACTCCATAAATACGCCTTTGCAAACAGAGGAGACCCAGATCAGATGGCTCCTATAGGAGCCCTCTGATCAATGTCTGCACTGTTTGCTTATTATATAATATGGATATGATTTTACAGTTTCTGTCATGGCCTAACATTCCTGTGTCCATATTCTATTATAACTGTCTAATCTAATTAATATTCATGACTTCATTATTTCTGACATAAATATTCATGGGGAAAGGGTTATGGCAGTTTCACACAGAACCCTCAAATGTGCATGTGCTGATATTCTTGTGAGAGTGGTCATATATATGCTCTGTGTGTGTGACTTTTCTAGGCCAGTGGAGCTGGGACCCTCGATTCTGCAGAAAAGGGAGTGTTTGATCTATACCTGGCCAAGTATTGGGGTGTGAAGTTTGCCACTGCAGCTGCCTGTACTGTACTCAAAGTGGACCAGGTATGACACAATTGTATTTCATTTTAATTTAACCCTATACTCCATAAATTTGCCTATTTAACCCATTCCCTGATATTGATGACTTTTGACGACTCTGTAGAAGTCACTTTGTGAAACCATTGTGATAAATAGAGCATTTGCTCCTAAAGGAGCAAAAGCTATATTTATCACAATGGTTTCAAACTACAAAATTCTAAAAAAAAATCCTTTTCTCTCGTTAATGCTCCTTTTCGGTAGATTTATTCAAAGAGGTTGTATCTAAAAATAGCCTATGAGGTTATGGGCTAAGACAGTGCAAACAGGGTAGATAGACCCAGATCAAACAGGTCCCTATAAGAGCTGTCCAATCAGGGTCTGCTCTGTTTGCTTGTGCTATAACATTGACTTTACTTTTCAGTTTTTGCTATGGCCAAACTTTCCTGTGTACACATGCCATTATAAAATTAGTATTATATTTTTTACATGAAAATTCCAGGAGTAAAATAGGTAAGCTAAGTTTGGAAATATCATAATCCTTAAGAATACTCAATTTTGGCAAAGATTGAAATTGCAGATTCAGGTCTGTGTTATTTTATAAACAAATAGAGCAGACCCTGATCAGACAGCTCGTATAATCTTGGTCTGCTCTGTTTGCAAATATATTGAAAAGCATATTGATAGAGTAGTGGGTTGATTAACCCTTTAACAGGGTAGACCCAGATCAGAAGGCTCCTAAAAAAGCCATTTGATCAGGATCTGCTCTGTTTGCTTGACATAAAATAGATATTATTCTACAGTTTTTAAATTGACTCCATAAACACACCTTTCTATGCCTTTATAAACAGAGTAGACTCAGATCAGATGACTCCTGTAGAAGATAATACAGGTCTGATTCTACATTTCTGCCATGGCCACACCTACATGTGTTCATGTGCTATTATAAAAAAATTATTTATGTCATGATTTCTTACATGAATATTCAAGGAGTAACAGGATAAGTTTATTGGAATGGATAAAGCAAGGTGAAAGTAAAACAGAATGCTCCGAGCAGTCTGTTTTACTTTCACCTTGCTTTAATCAGCCACCTGTCCTAGATACCAACTAAGTAACACAATTCAGTGGCTGTTATAGAGAGATTTTACTGTAAAAAAGAGGCAACAATGATATTTATGTGTGTTTTGGCTTTCTTTTTTAGATTATCATGGCGAAGGCTGCTGGAGGTCCTAAATCCAAGGGGCCCGGCCCACAAGACGATGATGATTAGAAGCAGGTGGAGATAGGAGTGTAGGACCTTTTCATGTTTAATTTGTGTAGAGACTGCTTGATGCTCTGTGGCAGAGAAAATAAGAGTACTGCCACAGGCTAGAGAGCAGGAACGAACTGGACAAGTATCTTCCAGCTAGACATGGAAATAACAAACGAACAACCTCCACAAGACCATGTGCCCATCAAAAGCAATACTTAAGAACTACCGACATAATATAATAGGTCTTGAGGCTTACAATGTAATACTTCCAATTCTACTTTTTGAAATCCAGTTTAACTTTAGATCTATAGCAGGTGATTTGATCCAGCACAAAGATCTGATTAGGGTCCACACAGGTAACTGTGAGCAGTTCAAATAAGTTTTGTTCTGCTGTGGAATGGTGTGTATTTATGTATAAACAATGTGGAACAAAACTTACTGTGAGAAAAAAACAACCAATAGATTCATGAGTACATCACTTAAGTACTAATGGAAATGGTAAAATATATGAACTGACAGTGATGTTTACAATTATAAAAACAAAAACTCTTGTTGCGATTCTGTGAGGGGTTGGATAGCCCCATTTTGTGAATGTGGTCAGGAAAAAAGTGTAATATGATTAATCTTTTGAATGCTGAATACTCGAATAGGAAAGGTCCATCAATTTTAATGGTTGAGTCCATTCAGTATGAAAAGGGTATACTTTTCAAGAGGATTTTGAATAAAACTCAGAGGTCCAGATAAGGTGCGCAAATTAAAACATTTTCAAGAATAACTTATTTCTCCACCAAACCCTATGTTGTGACCACTCTTTAGAATCGTCTCTTTGAGACGATTCTAAAGAGTGGTCACAACATAGGGTTTGATGGAGAAATGAAGTTTTTAGTATTTGAGTACGCACCTTTATCTCTTGCTCTGTACCCTCATTCTTGTGCTGGGACTCTACACCGTTTGCAATGCATTCAAAGGGTTAAGTGTTCATTCCATTTTTGACATTGATCAGTAACATTTTTCATTCATGTTGAAAAGAATATTTATTTATTACTTTTTTATAAAGATTCTGGGAAAACTGTTTATCTTTGTCTTAACCCTTTTCCTGATAGAGACACCCTTGCAAAAAGAGTAGACCCAGATCAGAGGGCTCCTGTAGAATCCGTCTTGTCAGAGTCTTCTCTGTTTTGCTTAATATGGAATTATATAGGTCTGATCTTAAATTTGTCATAACCCTTTCCCCTCATATAAACGTGTTTTCACGCATTTGCAAATAGAGTAGACCCAGATCAGACGGCTCCTAGAGGAGCTGTCTGATCAGGGTCTGCTCTATTTGCTAATAAAATTCGATAGATCGTTTCTTTACTTTCTAAAATGTAAACAATTTTCCACCTTCCATATTTCTTTATAACTATTTTGTTAATGAATATTCAGTAGGTGTTAAAATTTAGCCTAAATAGAGAACAGGGAAAGGGTTAAGTCAACAATGCCCGTGAAAAAATTCTTTATAAAAATTAAGTTAATGAATATTCATGAAGTAATCAATTCATGCTTAAATGTTCATTAATGAAAATGTTATGAATGTTAATTCTTCTTGTAAGATTTGATTTAGAATTTATATGTATCTAAATTATTTGCAAAATTTACCAACATTTGTTCATAGTATTTGAAAGGGTCAAATATATTTAGGGGTTTTTTTTTTGTGGCTTCATCAATGATTTTAATGTACACCCTTGTCTCAAGTGGCAGTTGCTTGTTTTGAATGAGAATTTGTATGTTATGGCCACCCAAAGGGTAGCATAATGTAATGGCACCGTCCATTTGTTCTTTCCTCTGTCAGATTATGTTCGATGCTTGACCTTCATTATTACTGTGGTAGAACCTGTCTTAGCAACCATTCATTTATTGATAGCAGTCTTAAACAACAGGTGGTTGCTTAATGTAGGGCAAAAGTAATGCAGAAAACTCACATAGGAGATTTCTGCATTACTTTAGACCTATATTAAGCTACCCTAATTAGACCTTTCTTAATGGTTGCTTAAGACATGTTCTACTGTATGACTGAAAATTGTCAAATGCATTTACAATTTACAACATGGACCTCAATACAAAGATCATAATGGCATCTCTCTGCATGCGAAAGACTGGCCATATGATAAAAATCTAGAGATTACTTATCTTCTGTTCCCCTTAAAAAATAGTGTTAATCAGTTTTGATTCTGATAAGACTCAAGTTAGATTAATATCTCATCTGGATTCAAACTGCAAAAGATTACAATAATTTCACCACTAGCATACAAGAACTCAACCAGTCTAACCAGGGCATTATGTCACATACTGTTCCAAACTGTTGTTTTTCTATATGTTGTATTTTTATAAGCGAGAGAATGTTCAACTATGAATGATTGTATATGTATGCAGTTTTATACTTTCACCCAACCAAAAGCATAAAATGTCGCTATAAGTTAACAAAAAAAATTGAGCAAAGAATAAAAAAGTGTGAAATCCAGTTTTTGTTTGTTTTCATACTCCTGAGATTGAGTTTGTTTATGAAACCAAGTGAAAAGTTGAGACATGCTTTAGTGTTCTCAGAATAGCTCATTTCTCAACCAAACCCATGTTGTGACCACTCTTTAGCATCGAGACGATTATAAACAGTGACAGGGTTGCCAAAAGTCGGGGAAATTCAAATTTTTTCGAAGTCGGGGAAATTTGAGAAAAGAGCAAATCGAGGGCTTGGTGGAAAACTATTCTAACTTTAGTGAAGGAGTTAGAATAGTTTTGCACCAAGCCCTCGAAATGCTCTATCACAATAGTTTCAAAACTACACGATTCTAAAATTCTCCTTTTCCATAGTTAATGCTCCTTTTCGGTAGATTTATTCAGAGGTTGAGTCTAAAAATAGCCTATGAGGGAATGGATTATAGGTAATTGGGGTATATTTGTACTCCATAAATACACCTTGCAAACAGAGTAGACCCAGATCAGATGGCTCCTGTAGAATTTTGGGTCATAGGAAATCTGTATAATCAAATCTATACAATTCCTTAAGCAAACCGAGTAGACCCAGATCAGATGGCTCCTGTAGGAGCCATCTGATCAGGGTCTGCTCTGTTTGCTTATGGACTTACATGTATACAGATTTGGTTCTGCAGTTTTACTATGGCCCAAAATTCTGCATTCATATAATTTAAAAAAAAAAAATCAGCTAATAAACATTCGTAATGTAATTATTTTTCAAAAATATTCATGAAGAGAGTTAATATTGGGGCTCTAGATAAGAGAATTATTTAGTGTAAACTATTTTCTGTATAACCCTGTCAATCCCCATCTTGCCACCATGGTGGTTCTATCAAGATTGGGTTTGGCTCTGTACTTGAGTATACATACTCCACTGAAGAAACTATCACTAAAGTTGATGAATATTGAATACCCCGGCTAAGCAGCCTTTATCACAAATCCAAGAGCTGATCCAACTGCTCATTTTCAGGCCAAAATGACAAAAAAACTCAATGTTCAAGGGGAGATAATTTTGTAATGTCCCATACTAAAATTGCATATTGCACATCTTCTATTTGTGGTTATTATATACATGTATACAAATATAAATCTAATAACTTTCAAATTATAAGCCACCAGGATATTTCCATTATACTCTCTCAAACTTTATTTGCAGGGTATAAGTTATAACTAGTAGAGTGCAGCTTCTTGTCAGCTCTGTAATAGTTTATAAATATGCCTTTCTATGCCTCAGTACAAATCTGTTTATATCCCTTTATCTGTAGCTCTCAGATGTGATAAGACTTGATGACACTTGCAAAAAGTTTGTTTGTCAAAGAGACACCCTGTGAATCGGTTTTAACTCATTGAATGCGGAAAAGTTTGTTGTCGTTTGCAGACAGAGTAGACCATGATAGGGCCCAGCCTAATCAAGGTCTGTACTATTTGTCAATTTAACCCTTTCCTCCATAAATACGCCTTTCTATGCCTCTGTAATAGTCACTTTTTGAAACCATTGTGATAAATAGAGCATTTGCTCCTTAGGAGCAAATGCTCTATTTATCACAATGGTTTCAAACTACAAAATTCTAAAAAAAATCCTTTTCTCTACTCTGCTCCTTTTCGGTAGATTTGTTCAGTGGTTGGATCTAAAAATAGCCTATGAGGTAATGGGTTATACAGTCATGATCCACTGAAGAAACAAGTATAGAGTGCAGCTTCATGTCAGGTCAACATTTGCTGGAGTCATTCTCATTGATCGCCGCATGAGCGGCGATCACTAATGGAATGCTAAAAAGTATTTACCCATGTAGGAGGGGTAGCGACAAGTTTTACAAATTGGCTCATGAGAGCGTGGCAGAGAATAGTTTCTATCTGCATTATTGATGTAGTGAAATATGTGATGTTTAATGAAGCCGGGTCAAAGTCGCAGAATTGAAGCCGGGTCAAAACTGTAGTCGTGCACCTGTTTGCGGTGCTCTCGTTCTAAATTATGCCCTTCAGAGATTTTGACATAAGACGGGAAAACGTGCTCGAATTTGAAAAATAAGATAATTTGAATCGACAGTCGATATGTTAATTCAAACAGACATGGTTATTATTCTACCGGAGGCTCTACATGGTCAAAATCGAATTCCGTCGTCTCGGTTTCTATTTTTGGATAGGACTAACGTCACTCGTTAATGGAACTGAACAGGCTATATTTAGGTCTATGACCATCACCGCTCTTGTTAGAGTTTATTGATTAAATTATCATGAGAGTGATAAATGTTGTAATGAAGTTTTATTGTTTTATTTATTTTTATTTAAAAAAGTCGTTTTATTTTGTTTATTTAAAAAAGTCGTCAATATAGTAGCATGATAACTTTATATACATCTTCAATTTCCCTTGAAGTATGTCTGGCCTGATAGTGTAGTGGTTACCACGGTCGCCTATCGTGCAGTCAGCCCTGGTTCGATTCTCACCGCTGACGAAAAAAATTTTTCTCTCTTTTTCCTTTCTATTTTTTTTAAATGGCGGTTTTTACTGGGATAGTTAATGATAATTATCCATATTATGTGTTTTTTCTTTCAACTTATACGTTATTTTTGGATGCAATCTTGGTCAAGTTCAAATATGGACCATGTCGGGTTCGGAACTAGGTCACTACGTCATTACACTCTAGAGGCTACATATTTCGTTAAGTTTTTAATGAAATGTTGTATTTCAATTGTCTTAACAAAACAGTTCCTTATTAAAAACCTTCCTTGTACAAAAATTTCCCGGCGATCCAATGCCTTGCATCAGTATTCGTCTTGTACATCTGATGGTCTGATTTTGAGTTTAGATCTCAAGCACCTGATCAGTGAGATTTTGAGTTTCATCTGATCAATCAGATGCCTGAGCATGAAATCAAATCAAATTTTTATACGGTAATTAAAGGATCTTATCGAGGGACAAATTGTTTCGAAAACGTTTTGAAAAATATTTTCACATTTTGAAAAATTAACAACAAAATTCAATTTCCCTTATATTTTATTTTATTAATACAAAAATATAATATACATACAAAAAGATATGTTTATTTACAATATCACACTTGTCCTTTCCAACTATAGAACGATAACAAAATCTTCTAACTTGCAGTGGTAAACTGGCTGGCTCTACATGAGTACACCCACTAAACATTCCTAATATCTTCTAATTGCCCACTTTACTCGAGATCAATTGATCAACAGATGTTTCCATCAATACTAAGAAATAACTGCACACCAAGTCGTATAGAAATTTTTTTGCTACAAATCTTGAAAAAAAGAATTATCATTCCATTTCTTCTAAAAAATACAGACAGTTTTGCTCATCTACTACATACGGGTTTCTTAAGTTCTCGCAGATTAACCTTTAGCCTGCTGAGCAAATTATTTTTACAGAATTTTTCACCTACTACATTTTCAAAATACAAGCTTTAATCAATTTTTCTACCAAAATACAATCAAAGTGTCAAACAGTTTGGATCCTGATGAGACACCGAGTTACTCGGTATTCACTCATCCGCCCACAGCAGGCTAAAGGTTAATAACTAGCATGCATAGAGTTGAAACCTTTTTTCCCCCCAAGCAATATGTATGTACATGTACATATATCATTTGGTTTAACTAAAATCTAGTTTCAGAATTGAGCAATTACACTATTCGTATGAGGTTAAATAAGATCAAAATACTTTCAGATAAATCTTAACCCTTTACTCCATTAATATGCCTTTTTAACACCTTTGCAGACAGAGTAGACCCAGATCAGACAGCTCCTATAAGAGCTGACTGATGAGTGTCTGCTGTTTGCTTATGACAAATGTAGTTCTGATTCTACAGTTTTTGTCAGGGCAAAACATTCCCTTATTCATGTCATTATAAATGTTAATGACTATTCATGATGTCATTATTTCTTATATGAATACTCATGGTGTAAAAGGTTAAAGACTGGACTTTTTCTGCAAATCTAGCTTTTCCATAGGATACTGACCTGTATACAGTATAACCTGCCTATAGCACCAACATGTAATGAACATAAGTGCTTTTTTAACTCTTTCGCTGCCAATTTTTGTCTTCCTGCATTAAGCCTTTCCCAGTTTAATATTCATGAAAGGAATAATATCATCATGAATGCTTATTAGCTGAATGTTTGGCTCAGTCAGAAACTGCAGAATCAGATCTATATTATACCACAAGCAAACAGAGCAGACCCTGATCAGACGGCTCCTATAGGAGCCATCTGATCCGAGTCTACTGTTTGCAAATGTGTGAAAAAGACATTTATATGAATGAAAAGGTTAAGCTACCCCATCAGAATGAATTATTTTTGGTGGTTGCTGTAGACAGATCTTACTACATATAAATGTGTGTCGAGGGCTTACTGTACAAAGGTTGTAATTATAATTTATGGGGGCAAATTCAGGGCGACATTTACAGATTGGATCCAGATGAGACATTGACTCATTAGCATCCAAACTGATACTTGGATTGTATTTTCAATACAAATGACGGAAAAATTAGCTTTGACAATCATAAATGTTAAATCAAGTAGTTGTGCAATGTATTCTGTTAAAATACAAGTACTACGATCAAGTCTCCCTAATACGACCTCACAAAAGAAGTCTTTTTTTTTTATTATTAACCCTTCGCTTGCTGAATTTTAAAATGCATTTCTCCTTCTTTAACCATGCCATGTTGTATAATTACATATATCTTCACTGTGTACAAGTATTTCACTGGGCAATCACTGCTGTGGAGTGCACTGGTTGCACAATCAACTTGTAAATAGTGCATACCCTGATGAGACAGCTCCTGCAGGAGCTGTCTCATCTGGGTCTTCACTATTTACAGGTAGGTATATTGACGCGAATAGCAAGCGAAGGGTTAAAACAGGTGGCAGCTTATTGCAGGACAAATCATGTGGTCGCACTAGCGAGACTACTTTATAAACATATAAAATTCATGACAACCTTTCATCCAGAATAAAAATTTGCAAGTATCTCTGAATATTTACACATAATACAATCATTTAATGATCTCAATGTTACAATTAGAGGTACTAAAAATATGATCCTAGGCCTGTACACTGATTTCAATTATGTATGATTATTAACATATACAGAGTCTATACAGATAAAAATGGAATTAACATGGAATGTTTGTGTATGCAAATGGATGAGGTATGTAATATACAGATGGGAAAACTATGAAACTACGACATTTACAACACACTCTTGTGTCTGGAATATATAATAAACCCTTTTGTCTGCTTCAGGAAGTTTTAGTCCTTTTTAACCCTTTCCTTCATATAAACGCGTTTTCACGCATTTGCAAAGAAAGTAGACCAAGATCAGATGGCTCCTATAGGAGCCATCTGATCAGGGCCTGTTCTGTTTGCTAATAGAATTTCATAGATCTCTTTACTTTCTAAAATGGCTATAATGCTCCACTTTCCATATTTCATTATAATTATTTTGTCCATGAATATTCAGTAGGTATTGAAATTTGGAATAAATGTAGAACAGGAAAATGGTTAATTCACATTCACTAACCAATGTAGTACATCAAATGTTGCAAGAACTTCCAGTTTTTTTACCATCAACATCATTTATGGCTGAATTTTCTATAGAAACATTCCCCGAGTGCGACCACTTCAACTGAATGAAACGTGAAATAGAACATGTGATACATGTATAATGCTGTCTTCCTATCCGGCGTATTAAGATGTTCAAGTTCAAGGTCACTTAGGGGGAACAAATGATCAGGTTAACAGTTAACCCTTTACCTCACAAATATTTATGTAACCATTTACCTCATGAATATTTATGTAACACGTAACAAATGTATGATTATTAATTAGCTAGTGTTTTTATAATGGAATTATGGTCAAGGGAATTTCGACCATGACAGAAACAGTAGACTCAGATCTACATAATTCCAAAATCCAACACAGTAGAACCTAATCTGATAGCTTCTACAGCAGCTGTCTAATATGGTTCTATTATTTGCAAAGGTGTTAACACATTCCCTCACAGGCTATTTTTAGACCCAACCTCTTTGAATAAATCTACCCAAAAAGAGTATTTACTAGAGAAAAGGTAAATGTTAGAATTGTGTAGTATTGGAACCATTGTGATAAATAGAGCATTTGCTCCTATGGAGCAAATGCTCTATTTATCACAATGGTTTCAAGAAGTGACTATTGCAGAGGGGTAGAAAGGCGTATTTACGGAGGAAAGGGTTAAATGGGGTCTCTATGAGGTAAAGGATTAATCACAGTAGGGTGACCATATAATGATTAAACATGGATGCAATTTAAAAGAAGGGGCTCGCTTGATACAGATTAATCATAGTGCAGAAACTCCTATGGACACTTCTTGTATAAAGTTTTTCCAGAATTAATGTCCTACCTGCCACGAAGCCCAAAAATTATATTTTTGAGTGATCGTATAGAGGTATTACTGACTGACTTGTAATGAAATATAACAGGGTGTTCTGAATAAACAATATGTGAAGGATGCGAGATATTCTCACTCATTTAACCGTAAAGTAGCTTCTGATTTTTATTAAATTTTATGATTGTATTTATTTCAAGCATGATATTAAAATTTTCACGGGTGTTTGTGTTCATTTGCAACATATTTCAGAATTGCAAGAAAATTCTGTGATAATTTTTTTGGTAACTGTATCTTTCGACTAATCATAAGCATGCATAGCCTTAACCCATTACCTCATAGGCTATTTTTAGACCCAACCTCTTTGAATAAATCTACCGAAAAGGAGCATTTACTCTAAAAAAAGGTCAATTTTAAAATTGTGTAGTTTTTAAACTAGTGTGATAAATAGAGCATTTGCTTTGATGGAGCCAATGCTCTATTTATCACAATGGTTTTATAAAATGACCTTTACAGAGGCATTAAACGGCGTCAATATGAGGGACTGGGTTATACAGGTCACAGTACCACAGTAAAAAATTAGCATTCTTACAAGAACCATTCTGGGTAAAATAATAAGACTTGTGATGGGTGATAAATATTGCTGCTTTGACATGAAAACCTTTCTTAATGTATATAAAGTTATAATGATACGCTCTGTTGGCATCTGATCAGGATCCAAGCTGTCTTACACTTGGTTGATAATTTTTCAAAAGCTTGAAAAATCAAAAGAATGCTAACATTGCAATAGATTGAGCAGACATAATTTTATACTGCAGGATAAAGGTTAAGAACGGTTGTTGTTTTTTTAACCCTTTCCTCCATAGGCTATTTTTAGACACAACCTCTTTGAATGAATCTACCCAAAAGGAGCTTTTACTTGAGAAAAGTAAAATTTTAGAATTTTGTAGTATGAAACCATTGTGATAAATAGAGCATTTGCTCCTATAGGAGCAAATGCTCTATTCATCACAATGGTTTCAAGAAGTGGTTAATACAGAGGCGTAGAAAGGCATATTTATGGAGGAAAGGGTTAATTTACAAAAATAATAATGTTCCCATGGAGTTCCAAAGGTTAAACAAATTAGTTCAATGAGAAAATTCAACGTCTGCTACAAAATCCTAAGGAAGACACAGGCCTCCAAACTAAGGCGGGATTAATATGATGGTTTAGGCACTTTGGGCTTCAACTGGACTCTGCCAACCCGCATTCTACTGTTTCCAGATGAGGAGAGCCAGAACACTGAAGGTCACGAGGGCCACATTGGCAACAATGGAGGCAGCACCAGCGACTCGGCACTTCAATGTGTCATACCTGCAAGAAGAAAACTGACTATACCTTCCACTACTACTTTTAACACATTACCTCATAGGCTATTTTTAGATCATACCTCTTCGAATAAGTCTATTAACTAGAGAAAAGGAAAATTTTAGAATTTTGTAGTTTGGAACCATTGTGATACATAGAGCATTTGCTCCTATAGGAGCAAATGCTCTATTTATCACAATAGTTTCAGAAAGTGACTTTTACAGAGGAGTCAAAAGGCGTCAATATGAGGGAATGGATTACAACTTTCATTTTTTGAAAACTCAACTAAACCTTGTACAAATCTATTTTTAATTCATTTTGAACACAAGTGTACTCCTAACACAAGCACTTGCAAAGGGCCATAACTCTCTTAAAATATCCAACCTGAATGTTGTAATGGTATGCATGCATGCATATCTCCTTTTGATGATGGGGGGGGGGGGGTTGTTTGGGTATATGTAATGAAGTTGAAGAAAACTTTGTAATGGACATTTAATAAGTTTCTAATGTAGGAATGCATTTTCCAAGTTCATATTTTTTACTCAAATATAGCAGAATCAGCCTATAGCAACTTTATAATAAACAAACTTGTTGCACGCTAGCGGCGAAACTGTGATTACCTATGCAAACAGTTTGGATCCAGATGAGACGCATAATGCAGCGTCTCATCAGGATCCAAACTGACTGTCACCGTGACCATATTTTGTTAAGAAATGAGAGAAAGTTTATTTTAAGAATTGAAGCAGACGACAATTGTTGCAGACAAAAAATTACTTAGCATGCAAAGAGTTAATTAAGAGTAGGTACTTGCTTAGAGCAACTTTCTGCATAACTTACAACCCTGCCTTAAGCTACCACCTGTCTTTAAAACCCAGAAATAGACTTTGTCTTGGTGATCGCTTTAGGCAGGTTTTACTGAATCTATTTCAAAACATATTCATGGCCATCCAACAAACCTGTTTTGCTCATTTCGCAATTTCTTGCTGTACTCTTCTTCCATCATCTGACCGTGGAAGAACCAGGATGTGTCTGAGAATGGATATTCATAGCCCTGTCGACACTCGCACTTGTAGGACCCTATCTCAAAACCCTGACTAGGAAGTGGCACACACTGTAAACAAAAAAGACAGACACTCAACCCACTATTCCATGAATATGCATGTTGGATTCCAAATTGCCATGCCCTCTTATTTAATATTTCCCTGGCTGCATTCTTTTGCACTTCTGTAGTTACAATAAAATCTTAAACACAAAGTTTAAACATCTTGATGTGAGAAATTTTGGATAACAAAAGGGGTGTGAAAACAAACAATAACTATAAGCAGTGTACTTAGTGAATGTTGTGTCACTTAACCCATTACTACATGAATATTCTTTTAAGAAAGAATGAAAAAATGAATATTAATTGGATTATTTTTATAATATATGGCACATGAACAAAAGAAAGTTTTGCCATGGCAGAAACTGTAGAATCAGATCTATGTAATTTGATAAGCAAACAGAGCAGACCCAGACCATACACCTTCTACAGGAGATGATAAAAGGTGTATTTGTGGAGTACAGGATTAACCCTTTACCCAATAGCCTGTTTCTAGTTTTGAAGACATACGACCACTTAAAGCAGGTTGAAAGTAAAGCAGAATGCGCCTTAATGCGCATTCTGCTTTACTTTCAGCCTGCTTTAAGCTACCACCTACTAGGATATAGAAAATATTTATTATGCAATATGTTCATGACTGTATGAATTTGAACTATTTTCTTCAGTGGAGGAATAAATCAAACACGCTAAAAGCCGCTTCTATCAGGTAAAGGGTTAAACTGGTGGTTAAATACAGGCTTAAATGGTGAAGGTTCTGTTTCAAGAGTAACAAATAAATTTCTCTTATTATCTTCGGTTGTCTGATGACACCCGCAAAATTTCACAAAAATGACCGACTGGCAGAAATTACCAGTTATACAATAACATTTCACTCTTTACTCCATAAATATGCCTTAAGCTACCACCTGTCTTAAAAAAAACCACAACTAGACCTAACGTTAATGGTTGCTGTAGATAAGTTTTAACCCATTACCTCATAGGCTATTTTTGGATCCAACCACTTTGAATAAATCTACGGAAAAGGAGCATTAACTAGAGAAAAGGATTTTTTTTTAGAATTTTGTAGTTTTTAAACCATTGTGATAAATAGAGCATTTGCTCCTATAGGAGCAAATACTCTATTTATCACAATGGTTTCATGAAGTAGTTATAACAGAGGTACAGAAAGGCGTATTTATGGAGGAAAGGGTTAATATGTATATGCATGGAATAGTTGATGCCATCAGCTGCACACACTGTCCAGGGTGCCTCCTTCTGTAAAAGCATCACCAGTCCATATCCTCCAAAAACCTGACAAAAACCATGTCCCTCTTTCAGTATCTGTGCGATCCATGTTAACTCGCTAATCTCTGTGCATGTTGTTGCTATCAACCAACCAGTGTTGACACCAGCGAACAACCACTGTATACCACTCGTGATTATTCCGCCAGTGCCAAGACCAGGCAGTCTCATATAATTTGCGTTACTTTGCTGATGTGAACCTGTGTTGTACAAAGACCAGGCAGTCTCACACACTTGGCGTTGCTTTGCTGATGTGAACCTGTGCTGTACAAAGACAAGGCAGTCTTGCATAATTTGTGTCACTTTGCTGATGTGAACTTGTGCTGTTTAAAAGCCAGACAGCCTCACACCTGTGTTGTACAAAGACCAGGCAGTCTCACACACTTGGCGTTGCTTTGCTGATGTGAACCTGTGCTGTACAAAGACAAGGCAGTCTTGCATAATTTGTGTTACTCTGCTGATGTGAACCCGTACAAAGATCAGACTGTCTCACATACTTTGTGTTGCTTTGCTGATGTATATCCATGTTGTACAAAGATCAGGCTGCCTCATACAATTTGTGCACCTTTGCTGATGTGAACCTGTGCTGTACAAAAACCAGACAGCCTCACACATTTTGTGTTGCTATGCTGATGTGAACCCGTGCTGTACAAAGACCAAACAACCTCACACACTTGGTGTTACACTGCTGATGTGAACCCGTGCTGTACAAAGACCAGACAGCCTCACACACTTGGGTGTTACTCTGCTGATGTGAACCCGTGCTGTACAAAGACCAGACAGCCTCACACACTTGGTGTTACACTGCTGATGTGAACCCAAGCTGTACAAAGACCACACAGCCTCACACAGTGTATCAATTTATCCACATCTCATATTTTTCAGCCATACCCTATTGTATTGGTACAGTAAAACCCCTCTAATGCGACCACCTAAAAGAGGTATAATTCTTGGTGCTAGATCCTAGACCACCTGCTTATAAGGACATCCATGTTTATTCATTAAGTGGTCACATTAGAGGGGTTCTACTGTACTTATTAGAACTGCCTGAGAAGTGATTCTAACGAGTTCCAACATGATAGGTTTAGTGCAGAAATAGAGACCTGCTCGAATTTTGGATATAGTCCATTTGAAAATTCAGCATTGTAGGGGTTAAACCTTTACTTACATATTGTGATGGGAAATGGCACTTGGCTGTATTCTTGAAGGCATTAGCCACATAGAAATCTGCAGGACACTGGTTGACATCCAGCTCTGACAGGGAGACATCAATAGTTACTATACCCCTGAAAAATTCCAAGAAAAAAAATTGACAGTATGATTAAACAAGAGCCGCATGTGGCGTCAACGCTCATCTGATTTGGTGCTTGTCCACTGCATACACTTCTCCTCAAAGAGATCTACCAACCTAGATAAGTTTCATGTTGATACCGCTTATACTTTGTGATTAATCAGCTACATTAAAGTTTTTGCACGCTGTCGCCGATGCCAACACCTACAAATATGATCAAGTGATCACAATAGCTCGACGTTTGTTCGAAACAGACAAGCTAAAAATGTGGGAATACTTGTACATGTATCTTTTTTTAACCTTAACCAACCCAAGATAAAATATACAAACAATATGGATTCAGAGTACCTTGTACTTCAACCTCATCAGGATTCAAACTGTCAGACACTCTGAAACCTAACTCTAGAATTGGTGCAGACATTTTATGCTGATGCAGGTCCAACTCCGACGAGATGCTGACATTTGGATCAAAATTGTTTGCAAAGCTATTCACAAATTGATCGCTAATGCATGTGCAAAGACTACTGTTTTTGATTGTGTCTATGGAGAAAAGAGTTAATGGTTATTAAAAAAATCCTCCAGATCCTCATGGCACAGAAACACAGAAACTTTTAGCCATGAAAGAAACTGTAAAATCATATCTTTATTATAATTTTCAGAAGCAAACACAGCAAACCCTGCAGGAGCCGTCTGATCTGGGTCTACTCTGTTTGCAAAGGTGTAGAAAGGTATATTTATGGAGTAATGGGTTAAGGCCACTCAAGCCCATTCATTAACCCATTACCTCATAGCCTATTTTTAGATCCAACCTCTTTGAATAAACCTACAGAAAAGGAGGATTTACTAGAGAAAAGGAAAGTTTTGGAATTGTGTAGTTCTGAAACCATTATGATAAATAGAGCATTTGCTCCATAGGAGCAAATGCTCTATTTATCACAATGCTTTCAAAACGTGACTTTTACAGAGGCACCAAAAGGCGTCAATGAGGGAACGGGTTAAGTGGTCACTATAGAAATTGGTCTAACCCTTTCCTGCATATATACACCTTTTCCCACCTTTACAAAAAGAGAAGAGCCAAATCAGATGACTAAAATAAGAGCAACCTGATGAGGGTCTGCTCCGTTTGCTTATAGAATAACATATATACACCGGATTCTACAGTTTCTGCCTGGGCCAAAACGTCATGTGTTCATATGCCACTATAAAAAATAATATCAATGATGTCGGGTTTTTTTTTTCTTACATTAATAATATACAACAGGGAAAGGTTTAAAAATAAACCTACTTGAACTCGATGCTGGACTTGATGCTGTTCAATCCGAAGAATGGTACAATGTATGTCACAACCCAGGCTTTGACCATATCATCGTCACATCTGAATGTTGGCCGTGACCATTCACCATCCTCATATCTAGGGGCCAAGTAGGTGATTGGATAGTGCTCAAATCTGATAGAGCTTGTTGAGTTTGGTCCAGACCTGATCATGGGTTTATCAACATACTTCTTCAAGCCATGGTAGTTGGTGAGCCATTTGTCCTTCATGCGTCTGAACCAAAGCTCGTCAATATATCTGTTAGGAAGTCCAGCAGAATCGATGGCTCTGAACATGTCTAAACCATCTCCCTCATTTTGAATTCTAAATGCATAAGGCCCAAACAACTCTCTGGTGATTGCATGTGAATATCGTGGATCAGTCGTGTTCACTGGTGGGGAGATGCGGAATTTGTATTGATCAAAGTATGCACCAGCCCCTAGTACTCTGAAATCTGACATCACCATTGACAAAACTTCACCAAAGATGTGTGTCTCATTCAAACGCCTGTCTCCTTTCAGATTACCAAATTGTTCATACTCATCAACGTTCTGCAGGAAATTGCTGAGGAAATGTGCTAACCTCAGTGCCACACGACCCTGGCCCTCAAACTGAGTTTTGACACCATAACCAGCGTCTCCCGGAAGGTACAGGTCTGAAGCATCTTGGAATTTACAGTTGTTCTTTGTGATGTTATGGAATCGTCTTCTAATCTCTTCCATACGTGACCAAGTGTTGAATTCAAAAGCATCTCTCTTGCGACGAACCTTCGGTGTTTCCCCATGATACCGAGAAATGAATTTCCTATTACCCATTGCTGATACATCTATCTCTTCACCGCTTGCCGTACTACGTTTCCTTTTGGAAACTAGACGTCGAGGTGTTTGGCTCAGTGGCTCGGACACCACAGACAGGAAATCATGTTTACCATTGGTCAATTTGCGAGTAGATCGTCTGTCTCTCTGAATAATGGTTGGGTTCTGGATCGGATTCACCTGCATGTCTGAAACACAAATAATTTTGCATGGTGTTGAAATCATACTTAACCCTTTCTCTGTTCAATATTTATTCCAACTTTCAATACCTACTGAATATTCATAGAGAAAATTGTTACAAATGAAATATGGAGGGTTGAACATTGTAGATATTTCAGAAAGTAAAGAAACAAATCTATCAAATTCTATCGGCAAACAGAGCAGACCCTGATCAGAAGGCTCCTACAGGATCTGTCTGAGCTGGGTCTACTCTAATTGCAAATGCTCCATAAATACACCTTTCTACGCCTCTGTAATAGTCACTTCTTTAGGAGCAACTACTCTATTTATCAAAATGGTTTCAAACTACAAAAGTAAAAACAAAATCCTTTTCTCTAGTTAATGCTCCTTTTTGGTAGATTTTTTCAGAGGTTGGATCTAAAAATAGCCTATGAGGGAATGGGTTAACCTTCAATGTTAGATACAAACATGACCAAAACTAGAATTATCAATACAGTAAAACCGCTCTAAATCGGAATTTGAGAAAGAAGAATTTGTATACTTTTATGCAAGTGGATACTTAATGCAGGGCGAAAGTCATGTAGAAAGCTCCTAGAGGACCGATATCTATGTTAAATTGAACACCCAGTTTAGAGGTGTTTTACTGTTCTAGAATTATCACTCAACTGATTAAATACCCCTACACAAGTGCTTTTTTAAGTGTGCTATATTTGGAACATACAAGGAGCCATAACTTTTTGAAATATTTGATTGGAGCATTGTGATTATGTGCGTTTCTTTTTTACTATAAAGCTTCTGATAAAGTTTCATTGAAATCCTGTCTGTAGTGATTGAGAAAAAGCACCAACAAGAAAATCTAAGACCAATGGACCCTTTAAATATTTCATGCATATGCCTTTGCAAACAAAGAAGACCTGGCAAAGATGGCTCCTGTATGAGTAGTCTAATCAATGTTTGCTCGGTTTGCTTATGGCATGATACAGATTTGGTTCCATGCTTATAAAACTTTTTAGTTGAGTCTGAGTTTGTTCTCAAGTTTTTGATTGGTCAGATTTAAGCTTCTGGCTCAAATCTGACCAATCAAAAGCTTGAGAACAAACTCAGACTCAACTAAAAAGCTTTATAAGCATGGACCCAGACTCTTCTGTTTCTGTCTTGGCCACAATTTCCTCTGTTCACATGGCATTATATAATTTCATCTAATTAATATTGATGATGTCACTATTAATTACATTAATATACATGAGGAAAGGGTTGATTAAATATATATGTGTATGCTATTTTTCAACAGCAATTATCACAAGCTCAAATCACTTTTGCAATAGTAATCAATATTCAGATGTACTACATAGTACTATTTCTTATATTGCCATTTGATAATAAAGTAAACCCACCGTTATCCAATCTTGCCGGTGGCTGCTTAATGCTGGTGAAAGTCATGCAAATCCACCCCCACCCCCTCGCCTAAAAAAATTCAACTAGTATGAAGAACTTTTTACTAACCCTTGTTTTCACCCTTTAACTAATGACATTTCTGAGGTGGTGCAGTTCATTTTTCCAAATCAGTCTAGTCCAAACAAGGGCATGTTGTATTGCTATGCAAGACATAAGTCCCCCACCGGACTGAAAAAAACCTCCACTCTCCCCACCCCACCCACCCATGGTGTGGTTGACCATGGTATATACATGACCACCTGAATGGTATTAGTACCTACTTTCATACATTGAATCAGTAAATAAAAAGTTATTGTCCCGACAAGAAAATATGAAAAAGGGGAGTAACTCCAAAAATATTGATGGTAGAGTTATTGCCCTTGTGCATGACACTACCCCTCATCATGCGTGTTCCATATGTGAAGTTTCAAATCAATTGAACCAGTAGAGAAAGAGTTATTGTCCGGACAAAAAAATATGAAAAAGGGGAATAACTCCAAAAATATTGATGCTATAATTATGGCCCTTGTGCATGACACTACTCCTGATCATGCTTCTTCAATGTGTGAAGTTATAATGAATTTGGCCTAACTTTGTAGGAGATATTGCCCGGACACGAAGTGTGACAGACGGACTGACAAGAAAATGTGAAAAAGGGGAATAACTCCAAAAATATTGATGCTAGAGTTATGGCCCTTGTGTATGACACTACCCCTTATCATGATTGTTCCATATGTGAAGTTTCAAATCAATTGAACCAGTAGATAAAGAGTTATTGTCCGGACAAAAAAATATATAAAAGGGGAATAACTCCAAAAATATTGATGCTAGAGTTATGACCCTTGTGCATGACACTAGCCCTCATCATGCTTCTTCAATGTGTGAAGTTATAATGAATTTGGACTAACTTTGTAGGAGATATTGCCCGGACACGAAGTGTGCAGACGGACTGACAAGAAAATATGAAAAAGGGGAATAACTCCAAAAATATTGATGCTAGAGTTATGGCCCTTGTGTATGACACTACCCCTTATCATGATTGTTCCATATGTGAAGTTTCAAATCAATTGAACCAGTAGATAAAGAGTTATTGTCCGGACAAAAAAATATGTAAAAGGGGAATAACTCCAAATATATTGATGCTAGAGTTATGACCCTTGTGCATGACACTAGCCCTCATCATGCTTCTTCAATGTGTGAAGTTATAATGAATTTGGCATAACTTTGTAGGAGATATGGCCCGGACAAGAAGCGTGACAGACGGACAGACGGACAGACGGACGGACAGACGGACGGACAGACGGACAGACGGACGGACAGACGGACAGACGGACAGACAGACGGAATCGAGCAAACCTATAGTCCCCCAACCGGTAACCGGTGGGGGACTAATAAAAATGTAACAGTGCAAGCCCTGGTAAGTGGGCTCCTGATCTGAATCTGAACTGTATGCAAATACAGTAAAACCCCTCTAATGCGACCACCTAAAACGGTATAATTCTGGGTGGTAGAGGCAGGTTGTAGCTTGATGCAGGACAAATGTAATGCAGAAAGCTCCTCTAGGAGCTTTCTGCATTACTTTTGTCCTGCATTAAGCAACCACCTGCTAATAAAGACACCCATATCTATTCATTAAGTGGTCGCATTAGAGGGGTTCTACTGTACCAATTAACCTGGTTAGCACATGCAAAGGATAATAGTACACAGCTAAAAGCTAAAATATGTCAGTCAGTGATAACTTACTTTCAACTTTGATGCAGTCAAAGCCCAACTCGTATTCCATTTCTGTGGCCTGTTCAATCTCCCATCCCTGGAATGGTCCGTCATGCCACCATGGGTAGTAATAACCTGGGCGGCACACACACTGGTACCCACCACGTCGGAAACCATACCCACTGATTGGCTCACACTGAAATGAAAAAGATACAGATTTTCTTTACTTTATGACTCTAACCTTTTCCCTCATATAAATACCTTTTCATTCCTTTGCAAACAAGAGTAGACCCAGATCCTGTAGGAGCCATCTGATCTGGGTCTACTATGTTTGCAAAGGTGTAGAAAGACGTATTTATGGAGTCACGGGTTAACCCTTTAGCTCAAAGGGGTGCTTTTGAAACCAAAGTGGACACAGATCAGACAGATCCTGTTGGAGATCTCTGATCAGGATCTGATGTTTGCTATACAACTAATTCTAAAGTTTCTGCCATTATCAGAAGTTCCCTTATGTAGAAACAATTAAACCCATCAGCCAATAAATATCCATTAACCCTTTCCTCCATAAATACGCCTTTCTACGCCTCTGTAATAACCACTTCTTGAAACCATTGTGATAAATAGAGCATTTGCTCCTATAGGAGCAAATGCTCTATTTATCACAATGGTTTCAAACTACAAAATTCTAAAATTTTACTTTTCTCTAGTAAATGCTCCTTTTGGGTACTCATTCGAAGAGGTTGGGTCTAAAAATAGCCTATGGAGGAAAAGGTTAAGTTGTAGATTGTTATATAATAATTCATCAGATGATGGTTAACGCTTTCCTGCATATAAACATCTTTTCATGTCTTTGCAAACAGAGTAGACCCAGATCAACAAAGCTTAATTATACCAGAAGCAGTCCGATCAGGGTTCGCTCTGTTTGCTTATGACATGATATGGCTCTGAATCTAATGGTATTTGTCAAAGCAAAAAAATCCTTTTAACCCTTCGCTTGCTATTCACGTCAATATACGTACATGTAAATAGTGAAGACCCAGATGAGACAGCTCCTGCAGGAGCTGTCTCATCAGGGTCTGCACTATTTACAAGTTGATTGTGCAACCAGTGCACTCCACAGCAGTGATTGCACAGCGAAATACGCGTACACAGTGAAGATATATGTAATTATACAACAGGGCATGGGTAAAGAAGGAGAAATATATTTTAGAATTCAGCAAGCGAAGGGTTAAAATCTTACATAGATAACAAACATTCATTATGTCATTATTTCTTTTGTGGATATTAAACAGGGAAAGAGTTAAAACAGTATACTGGTATTTCAGCATGTATTTGAAAAGACATTAAGACCTCCTTGAAGTTATTTGAAATAACTTTTAGGAGGTCTTAATGTCTTTCCAAATACAGTAAAATCTCGATTATTCGATTTTTTTGTATAGAAGAATTTAGACAATTTTAGGCAGGTGGCTGCTTAATGCAGGATGAAAGTCATGCAGAAAGCTCCTAGAGGAGCTTTCTGCATGACTTTCACCATGCATTAAGCTGCCACCTGCATTAAAGATCGATACTGATACTTATTTTAGTGTTCGAATAATCGAGATTTTACTGTCTTTTAATGGCTTTCCATATAGCTACAAGCATGACAAAGTCATAAAATTGATTAAGACAACAAAACGTCCATATTTTTTTATAACTCTCTGAAAATAGCTGGTAATGCTATTTAACCTTTAGCCTGCTGAGCAAATTATTTTTGCAGAATTTTTCACCCACTACATTTTCAGAATTCAAAGTTTGATCAATTTGTCTACGAAAATGCGATCTGGATGTCAAACAGTTTGGATTCTGATGAGACGCCGAGTTACCCAAGTCTCATCTGGATCCAAACTGTTTGCAAAGGTATTTATTCATCTGCCCATAGCAGGCTAAAGGTTAACCCTTTACCTGATAGAGATACTTTTTTTATCCTTATGCAGACAGAGTAGACTCAGATTCAGATGGTCCCTAAAGGAGCTGTCTGATCAGGGTCTGGTCTGTTTCTTTAAGGAATATAAATCTTGATTCTTCAGTTTCTGTTCAAAATTCCCTTGTTTATAATGTCATTGTCAAAATTAACCCATTCCCTCATAGGCTATTTTAAGATCCAACCGCTTTGAATAAATCTACCAAAAAGGAGCATTAACTAGAGAAAAGGAAAAAATTAGAATTTTGTAGTTTGAAACAGTTATGATAAATAGAGCATTTGCTCCTAGCTAGGAACAAATGCTCTATTTATCACAATGGTTTCAATAGATGATTTTTGCAGAGGCGTAGAAAGACGTATTTATGGAGGAAAGGGTTTAATCTTATAGCCATAATGTCATTATTTCTTACATGAATATCCATATGGATATGGAATACGGTTAAGTTAATTAATATACATGTAATTATATTGATGATATGCTGAAAACAATTCATTGATAATTTAACACTTTACTCCAAAAGTATGTCTTTCTACACTTTTGCAAACAGAGTAGATCCTGATCAGATAGCTCCTATAGGAGCTGTCTGATCAGGGTCTGCTCTGTTTGCTTTTGATACAATACAGATCTGATTATACAATTGCTGTCATGATAAAAAGCAGTTGTTCATAGTGACATAAAAATTCAGTGAATTAATATTCATGATGTCATTATTTCTTGCCTGAATATTCAGAGTAAAAGGTTAAATAACATACCTACAAACGTTATTGAAAATTTCATCTAACCTTTGCGACAGTTTGGATCCAGATGAGATGCTGTGTAACTGATGATATGCTTGCCCAGCAGGCTAAAGGATGAGCTAATCTAATACCGACTATGTGATAACCTTTGCAAGCAGTCTGGATCCAGATAAGATGCCAAGGAACTCGATATCTCATCAGGAATGATTCAAACTGTTTGACACTTCAACACATTTTTTTAATTAACCTTTTAATCAATGAATATTGATGTTAGAACTAATGACATCATTAATATTGATTGAATTGTTTATCATAATGACTCATGAACACAGTAATTCTTGGCAATGGCAGAAACTGTAGAATCAGATCTATATTATTTCATAAGCAAACAGAGCAGACCCTAATCAGACAGCTCCTTTAGGAGCTGTCTGATCTGGGTTTACTCTGTTTGCAAAGACACAGAGAGGCGTATTTATGGAGTAATGGGTTAAAGTAGACAACAATATATAAACAGCAATTGCTCAGAGTGCATAAGAGTCATGCACATATTTAGTTATTTTCTAATACATTTCGTTTTCCTTTTTATTCAATTCTACCGATTCAATACTGATTTAAGAATTTATTACTGCATGAATATTCATGGGTTGATTTTTTAAGCATACATTATCATGGAAACATTTGACTGTAACAGGATTTATATTATTCCATTTATAAGCAAACAGGGCAGACCCTAATTAGACAGCTACTACAGGAGCTAACTGATCTGGGTCTACTCTGTATGCAAAGACTTTTATGGAGTATCAGCTAACCCTTTCCTCTATAAATACGCCTTTCTATACCTTTGCAAACAGAACAGACCCAGATCACATGGCTCCTGTAGGAGCCGTCTGGTCAGGGTCTGCTCTGTTTGCTTATGATATTATATACAGATATGAACCTACAGTTTTTGCCACAGCCAAACATTCCTGAGACCATATCAAGGGCTTGGTGCAAAACTATTCTAACTCCTTCAAGTGAAGGAGTTAGAATAGTTTTGCACCAAGCCCTCGATATGCTAGTATAACAATTAATCTAATTAATATTTATATCAATATTTCTTACATGAATATCTATCGAGTATCAGGTTAAAGCACTACTAAAAACTGCTGTTAGCAACGACTTAGTGATAACCTTTGGCAAACAGCTCATCAGACATCTTATCAGTATCTGAACTGTTTGAAACTCCTGTAGCAATTTTAAAGAGAACTACAGTAAACCCTCGCTATAACGGCCACTAAATTGTGTTAATTAGTTGGTAGTTAGGGCAGATGAATGCTTAAAGCAAGGTGAAAGTAAAACAGAACACTGACCTGTAGGAGTGTTCAGTTTTTCTTCAACCTTGCCAAAAGCAGCCATCTGCCTTTAACACAAAATACTTGATGTAATTTAGTGGTCATTATAGAGAGGTTTTACTGTACAAGAAAAATAAACTTTAAGAATTACAGCAGATGAAGAGTTTTGCAGATGAAAAGTCTAAACTTACCAGATCAGCATGTGTAAAAGTCACAGTAAAAGTCACAGTAAAATTTCTGCCTAACCTGGGCAAAATTCTGTTTACCTTTGACTCTTAGGGTTACAAGACCCTGGCTTTATACCCTCATATACACTTCTGTTTATTGCACAATAAAACGTCTTTAATTCAAGCCTTGTCAAAAACTGAGACCTGTCAACCCATTGGTATTACCACGTTTTCCAAACCCCCCAAGACTAATGTGTGACAACCAGTGGGCTGTGTGTCTCATAGTTGGTTGGGAGAATATTATCAACACAATCAATAACAATTGAATGTTTACGACAAATCAATTTATGGCCATGAACAACCCTTGTAGCTGATCTATCAACAGTGTAGTTACCAGCCCAGACCAGGTGAAAATTAGTTGTTGTGTCTTATGAATGTTGCAAGTCTTATTTTCTACAAGCTGTTTGATTATTCTACACCATAATGTCCCTAATAACCACTTTACTTCTGAGGGGGGGGGATACTGACCATGAATAAAACAACTGAAACTCTAAATAACCATCAAATGAAGAAATATAGGTGTTTCAAAATACAGCTTAACCTATTCCCTGTTCTATTTTAATTCCAAATTATAGCATCTAGTAAATATTTATGGACAAAATAGTTATAATGAAATATGGAACATTGTAGCCATTTTCGAAAGTAAAGAAACAGATCTATCAAATAACATTAGGAAAAAGAGTAGACCATGATCAGACGGCTCCTACAGGAGCCATCTGATCTAGGTCTACTCTGTTTGCAAATGCGTGAAAATGCATTTATATGAAGGAAAGGGTTAAAAATTCTGCACCGATTTCATTCTGGTTTAACCCTTTCCTCCATATATACGCCTTTCTACTCCTCTGTAATAACCACTTCTTGAAACCATTGTGATAAGTAGAGCATTTTGCTCCTATTTGTCACAATGGTTTCAAACTACAAAATTCGAAAATTTTACTTTTCTCTAATAAATGCTCCTTTTGGGTAGATACGTTCAAAGAGGTTGGGTCTAAAAATAGCCTAAAAGGGAATGGGTTAAACAACCACCGATGTACAAAATGAAAGAAGAATGGGCTGTTTATCAGAGATAATACTGCAGAAAGTGACAGACTGACAATCAATTAACCCTTAATACCTGATAGAGACACATGACACAGTGACATTTACAAACAGAGTAGACCCAGAGCGAACAGCTCCTATGGCATCTCCTTTTGCTTATGAAAAATATAAATCTGACTTTACAATTTCTGCACAATGGTAAAGATTACTCCCTTGTTCACAGTACAATTACAAAATTCAAACTTATTAGCTTAACCCTTTCCCTTTTCTATGTTTATTCCAATTTTCAATACATACAGTACTGAATATTCATGGACATGAAAACATGGAAGGTGTAACATTGTAGCCATTTTAGCCACTAAAGAAGCAGATTTATCAAATTCCAACAGCAAACAGAGCAGACTCTGATCAGATGGCTCCTATAGGGGTCTACTCTGTTTGCAAATGCGTGAAAATGCGTTTATATGAGGAAATGGGTTAGTATTCATACAGTCAATATTTTCACATGAATTTCATGTAAAGGATTAAGGTAAACATTTCTAAAACAAGTCAATGACAGTGTTGACCTTGATCAGACAGGTCTTGCAACTGTCGGCAAATGTCAGTTAAATGAATATATGCACTCAAAGGGATAAAGGACCTAATTAAAAGTTGATTTAATTAAGATTGTACTAATTTGGGCTTGCCGCTGTAAGAAAAGGATGTGGCCAAACCTCAAGGTATCAGAGTTATAAAATATTCATGCTTCTCCCCTTTAATTACCTTTTGTTACTAGTGAAACCTTGACAAGCTGTTTCAGACCATTCAAATTAAATAAGTGCACCTTCTGAATACGATCCAAATGATTATGCAAATACTGGTAACCGCAATCAGGATTAAGATGATGAATAATTTCAAATTCTGACATGAGGTGGATAGAGAACACTACACATGAGTGTTTACAGACTGACTCAGGGTCCTGTCTAGGGTAGCCATGGTTCTGTCGTTACCTGCTCATCTTACACCCGATTCTAACAGGCCTGTATTGGAAATCAATGTGTTTGAACAATGGTCCAGAATGTTTCTTCATCCTCTGATCTCATGTTACAGCAGGTAATACATACAGACTTACTTGATTCAGTGAGGCGACCCACGGCCTATGCTTGCTAAACAGCTACATATAAAACCTTCCAACCAATGCTATGGTCAGAGCTACAGATAACAGTGCATACTCAAAACTAAAATCGTCATTTCTCCACCAAACCACCAAACCCTATGTTGTGACCGCCCTTTAGAATCGTCTCGAAGAGACTATTCTAAAGAGTGGTCACAACATATGGTTTGGTAGAGAAATAAAGAAGTTACACTTGAAACTATTTTTATCTGGAGCTCTGTCTGGTGCCCCGAACTATTCTGAACCATTTGCTTTCTACACAACTCTTTAGTCTCTAGATATATTCATGAAAGAAGTAGTGATATCATGAATATGAATTAGATATTTTATAAGCGTATATGACCAATAGAAAAATAGGAAATTTCCTTGAGATTCAAAGTAACTCAGCTTCCGGTCAAAATTAGTTTCCGAGCTGAAAGCTATAAAACACACTACAGTAAAATCTCGATTGTTCGAATTTTCTGTATAAAAGAGTTTAGACTTTTAGGCAGGTGGCTGCTTTCTTCATGACTTTCACCATGCATTTAAGCTGCCACCTGTCTTAAAGATTGATAATAATATATGTATTTTAGTGTTCGAATAATCAAGGTTTTACTGTATCTATAAAATGTAGAATTACATACCATGGTAGTGGGACGGCATCGGTGAGTGCCTGCAAACATGTTAGGTGCCTCATTACCCTCACTGATGGGACACTGGTTGATATCAATCCTTTCAAACTCTGCATCCATACCCGCGATGGCAACAAATCTGCAGAATACAGAACCAAGGACATCAGTAACTTATTCATTTCAAAACAGTACATGGACATTTATACCCAGATTACCCTAAGTATTCTGACACCCAATCTCTCCTCTCCATCAATATGACAATTATAACATTAGAGTCACTCAAATACTAAAATCGCCATTTCTCAACCAAACCCTATACTTGACCACTCTTTAGAATCGTCTCGAAGAGACAATTCTAAAGAGTGGTCACAGTATAGGGTTTTGTGGAGAAATAAAGGAGCTATTGTTGAAAATGTTTTAATTTTAAATACGCATCTTATCTGGACCTCAGTAACATATTATCAAACAGAGCAGATCCTACAAGAAATCTCTGATCAGGGTCACACTGTATGCATGTCTAAATAGTATATCAAGTACAGCGGTCATACATTTAACCCTTCACTTCATGAATATTCATATAAGATTTACTGAATTGTCATAGAGACAGTAGAGGATCTGTTGTGAGTTGTCTTTTAAGATCAAATGTTCCTAAACGAGCCTAAGAAAAAGATTTACTTAATAACATTTTCTTGGTGAGCTGAGGAACATATGACCTTAACCCGTTCCCTGTTCTATGTTTATTTCAAATTTTAATACCTACTGAATATTCATGGCCAAAATTGTTATAAAGAAACATGGAAGGTAGAACATTGTAGCCATTTTACAAAGTAAAGAAACAGATCTATCTAATTTCATAAGCAAACAGAGCAGACCCTGATCAGACGGCTCCTCTAGGAGCCGTCTGATCTGGGTCTACTCTGTTTGCAAATGCGTGAAAACACGTTTCTATGAGGAAAAGGGTTAAAAGACAAAAAGTCACATAACCAAAACAGTGTGTTTTTTGCCATTTCAATAATGTAAACATTAGTTTCCCAAGTTTGATGTCATATATGACGTATGACGTCATATATGACGTATGACATCATATATGTTCTAAAGTGTTCTTACACTGTTACTAATCATGGAATCTCAACCCTTAATCCGTTGTTCTAACCCGGAGATAAGGGAAGTTGTGTGAGAGATATGAATAAGAAACATTTTAGCCATCTACAGCAAAAACTGTAGAATCAAATCAATATTATTATATAAGCAAACAATGCAGATTGATTAGACAACTCCTTATGGGAACCATCTGATCCGGGTCGGCTAGGCTTGCAAAATGCATTAAAAGATGTAGACTATGCAACAAAGGGTTGAATAACCAAATAGTTTAGTGAGAAGAGGTTTTTTTCATAGTTTCTAGGGACAAAATTCTCAACTTGTCAACATGATCATTCACTGTTTTTATAAAGATGTACTGCAAAACTATACAGTAAAACCTGCACCAGCAAAATCTCTAGGAGCAAATTATAACCAAAGAAGAGAAAGCGGGCTTTATGGGTAAGCTCATCTGATCTAAAAACTGTCCAACCTGCGATAACCGCTTTCTCTCCCCTAGTAACCTTACGAATGAATTTCCTTCGAGTTAGCAAAATATTAGGTAACAACTATACAATACAGAAGTCTATGAATCAATTTTCTTACTTTTATTCATTTAACCTAATAATGGCGAATAGTTGGCGTGAACCCCAGATAGATTTACAAGTTTCTTTGGGCCACAATCTCAAGCTTTCCAAATATTGAAAAAATACCGAAACTCTTTACTAATAGAACTGGAAAATACAGTGGCCCAAAGAATAGAAAATTTACATAGCACAAACCCATTGTCAATATCAGGCACTAAACACAAAATAGCACAAAGTAGAAAAAATCTGGTAGCATTTCCAGCAAAATAGCAGAAAGCATTGGAACCCGAATGAAACATGGTGTCCCGTCTTTATAACTAAATGTCCTGTTATGTGGCACCGCAAAACAGCAGTATGGCACCTTTATAGCAAAGCACAAACAAATGTCTGAATGTTATGTGGCACCGCAAAATAGCAGTATGGCACCTTTATAGCAAAGCACATCCAAAAAGTCTTACTGTTAACATTATGTGGTGCCGCAAGATAGCAGTATGTGGTGCCGCAAAATAGCAGTATGGCACCTTTATAGCAAAACCAAGCCAACTGGCGGGCCCGAAATAACACGGTGCCCCCTAACAAATTCGCAGGTAGGTCAGCTGAAGCTGATGGCCAAATGCAGGAGTCGCAAATCTGGGTCCACGCCGTCCTTACTTAAGTTTACACTGTTTACAGCATGCAGGACATATGGAAGGTGGAACGGTATAGCAGTTTTAGAAACTAAAGAAACATATCTATCAAAATCAAATAGTAAACAGTGCAAACCCTGATCAGACAGCTCCTATAGGAGCCATCTGATCTGGGTCTCCTCTGTTTGCAGATGTGTGAAAAGGCGTCTATAGATATGAAGGAAAGGGTTAGGAACCCTCTGCTCTCATCCATATTTACCATTATTATCCATATTAACGCATTACCTCATAGGCTATTTTTAGACCCAACCTCTTTGAATAAATCTACCAAAAAGGAGCATTTACTAGAGAAAAGAAAAATGTTAGTTTTGAAACCATTGTGATAAATAGAGCATTTGCTATTTATCACAATGGTTTCATAAAGTGACTTTTACAGAGGCGTAGAAAGGTGTACTTATGGAGGAAAGGGTTAATTATATGGTCACTACATGCAGGTTCTACTGTAGTGCTAATGTATTTTCATTACTGTGAAATACACACATATCTCCAACCTAACAAAGTGTCTATGGATTAACAGCTTTCAGTTCTGTTTTATCATCTTGACAGTACATGAAATATCCCAATCAACAGACTGATGGCATATTTATAACACTCCATGTGGATATTTATGAGAAAACAAACTCAGCTGTGTGTGCAGTATGAATAAACTGCATGAAAACTTGTCAATAACTGCATTTAACTTCTTATCAATGATATAAAAATAAAATGTCAACCTTTCAATTATTAACCCTTTCCCTGTTGAATGTTCATATAAAAAATAATAACATATCAATATTTCTTAGCTGATTTTTTAAAATGGCATCTATACACATAGGAGCTTGGTCTACCTTGTTCGCAAAGGCATGGAAAAGCGTGTACATGAGGGAAAGGGTTAACCATTTTCCCTATGTGAAAAAACAAGTCTGAAATTTGAATCTGGTGCAATTTTGACTACATCCAATTCAATTAAACTTTTGAGAACTATTCATCATGGGCCAAATATTACTCTGCATCTCATCCGGATCCATGCTGCTTGTAAAATGTGAGTCAGGTTGTGAATAAGGCTAGTGACGAATTTTGTAAAAACCTTGGAAAACAGACTGGATCCTGATGAAATGTCAAGTAAGTTAACCCATTACCTCATAGGCTATTTTTAAACCAAATTAACCTCTGAATAAACCTGCCAAAAGGAGTATTTAACCAGAGAAAAGGAAAATATTTAGAATTTGTGTAGTTAAGAAACCACTGTGATAAATAGAGCATTTGCTCCATAGGAGCAAATGCTCCATTTATCACAATGGTTTTAAAAAGTGATTTTCACAGAAGCGTCAAAAGGTGTCAGTATGAGGGAATGGGTTAAACACTTTCTTTCATATAAATTTGAAAATTGTTTGATTTACCAATCTTATCTGGACCAGAGGCTGTCTTTGCCTAAGGTGTTTGGGTGTTCACTGCCTTGATCAGCAAAGTCTAAAATGTGATTTCATTTAATAAACGTTTAACTTTCCTGTATTTGCCCTTCTCTTGTATCAAAAGTAAAATCAAAGATTTTATTTTTCAAAAGAGATTTACCCAACAGTGAAAATATTAACAGCACTAGAAAACCAGTCTTAAGTTGTGTTGCAATTAACTAGCTCCATTCAGCATACTCACATGCCGGGTAATTGCTGCCATTAAATCGTGAAATGCTGAATAAAATCAGGTTAAGTTTTAAACTATCAATAGAAATGGCAGCCTATTGTTGACTCTGAATTTACGGCCTATAGGATTTCAATGAAGGAAAGCTCTATCATACAAGTGCCAGGTAAGATTGAACCACAGTAAAACCTCTCTATAACGGCCACTAAATTATGTTAATTATTTGGTATTTAGGACAGGTGGCTGCTAAAAGCAAGATGAAAGTAAAACAGAACGCTCCTATAGGAGCGTTCTGTTTTACTTTCACCTTGCTTTAAGCAGCCTGGCACGTGCCTTTTACAAAAAATACTTGATGTACGTAATTTAGTGGCCGTTATAGAGAGGCTTTACTACATATTCCTTTTACATTTAGGAAGCTATTGGTGAATGGGTGGGGAAGTTTTCAAGTAATATAACTCTAGATGATATGCCCTGTATACAATTAATTTGTGTTACTCAGAGAGATAAATCAAAGGCCTGAATGGCCATAATGGCGTTCAGGTTTGATATGTATGTTATGTGTGTGTGTGTGTGTGGGGGGGGGGGGGGGGGGATGATTGATGTACACGTTAATAACAATAACGTCTTGGAATTGATAACAGTATTAATAACAACACATTTTTGTGAAACACTATGCCCCTGATTGTGACAAATATAAATTTGACCCGTAATGTGACATTTAACTGTAATATAACCTTGAATTTAATAACACCCCCCCACCCCCCCCCCACCCCCCCCCCCACCCCCCACCCCCCAAAAAAATAATAAATAAATAAAAAAATAATAAATAAAAATGTTCGCCTCTGTAAGTTGCATAGACATGCCAGGTTTGAAGTATGTATGTGCAATGGCTACAACGTTATTGCCAACATTAAAGTTTGAGCCAAGCCAACAAACCAACAAAGTCAGCCCCACCCCCTTGATTCTTGATTGGGGGGATAAAAATATGACAGACTGAAACAAAAGGAGCCATCTCATGATCTGCTGTTTATATATTGACATGCTTCTAGTTTCTACTATGGCAAAAGAATATCTTAATTATATTCATGATGTCATTATTTCTTATATGAATATTCATGAAGTAAAGGGTCAATTAATGCTTTCATGTCCTAAGCTGATGCAAAAACTGAAGCACAACATCAAAATGATACAAAGGCTACCTATAATCCTACATTTTTTGTTCAACTTATTCTTACACATAACATCTATTTTTCCATGTTCAGCACTCGTTTATTTTGAATAAATGTAGTTTGCTTACAAAGTTGAAGGTAGACCGTTTTTATTTTTAATTACTAAGTAGATCCATACATGTACATACAATTACGGTAGTTGTTTGGAACCTGATGAAACTCAAATTCAGAACTACAGTCAGAAGTAGAGTTGTAAGCTGGGAAAGACATTTCAACAAATTGCTACCTACTTTCGCTTTTACACGACACAAACGTCTTGAGCAGACTCGGCGGTTACACGATACATAGAAGAGACAGTTGTTATTGACACTGGAATATAATTTGATTGAATATGTGTTGAAAACCTTCTATGGATAATACTTACTTTGATAAGCCGATAGAACCCCGTGTTTTTACGGTTTTACTTCTTGTAAGACTTAGACTTGTGTTGAGGTTGGGTGCCATAGTCAAAACACGCTGTTCGATGCGTGATAAATGTGTATATGGGATTTCTTTGACCTTGTCCTTTATGAAACTTCCTATTTCTAATTTTGAGTACGGGTCAAACGGAAATGACCGAATGCGATGCAAAAGGCAGTTTGATTGGCTGAAGATGTAGGTCTATATGCTAATCAGTTACGAATGTGTAAATGCAATCGGAAACCTCGGCTATATTCCTTCTGCTTTAGAATGCCAAGGTGTTGCGAAAACAACGGCAAAATATTTGTTCGCTTCTTCTTCTTCTTCTTCCGATTAAAGTACAGGGCCCACTCTGGAGCATCGACGTACTTGGAGTTTATTAAAATTCAAGACTTTTAAAAAGTTTATCTTTGTGTAGATTAGTAGTAATTATCTCACACAGCGAATTATTATTAAATACATGAAGAGTAAACAAATACATGAACATTTTACAACCAAACTAGATCTAGTGCAGACTTGAAGAAAACTATTTTGTCTTGCGCATGTTCACTAGACAAGTGAACTCTTTGCCGTAAAGAGACCGACTAGTATATGGCGTTGCGAACGCCATAAAAAGAAATATCTATAAATAGATACCAATGGCAGATGGGTGGGCAGCTGGACAGAGTCAGAAGGGGGAGGGAAGGGGAGAAAGCAAGTGCAAGTAAAATAATGAAATGATTAAATTGTTTAACCCTATCATTCATATAAAATGCTTTTTAATGCATTTGCAAATACAGAGAAGACCCAGATCAGACAGTTCTAACAGGATCCATCTGATCAGGGTCTGCTCTGTTTGCCTATGACATGTCATATAGATCCTATTCTACAGTTTTTGTCAAAGCAAAATAAATTCCCTTTAAAAGTTTACCTTATTAATTAAACTTGAGCACTTGTTCGCCAACTATATCGTTTCCGACTAAATAAAAACCACGGTTTTCTGAGGGTATTTGCCCCTCGTACTAGCTAAAACGGAGACAAAGTATGGGATATTTGGTACCAGCGTGTAGATAAAACATTTTTCTTTCTATACAATCTTTTTGTGGGAAAATTCCCCTTTGATCGAAAATAATTTTAGTTGAAGCGGAGCACCCTTGGATCGGATGGCCCGAGAGTTATTTGCCTTTCTCTTATATAGAGTATTACATCAATTTAGGGACATTTAATTTATTTTAGACATATTTCATGAGCCTAACGCCTGTGATTTGAACAAACTTGATAGAGGGTCACCTATTAGGACTATTTCTGCCAAATTATTCTGAAATATGACCAATGGTTTTGCAGAAGATTTTCAAAAAAATTCATTTGATTGCCATGGCAACCACAGTTCTTCATGGAATTGAACTATTTGAACACTTTTAGAAGAGGACCATCTAAGGAATATTCTGGCCATTTTTTTGTCAATTTCCTTTCAGTAGTTTCAGAGAAGATGATGTTTAATTGTTGACGACGCACATACGCAAGACGGAAGACTCGGGATCATCCCAACAGCTCTCCTTGGCACTTTGTGCCAGGTGAGCTAAAAATGACAAGAGAAAATGTTGAGAACAATGATTTTCAGGCTGAAAAAGGTTTATGCCTCAATGTGCACCAGATTATAAAATGGTTTTTAGAAATAAACAGATTTAATGACAGGACAGGTACTGTAGACAGATCTACTTCAGTAAAGGGTAAACCAGCATCAAACTTGCTTTTAATATAATAACACTCAGCTAGGTTGCCCCCAAAAATATTCAAAAAACGAGGGGCGGGGGTTAATTATGTTTCTTGTATCATTGATATCATAACTATGAGCCATAATTTACCATTTAAATTCTCATATTGTACGAAATCTTAATCTGCCAATCTGAACCTGTTCAAAATTTTATGTGCCTTAATTTCACAAAATCAAGTTTAACTTTCCTAATTGATTACGTGCAGCACTGCTCCCCACTGAACTGGGGCATTTCATCCCAATAATAACATAAAAACAAGTAAAGAGACAATTCTAGAAAGCCCTAAATACCCTGAGAAGAATGAACTTAAAATGAATAAATCTGTCGTCCCAGTAATTTTTCAATTGTGGTACAAAACGTCCTGCGATGAACTGGTTTTGGTATGAAATGTCCCTTTTCAAAAACCCATTCTCGGCACTCGGAATACCTCAGCTATATTTCAACTGACGGAATACAATGAGTAGTTACGAATGCCATTCTCGGCAGTGTTAAGAAAACAAAACATTGTTGCTTGTGTTGCCATCTTTGGAACATTCACGCTGGTTCCCCACAATTAAAGCCGTAAAGGGAATGCTAAAGCCACGGCGACTCAGGCACACAGTGCAATAAGAAAAGTCGCATATTTAAAACATCTTCGCACACCTAGCTGATATGTGTAATTCTATTTTTCTCAACGTGTCCTGTCAAAAGTTTGGCATATTTTACGCCAATACGTGGCTTATTGGAGCAATGACAGGTATTTAACACCTTCCATTCAAGCTTTATAATGGTATTATTGTGGTGTTGGAGGTTTGAGAACAGTAAGTAGCTCAGTATGATCTGGGTGCAAACTGTTTATAGATCAAATTATTATAATCAGATTGTTTAGTTGTAACCCTTTCTTGTTTATTTTAATGATTCCCATTATCTTTAATCGTAGATCTTGGTCTGTTTGTTTGTGTTGATTAACCTCCGTTTCTGCTCACTATGGGCTAATTGGACGCCCCAGAGAGAGGATGCAGAGAAGCCCAGGCAGCAATGCCCTACTCTTATTATCGACTGAGTTTCTCTGGTTCTTTTAGATGCCCAGTGTAAAGCACTGATACATTGGACCTCGTTTTATAGTCTCGTCCAAAGGACTTGGTCCGGCGGGGGATCGAGCCCAGGACCCCTGGTATTGCAGTCGAGCATGTTAGCCACACGACCACGTCTGCCTGTAACAGATCTTGGTCTGTAACATTTGTCTTCTAAATTTGCATGTTCCCTTGCGGAAAAAAAACGCAGCTATTTAAAAACGCAGCTTTTGCGGCACTAATGTTACGCTTTTACGCCGCTTGGGCCAGTGGAAAAAACGAGCCTTTCAATAAAGTGGCGTATTTAATAAATAGAAAGGAAAAGTGGCAGATAAGTGGCAGAATTAATATGCCACTCCACGAGAGTGACGTATAAGCGACATTTTTGTCATGTTGAAAAGACGCTGCTCTACATAAGTGAAAGAAAAGCCTCGTATTTGTTTTCTTACTGTGGCAATTAAATACGCCACTCAAATAAAGTGACGCATAGGGACGTTTTTGTCATGTTGAAAAGATGCCGCTCTACATAAGTGAAAGAAAAGCCTCGTATTTGTTGTTATAAAAAGACGCCACTTTTCAAAAGTGACATATTTTTAGGATGAAGCAGCATATTTAAGAAAATGGCTTGTTTTGTCCTCACAATCTTAAATACGCCACTTTTACACCCCTTTGCTTTAGTCACGTATTCACCTTTACTCTAGGTAGGATTTTGCAGACAAAGCAGACCCATGCATGGCCCTTACCAAACTAACTTACATTAACTTATAAGTCACTTATAAGTGAGATATAGGGGATTTATAATTAAACCCCTTATAAGCCCCTTATAAGTGACTTATAAATTCACAAAAGTCCTGTGTTTACAAGTGAGTTCTAATTTTAAGTTTAAGTCAGTTATAAATGAGTTATAAGTCTGGAAATACTTCACTTATAAGTGACACATAAGTGGCTTAATTGTAAGTTCCATAAAACATTTGATAAAACAAGTAAGTCAGTTATAAGGACAAGGCTTTTCATTACATTGCCATTTGTATGTGAGAACTTAGATTTTTTCAAGCTCCTTGAAAAAATCGAAGTCCAAAAATTATTCAAAATTTAGCCCCAAAAAAGGCTTAATGCTTTAGTAGATCCTAATCCAACAGTAATGGGTATCAAAATTCTCAGAATTTCAATATCTATATCCAATAAAATAATAATCATTTAGATCTACATTACATAATTATATATACTATTTAATATTTTGTCATACTCCAGTATATTAACCCTTCTCTTGCTGTTCATGTCAATATACCTACATGTACTTGTAAACAGTGAACCCCCTGATGAGACAGCTCCTACAGGAATCCGGGTCTGAAGACTGCACTGTTTATACAAGTTAAACAACCCTTACCAAACTGACTTACAAATGCATGGTACCAAAATACTCAGAATTTTGTACTTCATGTAACTAACTGACAATAAATGTCTTAATATATGACACAAAATCAATCTGGATTTTTTTTTTAAATAACCCCCCCCCCTTTACACTTTTTGATCCCGGGGGGGGGGGGGGGGGGGGGGGGGGGCGCATGCACAGGAGGCCATTTCGTGGGTCTAGATGGTCTAAAAAGTAAAAAAAAAAAATGATTGGAACGATTTAGTGTTATATTGGGTCTAGATGGTCTAAAAAGTCAAATAAATTGATTGGGTCGATTTAGTATATATAATATAACACTAAATCGACCAAATCAATTTTTTTTTACTTTTTAGACCATCGATCTAGACCCACGAAATGGCCCCCTGTGGTTGCATGTGTACACAGTCCACTGACCAATCACGACGACGAATTGAAGGTCAGGGTGCAAGTTGGTGAATAAATTTAGGTTGTTCCTACGCAAAGATATAGTCCCTCGAAGTTGGAACCATTTTGTCCGAAAATTATCATTTTCCCCCCAAATGCACAATATACAATACGAAAAAAATACTTTCAGCTTTATTTTGATGTATGTTTCATATTTCGGAAACAATGTTGACCATATTACATCCGGCCCTCAATATTTAAATTTTCGGGGTCACATATTAATCCGACCCAGCGCCATTTTGAAAGTTTCAAAACATCGCCGTTCTGTCTCACGATAAAGAAATTCGACTTGAATTGAATGAAAACAACCACCACATGTTACAAAAAGTACATGGAAGAATGAATGGTGAGTATCAGTATGTAAAATACCACTTTTTATTATATTTTTAAGTCGGAAGTTTGAATTTTTGACGAAAGTCGATGACTTAACCTATGATTATGCTGGTTATACTGTAGTGCTCAGCGTTCGGTCTTTTTAACACACACTCGTCTGGAAATTGCATTTTAAACAGTGAAAATTAATACAAGCATTTATTAAATCATGCACTTGAACAAAGGATCAGCGCACTCTTCTTCCTAACAACCCATCCATATCATATGCATCGACAGGAAAGCTTACATAACATCAATACGGTCTCGAGTCGTTTCGGACCCAATCCCTTTCGGCCTTGGTCGTTTCGGCCAAAATTCGGACAAAAATGACAAAGGCATACGCATTTTTATGAAAAATTCATTTGAAACAAATGTGCAATTACTTGCATTGGTTTATGAAAAATATTTTAATGAAACTTAGTGGTTGTTAGCAGACAGTTTTATCAAAATCTACACTGTTTGAAACAGACTTACAGTACACTCTGCAACAATTATATATAGTTGAAATCTTTCACTGATGCCTTGCTGTGACACTGTTTAAAAACCTGTGTTATGTCTTGCAGTAGACTCATTAGTGATATATATAGTACTTTTTAGTACTGTAGTGCTTATTAGATTATGTTTAATTTTAAGGCTGGCAGCATAGATGTTGAGGCTGATCTGCTACTAGGATATGGTGTAAAGATCTCTGTTTCTCAGATGGATATCAAAAGGAAGTGACACTGCACTAACTCGCCTGTTATGCAGTGTACTTCTCAGATGAAGTAATGTCTACAGTAGGAGCTCTGCCAGAGGAGAAGCCAGCCCTGGATGGAAGGAGTGTTAATGCCATAACAAGTTAGTGAAAACAGCATTCTGAGTGACTGGTAACTCAATATCTAATTCACATGTGTTTTAATGCATCTGATAAAGAATTAGAACATGAAATTAATACAAATATCAACTATACACAATAAGATGGGCACAATAAAAAAAATACCCGCGGAAATAGCAACAATAAATCAATAATTTGAGTTGGGATGAATAAATTCCTTAGGCCTTAAATTTTAACAACATTTAAAAATTATACGAGACAGGACTTTGAGTTTCATTCTAAGCTGAATAGCCCTCACACATTTTTTGTGTCACCTGCCGAGAGGCAGTGTGTCACTTAGGGATAACTTTTCCGTCGTCAGTCTGTCTGTCACACTTTCTTTATTTTGGCTGTCATTTCTAAACTGATCATTATAGAGCTTTCAAATTTCACACATGGAACAAGCATGATGAGAAGAAATGTCATGCACAAGGACCACAACTCTAGCATCAATATTTTTTAGTTATTCCCCTTTTTCATATTAACAATAAGTTCTTGTGTCAGCTGCGAGCAGGTGACACATGTGTTCCTCCGAACACTCTTGTTAAAAAAATCCAACATTTTGCTATATATCCGAGTGTCAAACACCTTGGATAGAGATAATAAGGTGCAGGGTGCACATCTAGATCCAAGATTGTTTGCAAAGTTCATCCATGTAGTCTATTTAATTCACATCAGGTGGGCAAGAATTTTAATATTTACAATGTTCTCTGTTTTTCTTACATTTCAGAATATGTGCAAGAAAAAAAAAGCAAGACTCCGGAGAAAGACATCATCCAGGCAATCAACCAAAAGTGTACTGATGCAAGGGTTTCCACGAAACCCAGACGTAAATAAGAGAAAATATGTCCATGGGACACATGTCCACGCCAGGTTTTTCTAAATTGCCTTGTTTTGACAAAAAATGTCATTAAACAATCACCAAAATTCAACCAAGTGTCGGTGAAAAGGAAGTACCGGTAGATGAACGACAGACCTGAAAAGGGGAGACACAGTACAACTCACTATGATTATGCTTCAGAGCAAATATCAAATCATTCCAGCTTACAAGTCAAGAAATCTTTGACAAAACGAACGGACAAGGGTAAAACTTATTGCCCTAAAGGCGTGGGCATAAAAATGATAATACTGCTGCTTATAGTAGATTGAACACTTAATTTGGCTAGTTGTGTATATTGTGGATAAATAAGACTTCAATTTACGATGAACAATTTACCTTCCAAGGTTTTTTTATTTCCATAATGTGCATAAATTTTAAAATATGTGTATTTGATGGTGAAATTGAATTATTGAGTGATATTTTCATGTTGCTAACAACCAATATCTCAATATTAAGGGCTTCAAATAAGAAATGTTTAACTGCTGATCAAAGAGACTGATAATGTTTAACCCTCTCCCTAAAAATCAAGCATTTTCTCGTACTGGCAGACAGAGAAGACCAAGACCAGACAGCTGTCTGGTCTTAGTCTGTTCTGACTACTTATGAATTTTCATTACATGCAGTTCCATTTTCTCACCAAAACTTTACTTTAAAACATACCCCAAAAATTATTATGACTGAATATTCATGAGGTCATGAAACAACTAATAAAGAAAGAACAGGGAAAGGGTTAATCAACAACTATGAAAGTAGATCATGGAACATTGCTACTCAAGAGCAATTGCTCAATTTTCCATATTTACAAGTTCATACCAAGTTACGATTAAAAAAAAATCTCCAATAAATTCAGCTCTTTGGACTAAACTTTTGGAGTTTAGATAAGAATTTTCATGTAGACTAGATTTGAACAAGTTGCATGATTATTATGGTCAAGTCAAATATTTAAATGTTTGATACAGGCAGTGCATTTATTAAGCATTTATTATTGAAACATATTGCTGATGTACTGCAGTTTGTTTCCATTAAACCCAAATGTAAATAATGAATTTCCTGTACAAATAAAAAGGGACAGTGATGTCAATTTTTTTCTTAAATCTTCCTTTAACCCCCAGATTTAGGATGGCCATGAAAAACAGTGCAGACCCCTATCAGAATTCTCCTGTATAGGAGCCCTCTGATTGTTTTTCTTAGCTGTCATTGAAAACGCTGCTTTTATGAGACTTTTTACATCTATATCTGAAGTGGAGTCAAAGCCTTGTTTTTTTTGCGTGGCTTTGCTGCTACTTCAGTCACGCTTTAACGTCACTTTTCTGTCACTTAAGATAAATGCCACTTTAACGTCGCTTTTCTGTAGTCTAAAAAAACGTCGCTTTTTTCATGAGGCACGTTTTTGAGTGGCAGAAAAGTGGCGTAAAAGCAAGCTTAAACGCCGCGGTATTGCCACTTCATAAAAACAACGCTTTTAGATTGCTTAGGAAAGCAGCGTTTAAGCCACATGCATTTTACGCAGCTTTTCTGTCACTTTTCTGCAGCTCCCAGATTTTACGTCACTTTTTTAGTAAGCCACACAAAACGTGCCTAAAACGAGGGTGCCAATACCGCGGCGTAAAAGCTTGCTTTTCCGCCACTTTAACGTCACTAAAAGCGTAGCTTTTAGCGACGTTAAATGTCGCTTTTTTCCGCAAGGGTTGTTACCTTAATATTTTACAGGAGGTAAGAAGAATAATGACGGACAGATTTGTCTGTTTATAATGAAATGAAGAATGAAAGGCGATTCTAATATGTAAATAAGAAACAGTTCATATCCAGATCAGTCACATTATGTGACCGACACCACACAAACAACACATTATGTGAATCTGATCTGGATATTAACCGTTTCTTATTTACATATTAGAATCAACTTTGCAAACAGAGTAGACCCTTATAAGTCGGCTCCTAGAGTTGCAGTTTGACCAAGGTCTGCTTTGTTTGCTTATGACGGTCAGAGATGGTTGGTTTACTTATTACAAACGCATTTTGACACCTTTGCAAACTGAGTAGACCCAGATAAGTTGACTCCTAGAGGAGCCATCTGACCAGGGTCTGCTTATGACGGTTAAAATGACCAGTTTAAATTTGTCAAGTTTATATACTGAAAATGAAGAGACGTATGCTGATGAATTTACTTAATAATTATGCTGATTTAACATTAATATTATTCAGAACACCTGACATCCATTCTGAAAAAAAATGTTTTTCATGAGGGGAATGGGACAGAAATTTGGCACAAAACTGGCCATAAAAAAAACACTGCAAGCTGAAAATTTACCTTGGTCTACGCAGATGGATCCATGGTGAGTATCTAACCATGTAGTCAACCACTGGAGAGGACATGCTGACAATCCATCTGTTGGACCTGCCACAGTCAAAGTAGGGCTGAGTGAACAGTACTGGTAGTGTGATGTCCTGATCTTGCTGACCAGGTTGAGGTGGACCGAAGAATGGTATACCTTCATAGTTCTCCCGAATGAATTTTCCGGTCTGATTAGAAAACTTTATTCCTACGGAGTAGGTATATTTTCTCAGTGAGTCTTTGTACCCTGTGTTATCTGGCCACCAATAAAGAGGTTTTTCCTGCCGAATATCTGTGGAATCATACTCATATCGACTATACGGACAATATTTGTACGACTCATCAGTATAGTTTGTGACTCTACCTGTTGCATAGTCTTGAACATCTACTGTGTTGTTGGTTGGCTCTCTTAACCAGTTGGTTGGTTCATTGTAATCATCTGCTCTCCAGGCTCGTGGTCCAAACAAGGGCAGGGTGGTGTTGAAGTCAACAGTTGTGTACCAGTTAGGATAGGTACAGTTATTGTCAAACAAAAGTGAGGAACCGTTCACCCAGCCTTTCATACCCGATACATCAGCCGCAACAGACATATACAGATACATGAAACCTGGTTGATGCTGAAAATCATCAGAGGTATTCATTCTCTGATAGATAAAACTGTAATAGAAAGCCCTGTTCAATGCCATGTTATGCAAGTTGAGCAACATGGATCTGTTGGTGTGGATTTCATTATTTCTCAGTTTGTTATACAGAGGCACGTGTGACACGGACTCTCTGGGTAGCTCAAGTTCATTCCGGGGCTTGGATCTACAGTTCTGCGCAGTCACCCCAGTCATTCGATCCATGATCAGATCGAAATTGTCTTTCACCATCCATGTAAATGGTCCCGCATTCACGACCGACACCACACAAACAACCAGCACAGCGGCGGCAAACACGTGTCTTGCCTTTTCCATCATTGTCACGCGTTTAATGTACTTACATTAGTCCATTTTACCCATAATATGTATTTAATGTATATGTATGCAGATTCCGGATCCTTTATCACTTTTTCAAAATGGCGGACAAGTGTGTTCAATTATTCAAACTATGGTAGGACGCTTCCGCAAGGCCAGGTAGGGGTGACTCACCTGTGTAAACAGGTAATACAGGTACATAAATGATAAATTAAGCAGCAATATTACAATAATCAATTATCAGATCTTTTTAAAGTATTTTTGTACAAACACAATGTGGCAATTTTTTTACAACTTTCATATAAAATTGTAAAGTCGCAATTTATTGCTTCAGTGAATATCCCATGTGGAGCCCCTTATTATGCGATGCGTATCGATTAATGTCACAGGTAAAAATAGGTGTGCATATTTTCGAATTAATATAATACATTTAAACCGCTACAACTGTACCAGAACAATTTATCATAGAATATATATACACTATTATAACACAATCCAGATTTTCTTCGTCATTATTTCCATTATAAAGTGAATTCCGTATATACTGATTGCCATTTGCGGATCTATCTAGATACCGTGAGGGCATATCGGGCGACACTAATTTCAGGTACAAATGAATTATGAACATGGGGACAAGGGCTTCGTTCTTTCTTTATCTCACACGTAACCCCATCCCTCATCTCTGAGTTTTCTCGAAATTGGTGGCTATGCATTTGTCGTTGGGGATAACAATTATTAAAGTGAAGTAAATACGCTACATGAGCAGGTAAAAAGGAAAAGTCTATACGACGGCGGCGCTTGCAGCTTGGACTTAAAGCCCGCACTGATATCGTGGCTATAGCACCTGTACATAGCACGTGTATTTAGCACCTGTGGACGGAAGTCAATAATCCTGGGTTAACCATTATTTCCTGAATATTCATGTAAGAAATAACGTTGTCGTGGATATATTTATAAGAATAAATTTTATAAGGACATATGAACACAGGATTTTTTTTATAATGGCAGAAACTGTACATAGAGTCATATAAGTATTTTATTTCATAAAGCAAACATGCAGAGGAGACCCTGATCAGACGTGAAAATGTGCATGTATATGGGGTAAAGGGTTAACTAGTCTGGTGGTAATTGGAACTTGTGACAAGAATGCATGCACCAGGAAGGAAAAACTAAACATACATGTATGCGATATATGCCATGCGAATCAAGAGAATACATATACTAAATAGGCCTACCAGTCTCTAATTCATGAGGCCGAAATGAACATTTCATTGACATAAATCAACACCAAGTTCATACTGGAAATGTCAATCTGCGTGTCCACAGTTTAATTTTCTTCATCAGAACTTTCTCAGAAAATCAGTTTACAGTTAACTATGCAGCCTAGTAGTGGTTTATATGATTTACGTGCACCGTATGCACGTGCATCATTTAAAAAAACAGAGTTTTATGTTGAAGGTTGTTTAAGAAAATAATATCGGGTTTTGTCAACACCAAGAACACCTGGCCCTGAACCCACTCTTTCGTTTCTCTAAATCCGCCCATGTGCATTTATGTTTACAATGACTCAACGCAAGTGTCACCAGAAGATGGCGTAGTTTTATGATTAATCATGCAGGTGTGGAACAAGGGAGATAAACCATCGTTGTTCTCTCCCTTGTGCTATGATATATATTATAAATATGCATAATAAATCAAGCCGATATTTTGCAGATTTTTATGTGGGTTTTTTTTATATTATGTATGCATATCATTTAAACATATAAGTATTTATATATCATATTTATTTATATTATTTTTATAATAATTATACTAATAATATTAATGATGATGATGAGGAGGAGGACGACGTCGACGACGCAACTACTGACAGGATTTCAAAGAAACATTATGAGAAGTTTCGTCATTAACCATTTGCCTGATGAATATTCATGTAATTAATGACATCATGAATATTTATTAGCTAATGCATGTATTTCATAATAAGAACACGGGGATTTTGGCAATGGCTACATAATCCCCTAATAAGCCAATTTCAGCGTAAACACAAACAGAACCGACCCTGATCAGCGGTTCCAATTGAAGCTGTCTGATCTGGATCTTCTCTGTTTGCTAAGTTGTGAATATGTGTTTCTATGAGGTTAACCTTTTCCTTTATTTAAACGCATTTTCACTCATTTGCAAACAGAGTAGGAGCCGTCTGATCAGTGTCTACTCTGTTTGCTTATGAAATTTTATAAATCTGATTCTACAGTTTCTACCAGAGTCAAAACATCCTGTATTCCGTCACCATTATAAAACTTCAGCTGATAAATATTCACGAGATCACCATTTCTTACAATGAACATTCAACAGGGAAATGGTTAGGAGGAGGTGCGCGCGCATATCGTTACGTCCCTGTCTGATGTATGCTCACAGAGTTATTGCCCCTTGATTATTAAAATGATCGCATACTCCGACAAGCGCTTATTAGGTGGGTATTAACCCTTTCGCTGCCAATGCCGGATCTGTGATTACCTATGCAAACAGTTTGGATTCAGATGAGACGCCGAGTAACTCGGCGTCTCATCAGGATCCAAACTGTTTGTTACTGTTACTGAAGAAAATAAAAAAAAAATGAAAATGTGTAGCAGACGACAAAGTTAGCAGACGACAGAGTTTGGCAGCGAAAGGGTTAATCACATTCAGTGGTAATTGTAGTTTAACCCTTATCCAGCTATCCTCGGCCTGCATTTTTTTAAAAAAAACCCAACCCCAAACAGATTGGATCCAGATCCTGTAGGAGCTGTCTGATTATGGTCTGCTCTGTTTGCTTATGGACTAATACAGACCTGAATCTGTAATTTTCGCCATGACCAAACTTTCCTGTGTTTACGTGCCATTATAAAACTATTTTATGGTATCATTATTTAATAACATGAATATTCATGAAGTCATCTTTCTGTTATTTTGATGTAACATACAGTAAATCTTCGATTATTCGAACACTAAAATACGTATTATTATCGATCTTTAAGACAGGTGGCAACTTAATGCATGGTGAAAGTCATGCAGAAAGCTCCTCTAGGAGCTTTCTGCATGACTTTCACCATGCATTAAGCAGCCACCTGCCTAAAAGGGTCTAAATTCTTCTATAACGAAAATTCGAATAATCGAGGTTTTACTGTATACAGTTCAGTAAATACCTTACATGTGAAAACAGGACCTTTGAATACTGAATTTTCGAAGTGGAAAGGCTCGCAATTCTTTAACAATAGAGTTTATTCAATATCAGAGAGTATATTTTGCAATAGGACTTTGAATGACAAACAGTGCAAACCCTTATCAGAGACTCCTGTAGGAGCCCTCTGATCTGGGTCTACACAGTTTGCAGATATCTGGGTCCATGTTTATAAAGCTTTTAGTTGAGTCTGGGTTTTGTTCTCAAGCTTTTGATTGGTCAGATTTGAGTTCTCAAGCTTTTGATTGGTCAGATTTGAGCCTTTGGACTTGAGCCAAAGGCTCAAATCTGACCAATCAAAAACTTGAGAACGAATTCAGACTCAACTAAACGTTTTATAAGCATGGACCCAGAACACATGTTTCCTGTATTCATAGTGTTAAGTTTCGCATTACAAGATTAATAAATTTGCATAAACTTATTTAATTTTGAATCCCACCTTTCAATAATATTGGAAAATGCTTAAGCAAAAAAGAAGTACGCGTTTTTGATTTTGTAAAGAAAATACCGGTCATTGAACGGTCAATGTTGGAACACCTTTAGTCAGCTGTGATCGAATTTGCAAACAGTTTGGATCTAGATGAGATGCTGAATAACACAGCGTCTCATCAGTATCTAAACTGTTTGAGATCGAGAATGTTTGTTTGATGAAACAGACAATATGGGTTATGGTTTTTATAAAACACAAATACAGAAGAATCCCTCTATTGCGACCACTTAATAAATAAACACGGATGTCTTTATAAGCAGGTGGTTGCTTAATGTAGGACAAAAGTAATGCAGAAAGCTCCTCTAGGAGCTTTCTACATTACTTTTGTCCTGCATTAAGCTACCACCTGCCTCTATCACCCAGAATTATACCTTTTAGGTTGTCGCATTAGAGGGGTTTTACTTGAGTTAAAAAATCTAGTAAATACATCGAGGACTTTGTGCAAAGCCTTTGTAACTACAGTAGACCCTGTCTTAACCCTTTCCCTGTTGAATATTCCTGTAAGAAATAATGACGTCATGCATATTAATAAGATTATTTTCTATAATGGCATATGAACACATGACATTTTGCCTCGAGCAGAAGCTGTAGATTCAGATCTATATTACACCATAAGCAAACAGAGCAGACACTGATCAGACGGCTCCTATAAGAGCTGTCTGATCTGGGTCTACTCTGTTTGCAAATGCGTCAAAATGCGCTTACGCAAGGGAATGGGTTAAGTGGTCCTCAAAAAGAGGTCTAATTATGGATCTGTAAGGCAGGTGATAGCTTAATGCAGGTAAAAAGTAATGCAGGAGCCTTTTGCATTACTTTTGCCCTGCATTAGGCAACAACCTGCTTTAACTGACTTCTATATCAGTAAAACCTATCTATAACGGCCCCTACATTGTGTTAATTAGTTGGTATTTAGGGCAGGTGGCTGCTTAAAGCAAGGTGAATGTTAAAACAGAACGCTCCTATAGGATAACTACCTGCCTCTTATACAAAATACTTGATGTAATTTAGTGGCCGTTATAGAAAGGTTTTACTTTATGTTGTCGCAATAGTGAGACTTTACACCGAGTAACTCGGCCTTTCATCAGGATCCAAACTGTTTGACACTTGGGGTAGAAAATGTAATCAATATATGGGGCGAGCTCGTGATTATCTATGCAGACAGTTTGGGCCCAGATGAGACGCCAACTAACTCGTTTTTTCATCAGGATCTAAACGGTTTAACACTCGGGATGTGTAAGATACCGATTATGTGGTTAATGGTTTTAAAATGAAGCATTTCGAAGCTTTAGAGCAATACGTATTAGGACAATGCAGTAATTCACCCGTATACTGAAGTAAGTATCATTTTTGTTCGGTCTTTTAAGACAGGTGGCATCTTAATGCAGGGTGAAAGTCACACAGAGTGCCCCACCTTCAATTAATCCTTTCCTCCATAAATACGCATTTCCACGCCTCTGTAAAAGTCACTTTTTGAAGCCATTGTGATAAATAGGAGCAAATGCTCTATTTATCACAATGGTTTCAAAACTACACAATTATAAAAAAATTCCCTTTCTCTAGTTAATGGTCCTTTTCGGTAGATTTATTCAAAGAGGTTGGATCTAAAAATAGCCTATGAGGGAATGGGTTAAGATGTCACCTGTGCTAAAGACCGGCATTGGTGCTTATTTGACCAATTTGAACACCCAATTTAGTGGGGTTTTTTTCTTCTTTTTTTCATGTACAGTAAAACCTCTCTAAACCTTTAAAAAGAAACAATCTCAAGTTTTGAATGCGTGCAAACTTATCCAACAGACCAACGGTTGACATATACACAGTGTACGTATTAGTACAATGCAGTAACACACCCGCATGTACTCAAATACGTATCATTTTTGCTCGGTCTTTAAGACAGGTTGCAGCTTTACCCATTACCTCATAGTCTATTTTTAGATACACTCTCTTTGAATAAATCTACCGAAAAGGAACTTTAACTTGAGAAAAGGAAACTTTTAGAATTTTGTAGTTTGAAACCATTGTGATAAATAGAGTATTTGCTACTATAGGAGCAACTGCTCTATTTATCTCAATGGTTTCACAAAGTGACTTTTATAGAGTCGTCAAAAGTCGTCAATATGAGGGAATGGGTTAAGACAGGGTGAAAGTCATGCAGAAGCGACTCCTCTTGGAGCTTTCTGCATGGCTTTCACCATGCAGTACGCAGCCATATGCCTTAACTGTTTTCCCTGACAGAGACAGGGATTCACGCCTTTGCCAACAGAGTAGACCCATTTCAGGCGATTCCTCCTCGGTTTGCTTAACCCATTACCTCATTGGCTATTTTTAGATCCAACCTCTTTGAATAAATCAACCGAAAAGGAACATTAACTAGAGAAAAGGAAAAATTTAGAATTTTGTAGTTTGAAACCATTGTGATAAATAGAGCATTTGCTCCTATAGGAGCAAATGCTCTATTTATCACAATGGTTTCAACAGGTGTCTTTTGCAGAGGCATCAAAAGTTGTCAGTATGAGGGAAAGGGTTATAGAATAATATATATCTGATTCTTAAGATGGCCAACATTTCTTTGTTCATTGACCATAATAAAAAGTTCTATTAATGACTACTAGTATTCACAAAATAATACAAAATGTACATTATTATATAAATAATTACATGTATGAGATAAAAAAAAAGGTTAAGATATCTCAATTCTTACTGCAATACTGCCATTCGTAGAAGGGCTGGAGCACATTCATGTTAACTCTAAACCCTTGCAAATGGACAACATGTATTCCAAAATTCAAACTGACCAAGCTTATCGTGAATATTCAGGGAATTTAAAAAAAAAGAAATATGTACCATGACAAACAGTGCAGATCCAGATGAGAGAGCTTCTTTAGGACACCTCTCATCTTGATCTATTCTGTTTGTAAAATGCATTACCTAAATAATACATGGATAAGAGATAATGACATGAATACTGAATGAATTATCTTTTATCCCTTTCCTCCATTTTGACGCCTTTCTACGCCTATGTAAAAGTCACTTTTTGAAACCATTGTAATAAATAGAGCATTTGCTCCTATGGAGCAAATACTCTATTTATCGCAATGGTTTCATAACTACATACATATGTAATTCTAAAATTTTCCTTCTCTCTAGTAAATGCTCCTTTTCGGTAGATTCGTTCAAAGACGTTGGAACTAAAAAAAAGCCTATGAGGGAATGAGTTAAAATTAGCACACAAATTGGTCAGTTATGACAGGAAAGGTAGAATCTGATCGATATTATTCAATAAACATACATAGAAGACTCTGATCAGACAGCTCAAAAAGGAGCTGCATGATCTTGGTCTTATCTGCAAATATCGTAAATATGCGTCACTATCAAGTACAGAGTTAACCTTTCCCTGTTCAATATTCATGTAAGACATAATGACATTATGAATATTTATTAGCTGATTTTTTAAAATGTAAAGTTTTCGAGAAATTGTTTTGATTGGACAGGGACGGTAGAATCAGATCTATATCATGTCAAAAGCAAATAGAGCAGACCCTGATCAGATGGCTCCTATAGGAACCATCTGATCTTGGTCTACTCTGTTTGCAAATGCGTGAAAAGGCGTTTATATGGGGGAATCTTTTAATATTTAATACTAATTAATTGTCGTTTTCAAAACACTATATACTTTGCTACAATTCTAAAACTTAATTATTCTTTTCTATCTCTTCCAAAAGTCAGGTTGTTAAACTTTTTATGAATTGCAACAACTTAACAGTATACGAGTTTCAACTTTACTAGTTGCAATGACTTAATGGCTTACGAGTTGCAACTTTACTAGTTGCAACGACTCAGTTTGGTTTATTTAACAGTTTTTTTGGCAAATAAAGGTAGACACCAATATGGAATCAGGGTCCATGCTTATAAAACTTTCAGTTGAGTCTGAGATCGTTCTCAAGTATTGATTGGTCAGATTTGAGCCTTTGGCTCAAATCTGACCAATCAAAAGCTTGATAACTCAAATCTGACCAATCAAAAGCTTGAGAACGAAACTCAGACTCAAGTAAAAGCTTTATAAGCAGGGACCCAGGCATCAATTTAACAAAACTGTTATTTAACCCTTTCCCTCTTGTATATTCATGTAAGAAATAATGGTATCATAAACAATTATAAGCTGATTTGTTTTTTTATCATGGCATATGCAGACATGACATTTTGGTATTGGTAATAACTGTAGAGTCAGATATATTGCATTTTCATAAGCAAACAGAGCAGACCCAGATCAGACGGCTTCTACAAGAGCCGTCTGATCTGAGTCTGCTCAGTTTGCAAAGGCGTGAAAAAGCGCTTGTATGAAGGAAAGGGTTAAGATATGTAAGACATCTGTTAACCCATTACCTAATAGGCTATTTTTAGACCCAACCTCTTTGAATAAATATACCGAAAAGGAGCATTAACTAGAAAAAAGGATTTTTTTTAGATTTTTAAAGTTTGAAACCATTGTGATCAATAGAGCAATTGCTCCTATAGGAGCAAATGCACTACTTATCACAATGGTTTCAATAGGTGATTTTTACATAGGCGTAGGAAGGCGTATTTGTGGAGGAAAGGGTTAACAAAGAAAAATATTAGGCCTGAAAATATACACCTCTACAACCACCGCTCAAAAGAGGATTAATTCTGGTTATTTATGGTATAGATAGTAGCTTAATGCAGGACGAAAACAATGCAGAATGATGGGAGCGTTCTGCATTTACTTTCATGCTGTACACCTGTTGTGTTTTTATTGAATTCATTAACCCTTATCACACTAAGCGTGGCATGGCTGAGATATGCAAACAGTTTGTACCCTGATGAGATGCCGAGTAAATCCAGATCAGACCGGTCCTAAAGGAGATTTCTGACCAGGGCGTATTCTGTTTGCTTATGAAATACAGTAGACATTGTCTTAACCCTTTCCTCCATAAATACGCCTTTCTATGCCTCTTTAAAAGTCACCTGTTGAAACCATTGTGATAAAAGAGCATTTGCTCCTATAGGAGCAATTGTTCTATTTATAATTACAAAATTAAAAACAATCCTTTTCTCTAGTTAATGCTCCCTTTAGATTTATTCAAAGAAGTTGGATCTAAAATAGCCTATGAAGGAATGGGTTAAGCGACTGAGGAAAAGGGGTCTAATTAAAGGTATTTAAGACAGATGGTAGCTTAATGCAGATTGGGAGTAATGCAGAAAGTTCCTATTGGACATTTTTGTTTTACTTTCGTCATGCATTAAGCAACCACCTGCCTTTAAAGACTCTTATATTCCTATGAATGGTCCCCCAATATATACATGTACTCTACTGTCATGTAAAATTTATTCTACGGTTTTTGATAGAGCCATAAAGCCCGTTGTTCAAATGCCAAAATAAAAATTGGTTAATTACCATTCATACATTTATTATTTCCTAAATGAACACTCATGAAGTAAATAGATGAATGAATTAATTTGGCATTAAACATGTTCGCATATTTTATGATACATGTAGTGCTATACGTCTATATACACTTCTACAACAACTTCTACTGTTAAATAAGTCTAATTCTGGGGGTTTAAGACAGGTGGAAGCTTAATGCAGGGCGTAAATTATGCAGAGGAGCTTTCTACACTGTTTTCGTCCTGCATTAAGCAACCACCTGCTTTAACTCTTTCGGCGCCAATGTCGCCAATTGGCACAATTGAAAACAGTGCAGACCTGGGACTTCACTGTTTTCTGTATTGTTTTAGCCCAAGTATACATGTTTTTAAAAATAAATGTTTTACTAATATAGCTTTATTATCTAGTTTAGAATTAAATTTAATATGAAATTATTATTGCAGACGACACTTTTAAATTTGGCCCCAACAGAGTTAAATACTTTTGCGTTTTATTCATAAAGTGGCCGCCTTAGAGCGGTTTTACTGTAATTACAAATTTGAATAATCTTTAAATTTGAGAATGCAGTAAAATCCCTTTAAACCGGACGTTCATTTTAGTATAAACATCGGTCTTGGAGACAGGTGGCAGCTTAATGCAGGGTGAAATTCATGCAGAAAGCTCCTATAGGAGCTTTCTGCATGACTTTCACCCTGCATTAAGAAACCACCTGCCTAAGAGTATCCCAAGTTCTTCTATTTTATAATTCCGGTTCAGAGAGGTTTTAAATACTTTTAATGTATTAGTATTCGAACAGGTAATTGTAAAACAATTGGTGTATGTCTGCATGTCGAATAATCTGTGGAAATCATCGCCACATTATACACTTGTAATTGAGATTCAATGATCTGGAAGAATTAACCCATTACGCCTTTTTCAGTCCCAAGTAAATTTCTTTTGTTAAGATTATTATCTGCTCGTTGTTTAAAATGGAGTTTTCTTCAGTTTATTAATTGACTCGGTGTCTAACTACATGTATTATGATCGTGGTTTGTAGAAGGAATGGGCAAAACAATACTTTTGCACTTAAAGCAGACGATCACCTTTGAAACCTACATTACATGTACTTCGCTTGCCAGGGGTTACACAAGGGCCGAAAAATATGAATTTAAAAACATTTAATTATTTTACTGCCAATGTCGCATCTGTGATTACCTATGCAAACATTTTGGATCCTGATGAGACGCCGTCTCATCAGTATCCAACCTGTTTGTCACTTTAACTATATTTTTAGAAAAAAATGAAGAAATATAAAATGAAAAGAAAATTGTAGCAGACGGCGAAGTGTGCAGACGACACAATTTTGCATCGAAGTAGCCAGATTCATAGTCTTCGTCTTCCAAAAATTGGCCAGGAGTCGTTGATCGACTGTTAATGTTGACCATTTAAATGAATATCACCGTGAAATGCTTTGACTCAGTCACTCCCGTCCTAATACTCAAAGTAATTTTTAAAATTTCAAATCTTCATTTTGTTTATAATATTTTCAGGCTTGGTAGCATACGACATTTCACACGTCGCTGGTCAACGTTATTTCTACAGTAAACTCATTGAGCCTGTCGCTTGTTACGTATCTTTATAGATGCGTGCAGCACATATACATATACATTGTTTATTTTATGCATAAATATGGTTTACACAGTTGTTGTTGTTTATTTTCATACAGTATGTCACACGAAGTAAACACTGCGCTAGCTCACCTTTAATCACCGTCTTTGAAAGGACGTATGCGTGGATTAACCTCCTTCTAGAGTATAGGATTAGCATTAAAATCAAACCTACAAGGATAGTTTACGTATGTTTAGATAATCTCATGCGCATATTTATGCTAACAATATCTAAACAATTTCTACTGAAATAGATGTTTTAGTACTATCATTTAGAATATGGATTTCAGACCTGGAGTTATATTGCTTCTAGCGTTTGCAGGTAAGCTTTAACACTTTCCCTGTTCTGTATTCATGTAAGCAATAATGATAGCTAGCATTGTTATTTATTAAGTTTTAATATTAACTTTTCAAGGGAATATTTTGGTTTACAAAACCTATAGAATAAGATCTATATAATGCCAAAAGCAAACACAGCAGACCCTGATCAGACAACTCCTATAGGAGCCGTCAGATTTGGGCCAACTCTGTTTGCAAATGCGTGAAAAAACACGTTTATATGGAGGAAAGGATTAACCATATTCATGAATGCTGAATATTCAAAGTGGACTAGTCCGGCAGTACTTTAACCGTTCTCTTGCTGAATTTTAAAATACATTTCTCCTTCTTTACCCATGCTATGTTGTATAATTACATATATCATCACTGTGTACAAGTATTTCGCTGTGCAATCACTGCTGTGGAGTGCACTGGTTGCACAATCAACTTGTAAATAGTGCAGACCCTGATGAGACAGCTCCTGCAGGAGCTGTCTCATCTGGGTCTTCACTATTTACAGGTAGGTATATTGACGCGATTAGCAAGCGAAGGGTTAAAACGATAGAATACATTTACAGCGAAAACTCGATTTTTCGAACCCTCAAATACGTACCATTATTGATTTTTACTTAAGTATAAAAGGCGCAAATTGACTGTAGGATTTGGACTGATGAACAGTGCAGACCCTGGCTAATGGGCCATCTGGTAAGGATCTTCACTGTTTGCAAATTCCAGCTCACTCATTTCCCACATCCAAAATGCATGTAGAGCTATTTAGATATTTTACTCAAGATAAATGTCGTCAGTAAAAAATATGATCTAATGTCTTCCATTTTCTCCTTTGAATTGTTTTTGCACATGACCACTGGCATGCAAAAGTTTTACCCTTTCCCTCTTATAAACGCATTTTGCGCCTTTGCAAAGAGAGTGGACCCAGATCAGATGGTCCCTTTCTGGACCAGGATATAAATTCAACACACTATTGTATCAATATTTATCACCGAAGAGAGTGATTTTATGACAATCAGTGCGGACCCTGATGAAATGACTTTCTAAGAAATCCTTTGTTATGGAGCTACACTGTTTTCAATTGTCAACCAAATTATATATCTGGTTCCAGCACTTAAATTGTTAATCATTGGTGGCACGTCTTGTTTGGAACCAGTGCAAAATCTTGCTTGCCCCAAATTAAAAGGTCAATATAATATTGACATTGTTAGAATAGTTAGCAAGTTTTATAACCTTTGACATTCAGAGCAAATTTTCATCCGTTTTTTTAAAGATCGTTTATTTCAGGTTTCAAAGTTGATTTATCCTGCAGTCTTTTAAAGAAAAGATCGTAGTTTCTTTAACATTTTGAATTCTGATAATTCGCCGAGTAACTCGACGTCTCATCTGGATCAAATCTGTTTGCAAAATGAGCGCTTAACACACAGTATGCGGCAAAACAGGGATGACGTTTGTAAACGTGACACAGAGCTCCAGATAAGATGCGCACATTAACCCTTCGCTTGCTGAATTTTAAAATACATTTCTCCTTCTTTACCCATGCCCTGTTGTACAATTACATATATCTTCACTGTGTACAAGTATTTCGCTGTGCAATCACTGCTGTGGGGTGCACTGGTTGCATAATCAACTTGTAAATAGTGCAGACCCAGATGAGACAGCTCCTGCATGAGCTGTCTCATCTGGGTCTTCACTATTTACAGGTACGCATATTGACGTGAATAGCAAGCGAAGGGTTAAAATAGTTTCAAGTGTAACGTCTTTATTACTCCATCAAACCACTCTTTAGAATCGTATCAAAGAGACAATTCTAAACAGTGGTCACAGCATAGGGTTTAAGAGTAGTCACAGCATAGGGTTTGGTGGAGAAATGACGAGTTTAGTATTTGAGTATAGGCACTGTTATCTCTAGCTCTGACTGGATGATCTAGATACGACGCCTGGTAACGCGTCGTCTCATTAGGATCAAACTGTTTGACACTAATTGTGAATATGAAAAAATGGGCAGAAAATATTGTTCTAAGAATTAACCGTTTTACCTCATAGAAATGCCTTTTGACGCCTTTGTAAACAAAGTAGATCTGAGTCTGCTGTGTTTACTTGATCTGATTCTACAGTGTCTGTTGAGGGGAATATTCCAGTGTCCATATGTCACAAAGATCTGTTAATGGCCGGGATCCAGTGTAAACTAATTGTAGACATTGCACATGTCACAGAGATTTGTTAACGGCCGGGGTCCAGTGTAAACCTAAATGTAGACACTGCACATTTCACAGAGACCTGTTAACGGCTGGGATCCAGTGTAAGCTAAATGCAGACACTGTACATGTCACAGATACCTGTTAACGACTGGGGTCCTGTGCAAGCCAGATGTAGACATTGTGCATGTCACAGAGATCTGATAAAGGACCGGGTCCCATGTAAGCCAGACACTGTACATGTCACAGATGCCTAATAACAGCCGGGATCCAGTGTAAGCCAGATGTAGACACTGTACATGTCACAGATGCCTAATAACAGCCGGGACCCCGTGTAAGCCAGATGTAGACACTGTACATGTCACAGATGCCTAATAACAGCCGGGATCCAGTGTAAGCTTGCTGTAGACACTGTACAATCATGTCACAGAGGCCTAATAACAGCCGGGACCCAGTGTAAGCCAGATGTAGACACTGTACATGTCACAGAGATCTGTTAACGACTGGGGTCCTGTGTAAGCCAGATGTAGACATTGTGCATGTCACAGAGATCTGATAAAGGACCGGGTCCCATGTAAGCCAGATGTCGACACTGTACATGTCACAGATGCCTAATAACAGCCGGGATCCCGTGTAAGCCAGATGTCGACACTGTACATGTCACAGGTGCCTAATAACAGCCGGGATCCGTGTAAGCCAGATGTAGACACGGTACATGTCACATATGCCTAATAACAGCCGGGATCCAGTGTAAGCCAGATGTAGACACTAAACATGTCACAGATGCCTAATAACAGCCGGGATCCAGTGCAAGCCAGATGTAGACACTGTACATGTCACAGAGATATGTTAACGACTGGGGTCCAGTGTAAGCTAGCTGTAGACACTGTACATGTCACATAGGCCTATTAACGGCGGGGGTACAGTGTCAGCTTGATGTAGACATTGTACATGTCGCATAGATCTGTTAACGGTCGGGATCCAGTGTAAGATTGATCTAGACATTGTACAGTTCTCAGAGATCTGTTAAAGGGCGGGGTCCAGTGTAAACTAGGCGGGGCATTGTACTCGACGAGGCGATTCTAAGAGTGATCACAACATAGATTTGGTGGAGAAATAAGGAAGTTATTATTTAAAATGTTAAAATTTACGTATCTTATCTGGACCTTTGTACGCCCATACTGATTAGATACCAAGTACTTTAGCGCGAGATCGTGTTTAATCTAAATTTGACACCAAGAATGAAAAAAATGCAAATTTTAATTTTCAATTTAAATTTAAATAACTTCACCATTTAGAAAAAAATGGTAGTTTGCAACTGTCAATTAAGTCACGATCAGCTCGCTACTGTTACACCTTTGCCTCGTGAATATTCATATGAGAAACAATCACATCATGAATATTAATCACTCTATTTACAAAGACGTGAATATGCATCTCTATGGTTTAACCCTTTACTCCATAAATACACCTTTCTACGCTTTTGCAAACAGAGTAGATCCAGATCAGACGGTCCCTGTAGGGGCCGTCAGATCAGAGTCTGCTCTGTTTGCTTATGAAATAATATGGATCTGATTCTACAGTTTCTTTCGTGGTTAAAAGTTCATGTGTTCATGTGCCATTATAAACAGTAATCTAATTAATATTCATGATGTAATTATTTTTTACACAAATACTCACGGAGTAAAGGATTAAATCTGCACATCTTCGCAAACATAATAGACTCAGATCTAACAGCCCCTGAAGGAGCTATCCGACCAGGGTCTGCTCTATTTCCCTATCCACAGATTATGCTATGGTCAAACATTCCTTATTACTTATTGTCTGTCTGTCTGTCTGTCTGTATGAAACTGTTAGTTGTTCTTTCCAGCATCTTATATATTCAATTAATATCATTTTGGCTGCCAATTTGTTATACTTACTGGTAGGGGATGAGCTGGGTCTAAGTTGGACGAACGTGTAGTCCAACCCTATTTCTCTACAATTAACCCTTTCGCTGCCAATGCCGGATCTGTGATTACCTATGCAAACAGTTTGGATCCAGATTAGACGCAGAGTAACTCGGCGTCTCATCAGGATCCAAACTGTTTGTTACTGTTACTATGTTTTTGAAACAAAAATGAAGAAAAGCAAAAAAATGAAAATGTTTAGCAGACGACAAAGTTAGCAGACGACAGAGTTTGGCAGCGAAAGGGTTAAAGCAGTAAAAAATGTTTCAAATAGTCACTAATAAAACGTTTGTGTCAGCACTTTGACGACAAGCGCTCTGCTGGTTTAGAATCACGTTCTTGAATTCGATTTGAATGCTGAAATTTCAAAGTGGAATGACACTTCAGTTAGGCTATTAACGGTAGATCCCGTCTAGTATGAAAATACTTAAATTTCCTTGAATATTTTGAATGACAGTGTCGAACCGGATTAGAGGGCTCCTCTGACTAAGGCTTGCACTGTTTGTAAATGCATTTTCTGCATTCAAATGGGTTATTATGAATATATTTGTATTTCAGCTGCCACCTCTCAAAATGGCCCGGAGACCGAGTGTAGAGCTACAGGAGAGGGCCTCGGAGGAGAAGGTAACAATGGACCCATCTACTTGTACTATCAACTGAAAATATCTTATTATTATCAATTTATTATTACATGTATATTATTATTAACCCGTTCCTCCATGAATATTCGTGTAAGAAATAATGACGTCATGAATATTAATTAGATTAATTTATTCAATAGCACACGGGCACATAATTATGTGCCCGTTGCAGAAACTATATAATCATATCTATATTATCTCTTAAGCAAACAGAGCAGACCCTGATCAGACGGTTCCTATAGGAGCCATCTGATCTGGGTCTACTCTTTTTGCAAATGCGTAGAAAGGCGTATTTATGGAATAAAGGATTAAATAATAATAATAATAATAATGATAAATAATAAAAATAATAATAATACTTTATTAATTATTATTATTATTATCATTATTATAATTATCATTGCTGTTATCATTATCATACGACATATCGTACGAATGAAACTGTCGTAAGTTCTACATGCAACATACAACGGTCGCAATTTTTCGAAGTAAGCATAAATTCTTACAAGCTAGCAAGTGCGACAATTTCGGCTATGTGAGAAGTACCTGTAGCGAATGTCGTAAATACAGAACTACAGATTAAGGTGCATACCCAAATATTAAAATCGTCATTTCTCCACCCTATACTGTGACCACTCTTTAGAATCGTCTCAAAGAGACGATTCTAAAGAGTGGTCACAGTATAGGGTTTGGTGGAGAAATAAAGGAGTTATTCTTAAAAATGTTTTAATTTACGCATCTTATCTGGAGCTCTGGACTAAATACATTTGTAGTTTATAACTTATGATAATGTTGGTCGTATGACCTTTTATAAGACGGACCCTTGAACTGGAGATTGCAAATGTCCGACAGGATGCGATTAGACTGGTTAAGAATCAACCTGCCTTGTGCTACCATCTCTCTTATAGACGCCACTTTAATAGTCGCTTAAGACAGGTTCTATTGTATTAGAATATTATATTGTAACTCGGCGTCTCATCAGGATCCACGCTGTTTAATGCATTGTGAAAGTCAAGCAGAAATCTTCTTTAGGAGGTCTCTGCGCGACTTTCATCCTGCTTAATCAGCCATCTGCATATGAAAGGCATAAATTCTTCATTTATAAAATCCAGAAATATCGAGTTTTTACCGTATTTCTAAAATACATTATTTCTTCTATTTCTTTACAGAAAACGCAGGCGGATTGTCAAATAGTTTGGATCCAAATTAGACGCCGAGTTACTCAGTGGCTCATCTGGATACGAACTGTTTATATAATTATGTAATCACAAATGACTGAATTCAAATACATTAGTTTACGCCTTGCTACATACATCGAACCACTATTTGGGCGTTACATGTACAACATATCATAAACATTTGTCAGAATGCATTCCAAACATGCTAGTTATTTCTATTTCTGTTCAATAACATATGAGTGTCGTTAGGTTTCGTTTTTTTTTCTGGCTGGACAAGGGCAAAATGTGTTTACGAACAATCGAACTTCGTGTGCGGTTATTTGGTACACCATTTTAGACTTATCCCGCTGTCCGGAACTTGCCTAGCATTTACAAACAGATTGGGTCCAGATGAGACGCCGAGTAGTCTCTGCGTCTCATCAGGATCCATGCTGTTTGACACTTGGTCAGTAATTTCTAAAAAGTTTGAACAAATCGGAATGATGAAACACTCCATCAGACCCGAAATTGAGCACACATGATTTTTTCACAGCGTGATAAGTGTTCACTATACTCCATTGCACTCGTAGTCTTAGTAGTCGTTATATGTAAAAATGGCGTCTGTAATACACAGATTTATATTTCTTTCATTTTCCCTGATATTTTAGTCAGAGTGACGAACCGTTTTTTTTATCCCAACGAGTAACCAATGTACTCATCTGGCCCTAGACTGTTTACATAGGCAATAAAAACTTCGCTAAAAGCACACATCTAGTGTTAGGCCGTGTAAAGGCCGACAACTCACAAAACACATTCTTCCAGATATTTTTAAGGTTGTCTCTCTTCGGTAAATGAGGTTTTTACCTGATACCGACACCTTTTCAAGCCTTTGCATACGTTGTAGAACATGTCTTAAGCGATCATCAAAAAGATATATAATTAAGGGTTTGTACGACACGTGGTAGCTTAATGCAGCGCAAAAATATTGCAAAAAGCTCATACAGGAACATTTTGCATTACTTTTGCGCTACATTAAGTAACCATCTGCTTTTTACGACTCATAAATGAATGGCCGTTTTAGACAGGTTATACTGTGCTCACTTTTACAACATACTTCTTAGTCTGAGTCTGAGATAATTCTCAAGTATCTGATTGATCAGATTCTGAGCAAGCTCAGAATCTGACCAATCAGATGCTTGAGAATGATCTCAGACTCAAGCAAAAAGTTTTATAACCCCGGGGCCTATTCTCACCCCTAGCGTCTCAGGACGGAGGCTACATGTCATGCATATTCGTACCTACGCACTTGCTGAAAAGCACAGACGTACACAAGAACACTTATTATCAGCTTATAAAAATACCTTTATTTTTTTATTTCAGTGGCGCAAATGTGTCACCATAGTTACGCATCGGGTACCAACAAAGTTTATCTTGACGTATGGGCGGCAATTGATGCCATGCCGAGTGAAGGAGTTGCAGAATGCAGGTGCTTTCTTAACATTGAGCCTGGAAATGACCAAACAAGGTAGAACTTCCAAGACAAAATAGCCATAAAGTAAAACCCCTCTAATGCGACCACTTAATGAACAAACATGGATGTCTTCATAAGCAGGTGGTTGCTTAATATAGGACGAAAGTTATGCAGAGAGCGTTCTGCATAACGTTCGTCCTGCATTAAGCTACCACATGCCTTTGCCACTGTGAATTATGCTCCTTTTTGGTGGTCGCATTAGAGGGGTTTTACTGTATTTAATAGAATATCTACAAAGCGGTCACTTGGTGAAAAACTTTGGATATTTAAATTCAGATGGTTGCTTAATGCATGGCGAAAGTAATGCAGAAGCTAATTTGGGAGTTTTCTGAATTACTTTCGTTTAGTATTTTCGGCAACCATCTCTCTCAAGAAATGTTGTTAAATTTCTTCTTAATGGCCAGCTGACAACAATAAGATAATATCATTATTTAGTTCAAGCAAACATATTTCCTTACGTTCTTGAGTTTTGAGCTTTACATATTATTGGCCAATTTAGGCCCAGAATCAGTATTTATTACTAAACAATTACCGACACAAGTAACCAGAAATTCAATCTAAATTCTTTCTTTATGCTATTCAAGACATAAATCACGCATTACCTATTGTCATGAACGAGATTGTTTTTGTATTGTTATAATCTCTTTTAATAATTTATTTTTACAGTTTCGTAACAAGTCCTTTAATCAGTGGTCCAACTTCCGGTTGTGGTACTCAGCTTGTGATAAATGCCGGGAGTCGTTCGGAAACCATGGTCTGTCAATCAAAGTCTACTATCATCAGGGATACCCAGGCAACCATTATACTGTCACGTGATGCACAGCCTCCTGGAGAATCGTATGGCTATGAATATTGTTTGACATTCGCAAATATTGACTGTAAGTTAAATTTTCATGGTTTATTGGATGGCCATGTGACATTCAAGACAATCATTGTTTTCAACCAGTCTCAATTTACTAAGGCCCATGGGCTACTAAACTATTTCTCTGTCAAATATTGCCGTCTGTAATATGTGTCGTCTGATATAATGTTCGTTTGCTTAAGTGTCTCTCATTTTCTTGAACAACAACAACAAAAAAACATCACCTAAGTAACAGACAGTTTGAATCATGATATGACATCGAATTACTCGGCCTCTTGTCTAGATCCACACTGTTTGCATAGGGAACCATATATGCAACAGTTAACCGTTGGTACGGAAGGTTAACTAGATCGAACTGCTTGAAGCCATTGGCAGCGTTAAACTTAAAGGCATGCATCGCAGTTTGATTTTTATAAAACATTCATTGAATTACGTTCACGAAACACCTACACATGCTAAACCATTACTATTTCCACAAGAAAACCTTGTGAATTGAAAGTGCTAATAGTAATGTTTTAATGTGCTTTTACCTTTTATGGCTGTACTTTATTGAGTAATTTTCCAAATCAAAACTCGATGTGTTTTACTTTCACCTTGCTTTAAGCAACCACCTGCCACAAAATACTTGATGTAATTTAATGGCCGTTATAGAGAGGCTTTACTGTACATGTTTGTCTTTTCTTCTGTTCACCAGTTCAAGACAGAAACTTTTCACTGTCATGTGATGCATTGACAGAAATACCAAGGACATCAGGACGGACTCCGCCATTAACTACGCAAACACCAAGGCCTACCTTTCATACAGGTCCCACACAAAAACAAACTAAAACAACTGACACAATAGTTCCAACAACTCAAATCCCCCCTCTACCAAGTACAAGAGCAACTTCACAAACACAAAGACCAACTGTTCAAACAGATCCTACACCAAACGCTCCTACAAAACCAACAACACAAACACAAAAACCAACAGTTCGTACAGATCCAACAACAAAACCAACAACACAAACACAAAAAACAACGGTTCGTACAGATCCAACAACAAAACCAACACAAACACAAAAAACAACAGTTCGTACAGATCCAACAACAAAACCAACAACACAAACACCAACAGTTCGTACAGACCCAACAGCAAAACCCACAACACAAACACAAAAACCATCGGTTCGTACAGATCCAACAACAATTCCAACAACACAAACACAAAAACCAACAGTTCATACAGATCCCACACCAAAACCAACACAAACACTCCCAGTTACTATCCCTACTACACAAACACCACCGGTCACAAAACCAACAACACAAACACAAAAACCAACTGTTCATACAGATCCAACACCAAAACCAACACAAACACCGACAGTTACTATTCCTACTACACAAACTCCACCATTCACAAAACCAACAACACAAACACAAAAACCAACAGTTCATACAGATCCAACACCAAAACCAACACAAACACCGACAGTTACTATTCCTACTACACAAACACCACCTGTCACAAAACCAACAACACAAACACAAAAACCAACTGTCCATACAGATCCCACACCAAAACCAACACAAACAACCCCAATTACTATTCCTACTACACAAACACCACCGGTCACAAAACCAACAACACAAACACAAAAACCAACTGTTCATACAGATCCCACACCAAAACCAACACAAACAACCCCAGTTACTATCCCTACTACACAAACACCACCAGTCACAAAACCAACAACACAAACACAAAAACCAACTGTTCATACAGATCCAACACCAAAACCAACACAAACACCGACAGTTACTATTCCTACTACACAAACTCCACCATTCACAAAACCAACAACACAAACACAAAAACCAACAGTTCATACAGATCCAACACCAAAACCAACACAAACACCGACAGTTACTATTCCTACTACACAAACACCACCTGTCACAAAACCAACAACACAAACACAAAAACCAACTGTCCATACAGATCCCACACCAAAACCAACACAAACAACCTCAGTTACTATTCCTACTACACAAACACCACCAGTCACAAAACCAACAACACAAACACAAAAACCAACAGTTCATACAGATCCAACACCAAAACCAACACAAACACCGACAGTTACTATTCCTACTACACAAACACCACCGGTCACTAAACTAACAACACAAACACAAAAACCAACTAGTCCTACACATTCCACATCCAAATCAACACAAACAGTTGAAACAACACCACAGACGAATGAAACAACAACACTATCGTCCACGCAAACTAACCCAACAACTAAATCGACCACGCAAACCATTACACATATATCTAAGGTATCAACAATGTCTGTGTCTACAAACACACATACCCAAACTGATGCTACCGAGTTAACAACGCCAAACTATACCTACTCTACAACACCATCTCAAACACAGGACGTCGATATTAGTACAGAAACAAAGACGAGAACGTTTCCATGTAAGTACAGTAGCTTATCGCACCACTTCAACCATTTCTGGGTCCATGCATATAAAGCTTTTCAGTTGAGTCTTAGTTCATTCTCGAGCTTTTGATTGGTCAGATTATCTGACCAATCAAAAACTTGAGAACGAACCCAGACTCAACTGAATAGTTTTATAAGCATGTAACCAGAACAGGAAACGAGTCACTAACGTCATTTGCAATCCGTGTTACTGTAGAATCACATGAGAGGACTCATGAATACGAGGATGAATCCTCTTATCAGGGTTTGCACTGGTTTTTTTTATCAGTTTACTCTTTCATAAAAATCGCTGAATATTCACGGTAAGTTTGACCTGTTTGAAGTTTTGAATACAGTAGAATATGTCTTAAGTGGCCATCATAAAAGGTCTAATTAAGGGTCTGTAAGGTAGGTGGTAGCTTAATAGGCTACAGGTCAAAGGTAATGCAGAAAGCCCGTATAAGAACATTCTGCAGTACTATTACCCCGCATTAAGCATTCACCTGCCTTTTTAGACTCCTTAGTTCAATAAATGAATGGCCACTGAAGACAGGTTCTAGTGTAGTCCATTTGAATCTTCAGCTTTTAAAGGATTACCCTTTAGCATGCTGCTGGTCGAATATTTATACAGTAAAACCTCTCTATAACGGTCACTAAATTACATCAAGTATTTTGTGTTAAAGGCAGGTGACTGCTTAAAGCAAGGTGAAAGTAAAACAGAACGCTCCTATAGGAGCGTTCTGTCTTACTTTCACCTTGCTTTAAGCAGTCACCTGCCCTAAATACCAACTAATTAACACAATTTAGTGGCCGTTATAGAGAGATTTTACTATATTACCTTGTATTGGTTGACATTTTGGACCCGAGGTTTGACACTGTGAGCATTTTTCATATGAACAAATTTAATGTACTGGTACCTTTAATTCTGAAAATAAAAAGGACGAAAATGTGTGTAAACAAGTTTGTTCAGTAGGCGACATGACTGCATAAGCTCTACTGTTCCATAATTCGTTTTATTGACTTTTCGGCACACACTAAAAGCACGGCAGTGATCCGCCGCGCACTAAAAGGCATCTTCATCCGTCATGCATGACTCTGCCAAGCATGACTGTTGAATAATTTAATTATTGTATAAAATACATGTATTACATCAGGTAATTTAATGTCATTACAATATAGAATCTGGTATGTAACATAGAACAGTTCCTGATTAGACAACGCTTAAAATAATTATCTGATATGGGCATACAGTAAACTCTATTTTAAGCTCCCATTTAAAGAGACCTAATTATGAACCAGTAAGGAAGGTGATGGCTTAATATAGGTCAAATGTAATACAGAAAGCTCCACTATGAACGTTTTGCATTACTTTTGCCCTGAATTAACTATTAAGTGGCCACTTATTATCTTAAGGTTTCCTGTCTAGTCAATATATGTACGTATAACCCTTTGCTTCGTATATAAATGTGTTTTCACGCATCTACAGACAGAGTAGACTTAGATCAGACGACTCCTAAAGGTGCCGTCTGATCAGGGTTTGCTCTGTTTGCATTCATGTTTTGTCATTATTTCTTACATGAATACAGAATAGCGAACGGGTTCAGACAGGCTCTGCTGTGTGCTCAGAGTCCATGCTTATAAAGCTTTTAGTTGAGTCTGAGTTTCGTTCTCAGGCGATTTGAGTTCTCAAGCTTTTGATTGGTCAGATTTGAGCCAAAGGCTCAAATCTGACCAATCAAAAACTTGAGAACGAACTCAGACTCAACTAAACGTTTTATAAGCATGGACCCTGTTTGCAAATGCGTAAAAATGTGACATTATCAAGTGAATGGTACTGTATATAGATACAACAATATCGATCGTTTATTTTTTGTATGAACACCTCCGTGTTGATTGAAATATCATATAAAATCCTTCTCACGCTTAAGCACGACCCGGCTGCCATTTGCAAACAGTTAGGATCCTGATGAGACGCTGACTAACTCGGCGTCTCATCAGGATCCAAGTTGTTTGATACTCGGTCAATAGTTTCTCAAAAGTTTGTTTCGTTCTGTAAGTAGTAAAACTGGCACCAGGTCGACATTTGATCAAACTTCCTTCATATAAACGTGTTTTCACGCATTTGCAAACAGAGTAGACCCAGATCAAACGGATCCTATAGGAGCCGTCTGATCAGGGTCTGCTTTGTTTGTCAATCGAATTTGAAAGCTCAGTTTCTTTACTTTCTGAAATGGCTACACTTTTCCATCTTCCTTGTTTCGTTATAAATGTTTTGCTCATGAATATTCAGTAGGTATTGGAATTTGGAATAAACATTGAACAGGGAAAGGGTTACGGGTTAAGATGGGTGACGGGTTAAGCCCGAGCACGGGAAGCACGAGTATTGGGCCTAATCTTCAAAATGCCGTAGCCTATTTCATTATGACTTTTCAAAAACTGGTTTGATCGAGAGTAGATTTTCAGTGAATAGGCTTCGTATAAGGAGCCAAACAGCTTGACAATTCGTTACTCAGTGGCTCATTTCGATATATTCCGTTTGTAAATATCGTCAAAACTAGGCCATAGATTCACTCAAACTGCGTCGAACTGTGTTAATAAATATCCATTTGTTTCTCGTCCTTTGCAGACGGAGCTGTTATAAGTTCTGGCGTCGGAGTGCTGTTCATACTTGTGATAGTCATTATCCTCGTGTGCAGGTGAGTGCCAACTACAGTAAAACATCGCAATCTAAAATAAGGAAAGAAGAATTTAGAACTTAGAACATACCGATCATTGTTGATGTGACAGAAACCACCAGAGAATACACTTTTAACCCATTCCCTCATATTGACGCCTCTGTAAAAGTCACTTTCTGAAACCATTGTGATAAATAGAGCATTTGCTCCTTAGGAGCAAATGCTCTATTTATCACAATGGTTTCAAAACTACACACTTCTGAAATTTCAATTTTCTCTAGTTAATGCTCCTTTTCGGTAGACTTATTCAAAGGCGTAAGATCTAAAATAGCATATGAGGGAAAGGATTATTGTAGTCATTTGATTTAAAATTAGATATACTAATACACATGCATGTAGATATTTGGTCGCACATAAAGCCGCACATCACAGTTGTTTCAAAGGGAGTTTTCTTTTCACTATATCACCATTGGTTTTTTGAATCGAGATGTTTCAAACCTTATACAGTTCATTTATATTTGTTTTCGTCACTGGTCATAATTTCATAACCAAATCCTTTAACGTGTAATTTGCGGAAATATTTTATTGCAGGTCAAGGACCACCAATTCTTACGAAATTGGACACACTGTACGGTACAAACCCGATGACACTCGAATGATCATACAAAACGAAAATGTCGCTCCGATGATCGCAGAGTCGTTTAATAAGAACCCTCTATATACGGATGGGAATAGCCGGGACGATGACTTTGTTTATGACAATTATGGCATGAGCTTCGACAACACAGAGGAGAGAATAATGGTGCCCCAAACAGACAGTGCTACAAATAACCCCAACCCCTACATACAGTAAAACATCTCTAAACCGGGCGTTCAATTTAATATAAATATCCGTCTTGGAGACAGGTGGCAGCTTAATGCAAGGTGAAAGTCATACAGAAAGCATCTCTTGGAGCTTTCTGCATGACCCTCACCATGCATTAAGCAGCCACCTGTCTATTAGTATTCAAATTCTTCTCTACTAGAATTCCGGTTCAGAGGGTTTTTACTGTAATGGTGCCACAAACGGACAGTGCCATAAATAACTCAAGCTCTTGTATACATACTATTGACGAATCTTAACATATTCATTAACTCTCTTGGCGCCAAATTTAAAAGTGTCGTCTGCAATATTTTCATATCAAATATAATTCTAAACTAAATAATAAATGTATATTAGTAAAACATTTGTTTTTAACAACCTGTATGCTTGGGCTAAAATAATACAGAAAACAGTGAAGTTCCAGGTCAGATGCCGCCTTGAAAAGGCGGCATCTGACCTGGGACTGCACTGTTTTCAATGGTGCCAACAGGCGACATTGGCGCTGAAAGAGTTAACCTATTGGCCACATACACTGTATTATGTTTTGTTTAGATTTGTAAATGAATCAGACAGGAATATTTCATTTTGAGTAAGCTGAAATTCTGACCAATCAGGTACATGTACAGTAAAAAACCCTCTAATGTGACCACTTAATGAATAAACATGACTGTCTTTATAAGCAGGTGGTTGCTTAATGCAGGACGAAAGTTATGCAGAAATCTCCTATAGTAGCTTTCTGCATAACTTTCGTCCTGCATTAAGCTACCACCTGCGTTTGCCACTGTGAATTATGCCCCTGTTTGCTGGTCGCATTAGAGGGGTTTTACTGTACTTGACAATGAACTCAGACTTAATCTCAGAAGTTTGACAAGTAAAAAAGTGTTGTACATGTACAGCAAAGTGAGCAAGTGCTGCGGCAAAACAAAGCTTGCCATTATGTAAACCTAATTAGTTGCTTTAATAAGTATTAAATGATATTTTGACTTAAGTGTATAGTGTTTATTACTTGAGCATTGAAAGCAAATCAGTTTTAAACAGTATAGACACTGGTAAAATACCATTTTAATTTCGAGTATACTAGTATACGAAAGCCTAGTCTTCTGAAGCTGATATGAATTAATTATGCTAGGAAGTAATAACAAGAGCAAAAGTCGGGTATACAAAAGGACCAACAAAGTTAATGATTAGTTATCGTTATTTTAAAAAAGCTTCTAAATAATATACAAAATATAAATACTAGAACAGCTCTAATATAATATTTCGACCACTAAGGGCCTTTTTCGAAGATTATCATGTCAGACATGTTTTTCTTCTTTAAAACTGATAGAAATTGCCAGAGAATGTTTTGGTCGAAATATTAGATCAGAGCTATTCAAGTATTTATGTATTATATTAACTCCCTTTTAAGAATGTTATCTTCATTGTAATATACAATAGAAAATGAACACTTTTGGTGTTGGTAGCATAATAAAAACTACTAAGTAAATGTCAATGAGGAACATTAGTTAGTTGTTTACTCACGATAAAAGTAGAAGCTTTTTAAAACATTCATGGCTTCTTTTATTTGAAAACCTTTGTTTTTATATCTTGATGAGCCTGTCGACCAAGTAAAAGTTTACATTGGGTTAATGAATAAATTATATGAATGAACTTAATTTTGTGAAAAGAAATAAGGACCTATCCTTCTCTGAAGAGTAGCAAAGGGAAATAAACAACTAATGTTCCTCATAACAGCATGCGCAAAATCAAGTAAAAATAACATTTTCTCCGTTTATCTATACAGGCGTTTATTTTTTGTGAATATTTTATTGAATAAATCAGTTGGAAAAATAGAAGAATTTTCTTTTCACAGACATTAACCCTTTCGCTGCCAAACACAGTCGTCTGCTAACTTTGTCGTCTGCTACAAATTTTTATTTTTTTTATTTTCTTAATTTTTGTTTCAAAAACATATATAGTAACAGTAACAAACAGTTTGGATCCTGATGAGACGCCGAGTTACTCGGCGTCTCATCTGGATCCAAACTGTTTGCATAGGTAATCACAGATCCGGCATTGGCAGCGAAAGGGTTAAGAGTGTTAACTGAGATATATAGTATTTTTAATATAATTATCTTTATATGTAGCAGACGAAAATGAAACAGCTTCTCTAGGATCTTTCAGATCTGAGTTTACTCTTCAAAGATGTTTAAATGTATCTTTGGGAGAAAAGATTGAAAATAAACATTTGGAAAAATCAAATCTACCCAAAGAAAGTACAGGTAACATATGTTTTTTAATAAAGCAGTGATAACAAATGAACAGTGTAATATACAAGACTACGTACCAAAAGTAAACAACTCAAAAACCTCAAATGAGACTATAGAAATAAGTGTATAATTTGATCTTCTCAAAACCAAGTAACTTTTATTTCCAATGCAAATATTTTTGACACCAAAGTATTAATTATTTTACTAGGAATTACGGATACTTTACAGATATTGTTCTGAATTAGCTAACAGTGCAGATTCTGATATGAGGGCTCATAAAGAACGCCCTAATGAGCTTATTTGTCAAGCTATCATGACCAAAATGACAGATTTACAGGTTCATATGATATTGAATACGTATTGTCCATATGGTATTACTAATGCCCAGGCCACATTCCTCCCAGAAAAAAAATGTCAAAAACGCTCGAACTTATATATCGGTCGAGTGATCATGATCAAAATCACAGGTGCACAATGCCATATGATGACAAAAAAGTATACACAGCTTGAGAAAGATTCATAGAAAGATGACCGGGTAGTTGTAGGGGAATAATAAAAGTTAAAACCGTGGGAACAAATCAGTATTTTGCACATAATTTAAAAATGAATTGCACATAAATCGTTGTGGGTGAATGGTTTCTGAGCCGTTATTCTGACGCCTCTTTCCAAATAGTATTGTACAGTTCATAAAACAAAAATGGAATTACTGCTAATCACTGTGTTAATGAGTACTATTTTTAATGAAATCCAGACCTTCTTTGCTGAAGGAATCGGTAACTGAATACCCAAATACTTCATTGCGACTTGGGAGTATATAGTACAATATACACGCACACACGTAATTAGTTAAGATTTAATGGCATAAATCTTAAATTTTAAAACCAATATAATTCGTCTAGATGATTCCAAATCAATGTTTAACCCATTCCCGCATATTGACGCCTACTGACGCTTCTGTAAAAGTCACTTTATGAAACCATTGTGATAAATAGAGCATTTGCTCCACAAACTACACAATTCTGAAAATGTCCTTTTCTCTAGTTAATGCTCCTTTTTGGTAGATCTAATCACAGGGGTAATGTGATTAAGGTAATAGCATATGAGGGATTGTTTAAGCGTGAAATATCCATATTTTAATACATGTAGTTGAAATAGCGGGATAGGGTTGAGACGAATTGATTTAGGAATAAGTGTGAAGACGGAATGAAATTACGCATCACGAAGTGGGCTACGAAATGGGCGGTCCTTGGAGTCGACCACAGACTCCCTGCGTTAGGATTGTTTGAAGATGAAACCTTAGTCATTTTCCAGGTTAATTATACATATAGCTATATGAGTAACCATAAAACAGATTCATAGGTTTCGACATTTACCCATTTGTTCCCACGATCCAATATTATGGAATTGCATAATGCGGCGTCTGATCAGAGTCTACACTGTTTGTTGATAGCAATTTCTATATAAAATAAAACAAAAATGAAAATTTAGACCAGGCATCCCCTTAGATAAAAAAAAATTGGACTAATCCAATATATAAACATGGAAGAATCCACTGGGGGCAAATGGGTTAACGCTTTCGCTGCCAGAGACGAACCTGTGAATATCTATGTAAACAGCTTGACACTAGATTAAACGCCGAGTAACTCGGCGTCTCATCAGGATCTAAATTGTTTGACACTTTGATCATGCCTCTTGAAAGAAAATGGGAAAATACAAAAAATGAATTTTTTTGTACACAAACATTTTTGTAGACGTTTGTTTGTTTGTATTCGGTTGTACGTCGCTTTAATAGCTTTTATTTCAGTCATATCGCGACGTTCAGCTAATATTACAGTTGGGGGAAACCCCTAGAGGTACTTCCTGTACGGAATCATTTGTGTTTTTTTCGCAGACGACGTAATGAGACAGCGAAAAAGTTAAGCAATCCTGATACCGGACTCCTGTGGTATCAACATGTGAGAAACCACCTACCTTTCTGTACTATAGAACATTAGAAGCGTGGGTTTAGTTTTATATGTCAAATACCTGTGGTCTCAATCCAAACTATTTGCATTGGGTTAACTCTTTCGCCGCGATTTTGTATTGACCGTTATAAACAGTTTGGATCCAGATGGGACGCTGAGCATCTCGGTGTCAAATCAGGGTCCATACTTATAAAGCTTTTTAGTTGAGTCTGAGTTCGTTCTCAAGCTTTTGATTGGTCAGATTTGAGTTCTCAAGCTTTTGATTGGTCAGATTTGAGCCTTTGGCTAAAATCTGACCAATCAAAATCTTGAGAACGAACTCAGACTCAACTAAAAGTTTTATAAGCATGGGCCCAGGATCTAAATTGATTTTTTTGTCTGATTATGTTTGTTTTTGTAAAAGAAACTATGGAAAACTCCACTTTGCAACCTGAAGTAGGCGACACTCTCAGCAGACGAACTTTATTTGGTGGCTAGTTTAGTTTTAAACAACTTCTTGTTTAATTAATATTCAGAATAGGAGGAACCAGTTTAATTATTCAGTTAAATTAGGTTTGAAATTTATATGTTAGAGCCTGCATAAGCGGTCATCAAAAATAGGTCTAATTGTGGGTCTTTAAGGCAGGTGGTTGCTTAATACAGGTCAAAAATATTGCAGAAAGCTCTTATAGGAGCTTTTTGTATTAGTTTTGCCATACATTAAGCAACAATCTACCTTTTGCGACTACTATGGTCAATTAATGATTGACCGCTTAACCCATTCCCTCATATTGACGACTTTTGACGACTTTATGAAACCATTGTGATAAATAGAGCATTTGCTCCTATAGGAGCAAATGCTCTATTTATCACAATGGTTTCAAACTAAAAACTTCTAAATTTGTCCTTTCTCTAGTTAATGCTCCTTTTCGGTAGATTTATTCAAAGTGGCTGGATCTAAAATAGCCTATGAGGTAATTGGTTAAGATAGGTTCTACTGTGTGTTAATGTCTCGACCCTTCCTTCAATGAAGATCTTTGCTAAACACAACCATCATACTTGTATAATGAGTCTAATGACGTCATCGCACTTGTCTGCAAAAAAAGTGTAGGCTTTATCTATTTATTACATTTTTATATCAAATGATCATACACCGACACATTGCTCTGTCAACATAGTTTCGATGAGAACGATTCAGACGACAAGTGTTGAAAAAATGGCGGGAAAGCCTCGGGCGCGTTAGATAGATCATTTGTCAGTACTCGTGACATACCGGTCAGCAAAGTTGTCCAAGAATCACGTGACGAATTTCGGCCCTTAAACGTCACAATTATCGACAAGACATGACAGCTAACGTTACATTTGTATATCTTGTCTTAATCAGTGCAAACAGAAGTCTGCGTAAATGAGTTGACGTAATACAGAGAGAAACTATAATCTGTAAAACAACGAAATAGAAAAAAGGAAGAACTATATTGTTAGAATACTATCTCAAAGAAGGAGACATTTGTACGCCATTAGTGATGTTTTAATTTGTTTAAAAAATAAAGTGTAATGTAATGGACCAAATTTAACATTTTTATCAGCGGACGATCAACCGTTGACGTAGAAATGGAAACATAAACTACAGTGCGAATTCCTTTTATATATATTTTATAACTATTTGCCATAAATTTAAAGAAGACATAATGTTGCGAGAATTTATTTTTGGATTACTGGTGCAGAGCGCTTTATTTATTTCAAGAGGTAAGAACTTTTATTTTTGGTAAATGTTTTATCCTTACCCCGCTGTGAAAAATTAAAAATACAGTAAAATATCGATTATTCTAACACTAAAATACGTATTATCGATCTTTAAGACAGGTGGCAGCTTAATGCACGGTGAAAGTCATATAGAAAGCTCCTCTAGGAGCTTTCTGCATGACTTTCACCATGCATTAAGCAGTCACCTGCCTAAAAGGGTGTAAATTCTTCTGTTATAAAATTTCGAATAATCGAGAAATGTCTGCTCAAATTCGAATCTGGTGTAATTTTGACTACTTCCGATTCGATGAAGCTTTTGAGAAACTATTGACCAAGTGTCAAACAGCTTAACAATGTTCACAAGAATAAATGAACATAACTAACACCTTAATTATATCGAAAATGTGTGTGTTATAGTAGAGACTATTATTTTAATACCATGAATACTCGTGGAAGATTGATTTTATCAAATTAGTTCTCTCATTGAATTAAGCCTTTATTACTGTTAGCCCTTTCGCTGCCAATGCCGGATCTGTGATTACCTATGCAAACAGTTTGGATCCAGATGAGACACCGAGTAACTCGGCGTCTCATCAGGATCCAAACTGTTTGTTACTGTTACTATGTTTTTGAAACAAAAATGAAAGAAAATCAAAAGAATGAAAATTTGTAGCAGACGACAAAGTTAGCAGACGACAGAGTTTGGCAGCGAAATATAATAAAATGCATGCAAGTTGTAATGAGAGTTACGATGTTATCGATTAGCTCATGCTTACAATGGCATTGTGACAAAGGAAACTTTTTTAACATAACAGAAACTATATAATCATATCTATATTATGACATAAGCAAACATAGTATACCCTGAATAGACAACTCCTACAGAAGCCGTCTGATCTGGATATACTCTGCAAATGCACCAAAAAGGCGTCTTTATGAGGTACAGGGTTAATTCTGAACACTGTAGAACCTATCTTAAGCGATCTTATATTGTCAGACTGGACATAGGAATCTCAAAAGCCAGGTGGCTGCTTAATACAGGTCAAAAGTAATGCAGAAAGCTCTTATAGGAGCTTCCTGCATTACATTTGACCTGCATTAAGCTATACTTATTGATATACTGCATTCATACCGATACTTAGACCTGTTGTTGATGGTCATTTAATACAGGTTCTACTTATGATAGTGATCAATGAAGAAATCAAGTATGCAAGGGTATATACATTGTAGAATGTGACAACTTTGATGAAACAATGCCATGTAATTGTAGCCATTTAAAACCAATGCCATGTAATTGTAACCATATGATAAACCAATGCCATGTAACTGTAGCCATATGATAAATCAATGCCATGTAACTGTAGCCATTTAAAACCAATACCATGTAGCAGTAGCCATATGATAAACCAGTGTCATGTTACTGTAACCATTTGAGGTTGGTGCTTATGCAAAATTGTTATGATAGCATTGCTACTTCATTACAAATTGTATATATGTGTTCTCTCTGTTGAAGGCCTCATGGAAGATTGGTTATAACCAAATGAGTACTCTCGTTACAAAGTCTTTATTTTTATTATCATTATTATTTGATGCCGAATACCTCAAAGTGGAATTGCCCATCATTGTTTAACCATGTACTCCATGAATAGTCAGGCATCATAAATATTAATAAACTGATTTTTTAATAACACTATTAACAAAATATTTTTTATCGTGACATAAACTGTTGAATCAGATCTATTTTATAGCATAAGCAACTAGAGCAGATCCTGATCAGATGACTCCTACAGGAGCAGTATGATCTGTGTCTTCTCTGTTTGCAATGGCGTACAAAGGGAAAAACAGTAAAATTTAGATTATTCGAACACTAAAATGCGTATCATTTTCGATCTTTAAGACAGATGGCAGCTTAATGCATTGTAAAAATCATGCAGAAAGCTCATCTAGGAGTTTTCTGCGTGACTTTCACCATGCATTAAGCAGCCACCTGCCTAAACGGGTATAAATTCTTCTAAACAGAACATTCGAATAATCGAGATATTACTGTATTTGAGTGTTCGTAGTATCGAGATTTTACTGTATACATATACGGAGTAGATGGTTAACTATATAATTCATTCAGTAGGAGTATCTACCTGTAAATAGTGAAGACCCAGGGTCTGTACTATTTACAAATTGATTGTGCAACCAGTACACTCCACAGCAGTGGTTGCACAGAGAAATAATTGTAGACAGTGACGATATATGTAACTGTACAACAGGGCATGGGAAAAGAAGGAGAAATGATTTTTTAAAATTCAGCAAGAGAAGGGTTAAGTTGCTAGTATATTTGGAATAACAAATTGTGCAGACACTAATTAGAGAGTTCCTCTAGGAGTCTTCTGATCTGGTTCTACATTGTATGCTAATGACAATACACTCATTTCCTGCATTCGAATGGTTAAAGCTACACGAATGGCAATGCCCACAATTCAGTTGTTCTTTTTTTAAAACCCGGTTTAGTGGGAGTTTACACTGTATCAGTTCGCTCACATGCGAATACATATTATTCATGCGACTCGATGAAACATTTTCTTAAGAATCATATCAAAATGTAAAAGACTATACACTATATTGAAAAAATAATGTTCTTTTTGTTACAGCCAGCACACAGTCATGTCCAGCTATATCAAACGGTAAGTAGAAGAGACCACAAAGCTTTTTTTAAGCCTTGACAGAAACTGTAGAATTTCACAGTCGAATAGAGCAGACTGCTCCTAATAGAGAACATACATAAAATGCATAACTATACACGTATATGGTGTAAACGGTTAAAACAAAAGTTTTTGAAGAATGTGCCAGAAGAGTAATACAGGAGAACATGTCTTAAGCAACCCTTCATTTATTGATCATAGGAGACATAAAAAGCAGGTGGTTGCTTAATGCAGGGCAAATGTGATACAGAAAGCTCCTATAGGAGCTCTCTGTATCACTTTTGCCCTGCATAAACCCATAGATTGCGGGACACGAGTCACTGATGTCCTTTGCAAACAGTGTAGACCCAGATGAGAGGAGGAGGCCTCTCACCAGGGTCTGCACTGTTTGTCATGTTACATTTTTCTTTAAAAAAAATCCCTTAATATTCACCATAAGCTTGATCTGTTTGAATTTTGGAATATTCCATTTGAAAAGTCAGCGTTGTAAGGGTTAATTAAACATACAATGGAACCTAGAGGAGCCCTCTCATCAGGGTCTGCACTGTTTGCCATATTACATTTTTCTTTAGAAAAATCCCTTAATATTCACCATAAGCTTGATCTGTTTGAATTTTGGAATATTCCATTTGAAAAGTCAGCGTTGTAAGTGTTAATTAAACATACAATGGAACCTAGAGGAGCCCTCTCATCAGGGTATGCACTGTTTGCCATGTTACATTTTTCTTTAGAAAAATCCCTTAATATTCACCATAAGCTTGATCTGTTTGAATTTTGGAATAGTCCATTTGAAAAGTCAGCGTTGTAAGGGTTAAAGAAATGGTTAGTACAAGACGAAGGTTATATAGAAAATCCCACCACCCACAGAAACCTTCTGCATTTCTGTTGGTCTGCATAAAGCAGCCACCAGTTTTCAAAGATACGCGTGTTTTCTTATTTAAGTGATCGCTTAGAGAGGCTCTACTGTATATTTCAGTCTACAGTAGAATCTCTCTATAACGGCCACTAAATTACATCAAGTATTTTTTGTTAAAAGCAGGTGGCTGCTTAAAGCAAAGTGAAGGTAAAACAGAACGCTCCTATAGGAGTATTCTGTTTTACTTTCGCCTTGCTTTAAGCAGTCACCTGCCCTAAATACCAACCAATTAACACAATTTAGTGGCCGTTATAGAGAGGTTTTATTGTATTCAGTAATGCAAAACAACTTTAAAATAGCTTTTCATTTTTCACCTCAAGAGCAAAATGCTTGTACCAGTATTTCAATTCTAGCTACCTCTTCCTTCCAATTCTGCCTCCTGTCATATCTCACAATTTATAAAGCTGCTACATGTAGTAGATGCTTGTTACGACAAAACATTGTGTAGGATACATATTTTGTTTATTCTAACCCTTAAACATGGTTACAATTTCATTGACAAAGAGAAGTAAACTCTTTGACTTCGTTAACTATATTCTTAAAGTAGCACGTAGACAATGATTAACATAGACAATACAGTGATATCTGTCTTATGTGACCACCAAAAAGAGGACTAAATTTGGGGTTGTAATAGCAGGTGAGAGTTTAATGAATAACGAAAATTATGTAGAAAGATCGAGTAGGAACTTTCTGCATGACTTTTGTCATGCATTTAGCAACCACCTGATCTTAAAGGCACTTATATTTACAGTAAAGCCCCTCTAAACAGGAATTATAGTACAGAAGAATTAAAATACTGTTAAGCAGGTGACCGCTTAATGCAGGATGAAAGTCATGCAGAAAGCTCCTAGAGGAGCTTTCTGCACGACTTTCACCCTGCATTAAGCTGTCACCTGTATCAATGACCGATTTTTATACTAAATTGAAGGTCTGGTTTTGATGGGTATTAATTCAGTGAAATCAGTCGTTTTGAAGAGGTTATACTGTATATACATGTATAAGGTTTTTGTTTCCGTATTTACTATTAGATATACACTTTGAGGGTGCCTTAAAAGGTCATCTTAAAATCAACGTTTCTCATTGGACATGCCATGAAACAGAAGAAACGCATTTTCGTGGGAATGTAAATCATTTCAGTCCAATCGCATAGTAGACGAGTGAGTTGTAAAATGTAACCACGACAACCGAGCATTGGTCACACTGTCCAGGCGACGGAGACGGACAGTGATCGATGGTCATCATTGTAATGCATCATTAATCACTGGGCGATCCGAACTGCCACAATGATCGGTTTGTGGACAGCTCAAATCACGCATAATGCTTCTTTAATGTATATGCGTCTGTGACAGTTTTGTAACACTAGAGATCAGAGGTCACATTGTCACGGTTACCCAATAAATGTCAAAAGAAAAGAAACATGTAGATACTCATTTTAACACAACATTTTTGAAAAGGTGTGTGTGTGTGTGAGAGAGAGAGAGAGAGAGAGAGAGAGAGAGAGAGAGAGAGAGAGAGAGAGAGAGAGAGAAACTAAACGCACATAAATACACATATGGAGAGACAGGCAGATAGAATTGCAATGAGAATTATTATCAAATATTGCGTAGACCTTTGACTCAGCCGGCTATTCTGCTTGATAATGACCTGAATTAATGGACGCAATATGTTCATTGCATTGGTTTCATGGCTTAAGTACGACACAGCTCATACATATTAGGCAGAATAATATTTATATACATGTACTGTAGAGCAGCACTACAATGGTCGCTTATCCATTTCCCTCATTTAAACACTTTTTATGATTTTGCAAACAGACGCCAAAGATCAGACGGACCGTGTAGGGTCCGTCTGATCATGTTCTACTCCGTTTGTTTATGAAATAATAATAGATCTGATTCTACAGTTTCTACCAATACCCACAACTCATGTGTATATATACCATTATACAGTAAAACCTCTCTATAACGGCCACTAAATTACATCAAGTATTTCGTGTTAAAAGGCAGGTGCCTGATTAAAGCAAGGTGAAAGCAAAATACAACGCTCTTATAGGAGCGTTCTGTTTTTCTTTCACTTTGCTTTAAGCATCCATCTGCCCTAAATACCAACTAATGGTCATAATTTAGTGACTGTTATAGAGAGGTTTTACTGTAAACTGCTTTGAAGGTAATGAGACGACAACTTACTCGTCGTCTCATTTGCATCTAAACAGTTTTAAAGGAGATCGTAGAATCGTCCATGATTGCGAAAGAGTTAACCTGCTCTCAGCAGCAATCCGTCAATATCTATGGCAACAGATTGGATGCAGACAGAATGTCGAGTGAATAGGCGTCTCACTATTTGATTTGATTATTTTTTAGAAACAAAAAGGAAGATAAATCAATACAAGTAAAATTTTGATGCAGAGCATCAAATTCGCCACAAAAAAATATTTACTTTTATAACTTTATAGAATATGGCCAATCACCTCAGATAATAGTCCGTTCATGCATTTCTTTCGAATCTTTTCTTAAATCTTGATAGTCTATCTTGCTTTTGACTAATAAGAACTGATAAGAACTTAAGATCAAAACATTTTGCAGATGACAACACTGGGCAGTGTAAGACTTGTCACTTCTCAGTCATAGTTTGCACGTTATGTGACAATATTCATTAACCCTTACACTGCTGAATTTTCAAATGGACTATTCCAACATTCAAAAAGGTCGAGCTTACGGTGAATATTTAGGGAGTTTTCTAAAGAAAAGTGGAAAAGTGTAACATGACAAACAGTGCAGACACCAGATGAGAGGGCTCCTCTAGGAGCCCTCTCATCTGGGTCTGCACTGTTTGCAAAGGACATTAGTGACTCGTGTTCCGCATTGTAAGGGCTAAACATGCGGTCAGTTTTACGAGGTGTCAATCACGACAAAATGCTTATGATATTACGGAAACTCTTTCATTTGTTTACCATAACCATTTCCCTTTGGGATATTCATACATGTATAAGAAATAATGACACCATGAATATTTATAAGCTTTTCGTATTGGTAGAAACTAAAGAGTCAGATATATTATAATTTCGTCAGCAAACAGAGCAGACTTTGATCAGACGGCTCATACAGGAGCCAAATGCATGAAACAGGGTTTATATTAAGGAAATGGCAACTCTTGCACGTCAATTGTCAAACAGTCTGGCGTATCATTTGGATCAAAGCTGTGTATGCTTGGCGGCAAAGGGTTAATAGTAATAGTTGTCCGAAAATTAGTAATAAATTACCCTTTAACAACACTAAATTACTTTCGTCTGTAAAGCACTGTATACCTTCTACTGCAATTCTAAAAGTATTTTGTTCTTCCATTTTCTTTTCAAAAAATCATATCAGGGCGTTTAATCAGTTTGGATTCTAATGAGACCTCGAATTATCCCGTTCATTATAAAGTGGTCCACTGTCATGTATTAACAGAGGTCCAGACAAGATGCGTAGATTAAAACACTTTCAAAAATTACTTCTTTATTCCTCCACCAAACCCTACGTTGTGACCACTCTTTAGAATCACAGGGTTTGGTGGAGAAATGACGATTTTAGTATTTGAGTACGAGCCTTTATCAACATTGAAATGTCCCATATATACATACAGTAGAGTGTCGCTAATGCAGCCACTTAATTTATTAATACAGGAGCATGCAAAAGCAGGTGGTTACTTAATGCAGGGCAAACGTAATACAGACAGCTCCTATAAGGCTTTCTGCATAACTTTTGCCCTGCCTTAAGCTACCAGTCTGCATAAATAAACAGAACAAGACTTCTTTTGAGTGGTCTTAATAGTCGAGACTTTACTGTATTATCTATGATTTAAATCAAAGGTTAGTTAACTGATTTTACCATTTACTCCATAGTACGCTTTTTACGCCTTTGCAAACAGGGTAGTCCTAGAGAAGACGGACCCTCAAGGAGTTGTCGTATGAGGGTATACTTTGTTTATTTAGGACATTATAATTATAGCAGTGTTTTCACAGTGCCTGGCAAGGCCAAACATTTCTGTCTTCATATGCCCTTTACAAAATTATTTTAATTAATACTCACACATTTATGTTTTACATGTATACTAAGGTCCTTTTCTGGTGCATGCGCGAGTGTTGCCATCTGCGTGTTTTCAAAGTTTGAAGTCGATCCTATCGAAGATTTCGGTTTAATTGCAAATTATAGGAAAGCGTGACGAAACTATTTGGCAAATATGTGGTAGTAAAGATGATGCCTAAGCGTCTCCTGCTAATGAATACAGGTTATACAAAAATGATTATAAACAATTACAAGGGTTATATATTGTATCGCCATGCATACTTCCATTTCAGTTGCACAAGCCTGTGTTTCGGCGTCCTATACAGGGCCACGTGTTCTGGTTGATATGTCGACATTTACAGAGGACGTCAGCAACTGCACGTGCACGTTTAGCACCGACTCAAAAGTTCTAAAAATAGTAACATACAACGCCCCAAATTACCAAGACTGTAATTCGGCTATCAGGTTTGTAATTTTAAGTCTTTCTCCAGTGATTTTGTGCCTTTAGTTTTGTATTCCGGTATAGTGCTCCCTCTCTACAACGATACCCTTTGGGATACGAAGATTGTATGTCTTGTTCAGAGGGAGTTGTTACAGGGAGGGAAAATCAAACACAATAAGCTTGTTTACAGATCCCCAGATAAGGTGTATCTCGAGAACTAAAACCGCTATGCCTCAATCAAACCCTATGTTGTGACCACTCTTTAGACTCGTCACAAAGTGACGATTCTAAAGAGTGGTCACAACATAGGATTTGATGGAACCATAAAGAAAATACGATGGAAAAAAAGTTGTTTCTGGAGCCATGTTGTTTCGGAAACAGTGACATGCGTTGTTGTATGGAGGGAATCGTTATTGAGAGGGTCGTTGTAGAGAGGGAGCACTGTATTTATATTATCGTGACGAAATATGTCTGCGTAACTCCAAACTATTACAAACGTTTGCCTTGTTTACCGTTTGATGCCTCTTTTAAAGTCATTTTTAAACCATAGTGATAACAGAGCATTTGCTCCTTAGAAGCAAGTGCTCTAGTTATCGCAATGGTTTCAAAACCACACACTTCTAAAACATTCCTTTCTCCTTTTCGATAGATTTTTTTCAAGAGTCTATGTCTTAACCCTTCGCTTGCTATTCACGTCAATATACCTACCTGTAAATAGTGAAGACCCAGATGAGACAGCTCCTGCAGGAGCTGTCTCATCAGGGTCTGCACTATTTACAAGTTGATTGTGCAACCAGTGCACCAAACATCAGTGATTGCACAGCGAAATACGTGTACACAGTGAAGATATGTGTAAATATTCAACAGGGCATGGGTAAAATGGGAGAAATGTATTTTAAAAATCAGCAAGCGAAGGGTTAAATAACATGGGAATGAGGGAATGGTTTAATCATAATAATGCAGATGCAATTAAGGAAATCAAAGTTAGATCATAACTATAAAAGACTCAACTAAAAAGCTTTATAAGCATGGACCCAGATTTGGATCCAAACTGTTGGCACGTGTAATCATGTATCAGCGTCTGGCTTTTTAAAGATCCAGAATTACACTTGGTTTTAATGGTTGTGCTTAAGCCTTTATTTCATGAATAGCCATGCAAGAGCACAGGGTTTTCTGACAGAAACTATATCAATTTGTTCGATAAGCTGATAATAAGGCTCAAACAGGAGTCGTTTGATCTGGGCCTACTCTGTAGGAATTGTATGGCCAGGATCTGCTCTGTTTGGTTCTATGGTTTCTGTCATGGTCAGTATATAATATTAGCTAATAAATGTTCATGATGTCATTATTTTACGTACATGAATACTCACCAGGTAGAGGGTAAAGATAGGTGTTACTGTATATATTTATCACTATTTACAGAATGTCCTCGACGTCGGGTAACAGCGTGCGCTTTCAGTGCCTAATGTCTGGTACCTACCTGGACACGTCCCTGCACAACACGGGCGAGATCAACTTTGAGACGTACGCCCAAGACTATGATACAAACTACTGTCTGGTAATGGAACAGGCTGGAGGTAACTACCGATATTCTATTAAGGATAATAAACGTATTTTGAATGATATTAACATATGTCACGAGAATGGGCTGTTATCCGGTTAAAACGAGGTCAAAAAAGGTTAACAAACCTTTCTGTTTTTTGCAGTAATACCCCTCTAACGTGACCACAAAAGGATAACAAACCTTTCCTCGATATTGACGACTTTTGACGACTCTGTAAAAGTCACTTTGTGAAACAATTGTGATAAATAGAGCATTTGCTCCTATAGGAGCAAATGCTCTATTTATCACAATGGTTTCAAACTACAAAATTCTAAAATTTTCCTTTTCTCTAGTTAATGCTCCTTTTTGGTAGATTTATTCAAAGAGGTTGTATCTAAAAATAGCCTAAGAGGTAATGGTTTAATGCTCCTCTAATGCGACCACTAAAAGGAGGTATAATTCTGTGTCTTAAAGGCAGGTAGTAGCTAAATGTTGGACGAAAGTTGTACAGAAAGCTCCTGCTGGACCTTTGTGCATTACTTTCGTCTTGCATTTACCAACCAGATACGTTTAAAGATGCATAAGTTTACGCATAAAGTAGTCGAATTAGAAGGGTTTATTGTATATATTTTACTGTTTATTATATAAGAGTAAATATATGAAAATGGCAAATTCAAGTTCAAACAAATAATGGTGTCACCGGAAGTGACATCATCACTAGTGACGATAATGAACTATGAAAATAATATGATATGAGAAATATCTGTAAAACATTGATATATAATAAATATATTTATTCACTTCAAACAATTTATGTTCAGCATTTTGGTTTATTTGGATGACGTTCTTAGCCAGCGATATCACATACCCATCTTCATTGCAGTGAAGAAATTAACCATTTACTTAACAGAAACACGACTGATCATGCTTTTGCAAACCGTGTAGACCGATATTGTAGGAGCCGTCTGATCAGGATCTGATCTGTTTGCATATAGAATAGTATAGTTATAATACCTGATTAATGTTCAAATACTGTAACACCTCGATAATACTGACACTCAAATACGTGTCATTATCGATTTTTAAGACAGATGGCAGCTTAATGCAGGGTGAAAGTCATGCAGAAAGCTCCTCTAGGAGCTTTCTGCACGACTTTCATTCTGTATTAAGCAGTCACCTGGCTACAAAGACATAGTATCGAGTTTTTACTGTAGTCATTATTTTGTGCTTAATATTAATGAGATCATGGATTAAGCATATTAAATACAGTAAAACTCCTCTATAGCGACCACTTAATGAATAAACATGGATGTCTATATAAGCAGGTGGTAGCTTAATGCAGGACAAAAGTAATGCAGAAAGCTCCTCTAGGAGCTTTCTGCATTACTTTTGTCCTGCATTAAGCTACCACCTGCATCTAACACCAAGAATTATACCTATTTTAGGTGGTCGCATTAGTGGGGTTTTACTGTATATTCATGCATGTACATTGGTAACAGTTTGAGAGTATTCGCTAATAAAAATGAAAGTTAATATGAATGCTATTACAGTAAAGTCTCGCTAATGCGACCACTCAAAATAAGTACAATTTTGGATTTTTAAAACAGAAGGTAGCTGAATGCGAGTCAAAGGTTATCTGCTATCGGCATTACGTTTGCCCTACATTAAGCAATCACCTACTTTTAAAGATTCCCACGTTAATTAATAATGTGGTCGCATTCGCGGATGCGATACTGTGCTGTACAGTAATATCTAAATTAATACGGTCATCTGGACAAGGTTTGTTATATTGTCTAATATCTAAATTAATACGGTCATCTGGACAATGTTTGTTATATTGTCTAATATCTAAATTAATACGGTCATCTGGACAAGGTTTGTTATATTGTCTAATATCTAAATTAATACGGTCATCTGGACAATGTTTGTTATATTGTCTAATATCTAAATTAATACGGTCAACTGGACAATGTTTGTTATATTGTCTAATATCTAAATTAATACGGTCATCTGGACAATGTTTGCTATATTGTCTAATATCTAAATTAATACGGTCATCTGGACAATGTTTGTTATATTGTCTAATATCTAAATTAATACGGTCATCTGGACAAGGTTTGTTATATTGTCTAATATCTAAATTAATACGGTCATCTGGACAAGGTTTGTTATATTGTCTAATGTCTAAATTAATACGGTCATCTGGACAAGGTTTGTTATATTGTCTAATATCTAAATTAATACGGTCATCTGGACAAGGTTTGTTCTAGTATCTGATTCACCGAATGAATACGGTTATTCGGCCAAATTTTGTTGTATTGTGTTTCTGCCATAGTCAATGCGATATATATTTATTTGCCATTATATACAATTGTCTTGATATTCATGATTTTATTATTTTTAGCATGAATATTCATGAGGTAAGGGAATAACACATACGTTTAGGAAATTAAATATATGCGAATTAAATTTGATCCATTCGTCACCTGCTAAATCCCGATGTTATATCCCTCATTACTGAGCTTGTCATAGGATTAAATAGTTCTGTGTGAAATATTTGACGTCTGACATATCTTATTTTAGTACCTGGGGCAACTGTCACCGTGACTTGTAATGGACCGGCTGAAAACACTACACAGTCAGACATTTCAACAGCGATATCGCTAGACATCGCAGAAATAACCACTGCTAGAACGCTCGACTTTACAACACCCATTTCTCCAGATTCATCGCCTGTATCATTTGTATCAACACCGCCAGGGATAGCTATCGATTCTAACAACACAACCACATTCGGAGAAAATGCATCCAGTTCCGTTTCTGCATCGTCTTCATCTTTCGTAGAACTAACTGATGGTGAAGGGACGACATCTAATCGCTCTTCCATTAACAACAACATGAATATAGAGGGGACAGACGTATCCACCGCAAGCCTAAAGGAATACAGTACAAACTCTACTGACACTAAAACTATAGCTTCATCAGACTCTTTATTGATGGAATCCAATCAGTCAGCAGCATCATCCCCCGACTTTACATCTACGTCTCTTGGTGTAACCTCTGCTAATCAAGTCGCAGACAATTCAACAAACCCGGTCTCTGTTGAAATAACATCTCCTGTTAATGTAAATGCCAACACAAACATGTCATTACAAGACAACATAACACTGCAAACTCCCAATACACAAGATGTAGAAAGCACATCTCACATATCCGGTACAAATATGGATAACACCAGCTTAAAAGATGCAATAAGTTTTGTTGTAAACGACACACACACTGACAGTGTAATCACATCCAGTACAGTTAAGTCAAGTGCCACAGTGACAGACATTGTAACTGGTACTGTACTTCTTCATGGAGGTGATACATCTGAAAAACGATATCAGTTTATCGATCCAGTCAATATTCGGACAGAAGGGGTCACTGCTGTAATGGAATCAACGACGCTGAGTCCTATAGTAGCCGCTGAACCAGGAAGTAAATCGTTTATAAGTGCAGATAATGAGACCCAGTTTGCATCAACTCTTGATAGTATTGCTGTAAGTGTGTCTGATAGCAATGTCTCAAAACTCGAAATGATAACTGAGAATAATATAATTTCTACTGACAAAAAAGCTAAAGATATGACTACGACTGGACTATATTTGGAAAATTCAACGCCGCTAAATCCAGTAGTAACTACTGGATCAGGAGCTAAATTGACTATAAGTGCAGATAATGAGACACAGTTTTCATCAACTCCTGTTATGATAGCTGTAAATATGTCTGATACCAATGTCACGAGACTTGAAATGATAACTGATAATAAAATAATTTCTACTGACAAAAAGGCTAAAGATATGACTACGGATACTTATGGACTATATTTTGGAAATTCAACGCCGCTAAATCCATTAGTAACTACTGAACCAGAAGCTAAATTGTCTATAAATGCAGATAATGAGACTCAGCTTGCATCAACTCCTGATATTATAGCTGTAAATGTGTCTGATAGCAATGTCTCAAAACTCGAAATGATAACTAATAATATTATAATTTCTACTGACAAAAAGCCTAAAGATATGACTACCGGTACTTATGGACTAAATTTTGGAAATTCAACGCCGCTAAATCCAGTAGTAACTGCAGGATCAGGAGCTAAATTGTCTATAAGTGCAGATAATGAGACACAGTTTTCATCAACTCCTGTTATGATAGCTGTAAATATGTCTGATACCAATGCTTCCAAACTTGAAATGATAACTGATAATAAAATAATTTCTACTGACAAAATGCTTAGATATATGACAACGGGTACTTATGGACTATATTTTGGAAATTCAACGCCGCTAAATCCAATAGTAACTACTGAACCAGAAGCTAAATTGTCTATAAATGCAGATAATGAGACTCAGCTTGCATCAACTCCTGATATTATAGCTGTAAATGTGTCTGATAGCAATGTCTCAAAACTCGAAATGATAACGAATAATAATATAATTTCTACTGACAAAAAGCCTAAAGATATGACTACCGGTACTTATGGACTATATTTTGGAAATTCAACGCCGCTAAATCCAGTAGTAACTACAGGATCAGGAGCTAAATTGTCTATAAGTGCAGATAATGAGACACAGTTTTCATCAACTCCTGTTATGATAGCTGTAAATATGTCTGATACCAATGCCTCCAAACTTGAAATGATAACTGATAATAAAATAATTTCTACTGACAAAATGCTTAAAGATATGACAACGGGTACTTATGGACTATATTTTGGAAATTCAACGACGCTAAATCCAATAGTAACTACTGAATCAGGAGTTGAATTGTCTATAAGTGCAGATAATGAGACACAGTCTTCATCAACCTCTGATATGATAGCTGCAAATATGTCAGATAGCAACGTGTCAAAGCTTGACATGATAACTAAAAGTAGCATTTCTCCCGACGTAACCTCTAGAGATGTGAAAACGGGTAATTATGGACTGTTTTTTGGAAATTCAATGAGTGGTAACACAATGAAAGTCCCTGACGTAGGGGAAAGTAATTGGAGAAACGATCTAACAACGAATGTTTATGACACATCGAGTGGCTACAGAGCACAGGAATCAACAACGAACAGCTACGGAAAGTTCAGTGGTAGTTCAAAAAATGATAGAACAACCATTGATTATAGAGGCCTGAATTTGAACTCAGATTTGAAGATGACTACAAATAGTTATGGTCTCGCCGCTGGTGCATCTGAACGCAGCATGTTTTATGGAGGAAATACGGAGAAAGAAATGTCGACAACTGTCAGAGCCATTCCTTACGACAATTCACAAAACGAGATGACAACAATAAATTATTTGACGACGAGAACGAATTACGACCGAGACACAGAAATGCATTTTCTTGGTAGCCATAGTATAGGTTCCGATGTAAGAAAAGAAATTTCTACGAATAAGGATGATACCAGTAGCAGTACATCAGGACATATTACGAGCTCTGCCAATTATCCACCTGCTGAAAGGACAACAAAACATTACATGACTACTTCTTATAATGGAATCAACATGAATATGAATGTCGAAGCCAGTAACCAAATGCATGATGTAGGCAATACCCTCGTGAATTCAACTACCACAGTAGATAGTTATGATGTTCCAATCGATAATACTGGTACGGCCAACATATCAGAAACTTTAAACATGTATGATAAACTATCAACAAATGGAACAGCAACACAATACATAACCGCATCCTCTTATAACGGAACTAAAATAAATATTAAAGATGGTATTGGGAGCAATACAAGCATGACTGATAATGTTGTTACCGGTAACCTAATACCTGACGAAAGTAATGCCCTCATGAATTCAACTACAACAGTATATAGCTATGGTGTTCCAAACGACAATATCAATAAGACCAATATAACCGATACTTTCAACACATACGACAAACCATCAACTGCATATGATCCGGTAAAAGATTATGCTCAGCCAGACTTAACAAACAGCTTCAATTATCCAGGTGTACACTCACAGATGGATATAACAACCCGTGATATTAATGAACTGGCAGGTAAATCAACAAATAATATTGACACCTCAACAAATCGAGAACCAATCTCTAAAACGTCAAGTTTTCCCAGCAGTTCCGAAACAGGTACCTATAATTCGAATAACTACCAAACTGTCGGAAATGACAATTATGGCAGAATGACAACTTCAGAACCCCATTATTTTGGAAGAAACCAAAAGTATGGTATGTCAACGGGTAGCTACGGTGCGCCTTCTAATGCACCTGGTCTAGATAGTACAACCAGAAATTATGGTATCTGGCTCCATAATAAAAATGGTCAAGTGACAGGTAGTTACGGAACAGAAAATCCAAGATCAGAGTTTACAACGAAAACATATGATTACCAAAACAATTACCCAGGACAAGGGATGACTACATATAACTATCAATATGACAATACAAGAACCGAAACAACAACACATTCAAACAACTTAACTGATTCGACCATGACCAACAACTACATGGAAGATAACTTTACCCAAGTGGCATCTAATAACATCTTTAAAGAACCAATAATGACATCGTATGACAGCAAAACAACGACATTTTTAACAGGTGACAACAATGGAATTGATAGCACTATTGTGAATGGATCAAGTGAATCGTATTCACGCTTTGACACAACAAGCATACTGACAAGTGACGGTCGTCAGACGACGCAAAATCAAGGCAATGCAACTTTACCATCCGATGATATACATACGGATAAGGCATTAGTGAATAATATGAAACCAACAACGGCACCACAGTTTATATACTCAGGTAACTTGACGACTGCTGAATCTATAGCTACGGAAAATTTCACTTCCGGTACAGATGTAACAAACATAAATGAATACGACACGGCGATTAATTATGGATATCAACATACCACAAACAATGGTCTTAATTCCAAGCCTAATGACAATGCATATCAGGGAAATCAAATCACACAGGGAGCAAGCACACCTGTTATGGAAAGACAAGGTACATATGCGTTTGATACAGCTTCACGTCAGAATTTTAGCTCTTTCGATACTCCAACTACTCTATTCAAGAGTGATATACATATGGATAATACAAACATAACTGACAACATCAACGACGCATCTATCAGTTTATATCACGGTGGCAATTCTTATCCAAGTGACAATTCTAATTCAACAATCAATACCTATACAGCTACAAACGTTTCGTCTCTTGACATTACTGATGCAACACAGATAAGAACGACTGATGGCGATACAGTCTTTGCTAGTGAACAAACAACAAAAACTGCAACTACGAAATCAGAGAGTGCAAACACTGACGCGTCTAATATTTATACAGAAACCCCAATGTCATATAATGCATACAACGATAATGGTGTTTATCCAGGTAGTTTGAATGTTGAAATGACAACAGGAGGGAGCACGCTTCGCTTGTCAAACAACAATGTTGATGATACACATTCAATGGCTAGCACTCCAGACTTGAAGAATGATGCATTTAATTCAACAATGTACAATGAAACACCTGTAAGTGGCACCAGCTATCCAGACAAAGGAAGAGTTAATAGTGACATGACCGATCAATTTATTACAACAAACAACACTTATCCAGCTACAGAAGTTGCATCTCTAGACATTACTGATGCAACTCAGATAAGAACGACTGGTGGCAATGCAGTCTTTGCTAGCAAACAAACAACATATTCACCGAATGAATACGCAAATACGAAATCAGCTAGTGCAGACACTGACATGTCTAATATTTATACAGAAACTCCAATGCCATATAATGCAAACAACAATAATGATGTTTATTCCGGGAGTTTGAATGTTGAAATGACAACAGGCGACGGTACACTTCGCTTGTCAAACAGCAATGTTGATGGTACATATAGCACTCCAGACATGAAGAATGATACATATAATTCAACATTGTACAGTGAAACAGCTGTGCGTAGCACTAACTATTCTGACACAGAAAGAGTTAATGACATTGCCGGTCAATTTATTACAACTGCTGGAAATCGGGTAAATATTAACACTTATCCGTTGGAATCAAATTATGAGCGCACAGAACCTGTACCAACCGATGGGAGTTTTAAAGTCAGCAATGTCGTCTCTGATGGAACTGGCTCCAATTCTTCAAACAATGACCTTCTAACTATTGAATCTCAGCAAACTTCCAAAACAGTTGTTAAATTAGAAAGCACTATTGATTCCACGCTGTCATCCGTTGATGCTTTCCCCACGACAATGCCGCCTTTTGAAGATATAGGTGTTACAATAAACGAAACAAGAACACCAACGGATGTGCCCACAGCACCTGTTGACCTTTTAAACGGAAACATGGAAGTAACTGTCAGTGATAACATTATTGCAAGCAAAGTTGAGACAGTCGAAAGTAGTGTCATTTCAATATCTGATACACATAGCATCAATACCACAACCGCTTCAATTGTTTCTAACACAGAAGCATCTGTAACGACACAATACGAACTAGGTGGTTCAACAATAACTGGTTCAATCAGTCCAGAAGTAACGAGTTCTAAAAAAGGAGCTGTAGAGAAGGTAACATCTTCAGGTATGTCATCTAACGTACCTTTGGTAGGAGAGATAGACACACAAACTAGTGAGATCGGCGTTACTACAACTAAGTCCTCTTATCAACCAACTACTCAAGTCATATCAACAAAGGCAATAAACACTTCCCCAGAAAATGAATCAACGACGAAACAAATGCAAAAGTTTACGACCAAAAGAACATCGGAGACAACTAAGACAGTCGATAGACAGACTTCAACGGAAAGAGTTATGCCGGACATAATAGTGAACGATGTTATTGACAAGAAGGAAAGTCCCTTATTGGACGCTCATCTACCAGGTTCAGATGTCAAACCAACGACAAAACGCACACTGAAGACAGCTACAATGAAAAAGGTACCATTGGCTAAGCCTGTTCTACCTGCCATAGACCCAAACGACGCAGTAATAAAGGAGGAACACATTGTAAACGACGCACATCCACCGCCGATAGAAATTAGACCAACGACAAAGAGAACGTTTGCCAGGTTACCCGAGAGTACCCCTGGCCCAGTTGGTGACAGCGGAACGCAAGATATGGCGACAACAACAGGCAACACGAATGTTTCCTTTGGAGATACGTTCAAAGCTGGTCTGTTTGACATGAACAACAAAACATACAGTAAGACATTATCAAATTATTGTTTTTACAACGTACAGTAAAAAATCGATATTACGAAAATTTAGTAAAGATGGATTTATGTCTTTGTAGCCAGGTGACTGCTTAATGCAGGGTGAAAGCCAAGCAGAAAACTCCTAGAGGAGCTTTATGCGTGACTTTCACCCTGCATCAAGCTGCCACCTGTGTTAAAGATCAATAGTGGTACGTATTTGAGTGTTCATAGTATCGAGATTTTACAAAGTACCAGGTTTGGCTCTAAAGTAAATAAGGTGCTTTTCGAGGAAGAATAAATTCAATAATTACTTTGTTGTCTTAAACCTTTACCCGATAGATAAATATGCCCTTTGACACATTTGGAAACTGAGTGGGCCAAAATAAGCAAATCAGATCAAACCTTAGGAGCCGCCTGATCTGGGTCCACTCTGTTTGCCTTGCAATAATGGCCACTAAATTGTGTTAATTAGTTGTTATCTAGGGCAGGTGGCTGCTTAAAGCAAGGTGAAAGTAAAACAGAACGCTCCTGTAGGAGTGTTCTGTTTTACTTTCACCTTGCTTCAAGCAGCCACATGCCTTTAACACAAAATACTTGATGTAATTTAGTGGCCGTTATAGAGATGTTTTACTGTACTTCTGATGCTGTTACTGCTACTTTCTGTTACTGACACTTTGATACTACTATTACTAATGTAGTAACAAATGCTACCATTATGGTCGCTGCTTTTACTTCTGTATTCACTGTTTCATTTTGTCCGATTTGAAGGTTTTTTAATGAAACTATTATCTCTTTTCATTTCAGTAATTGTAGTCGCCGCCATTGCGGGCCTTGTAGTTTTGGCAGCAATTCTTGGAATTGTCATACACCACGGCAGGCGAAAGTAAGTAGACAAATGATAAAGCGAAAATAAGATGTATGGTAACTCGCTTTATCTTCCAGTGGTGTTGAAAATAACCTTACTGTTTATTGGAGAAGATTATAACTTATCTTACTTAACTTTCGATCTCGTTGGAGTGATTTGCCTCGCATGTTGAAAACTGGCAGTTTTGAGAAAGATGTATACTTGTTCTTTGATTTACGAGTAACGATTTAATCTGCCATTATTGATTCAAACCCGCTTTTTAGATCGTTCCAAGAAATCTCCAAAGAATGGTCCAAACCGGGTTATTCAATGGCTGGTAGACATATTCAAATACGCGTTGTTTATAGACAGAATAACCTTAATCTTTCACTCCATGTATGCATCTGTTAATCATTTCCCTTATCTAAGCGCATTTTGACGTATCTGCAAACAGAGTAGTAGACTATATGAGCCGTCGGACCAGGGTATGTTCTGTTTGCTAATAGTGTAATATAGATCTGATTCTACAGCTTCTTCCTGAGCCAAAATGTCATGTATTCTAAGACATTATAAAAAATAATCCTATTAATATTCATGACGTCATTATTTCCTATATGAATATTCATCAGGGAAAGGATTAGCACCGTTAGAAACAGAGTAGTCACAGAGGACCGTTTGATCAGGGTCTTCTCCGTTTGTTTATGGAATTCTAGGTGTAATTTTACAGTTGTGACCAGGGTCAATACTTCTCCTGTTCATACTGTAACCTAGTAGAGAAGAATTAAGATACTTTTGGACAGGTTGCTGCTTAGCCCATTCTCTCATATTGGCGACTTTTGACGACTCTGTAAAAGTCACTTTGTGAAACCATTGTGATAAATAGAGCATTTGCTCCTATAGGAGCACGTGCTCTATTTATCACAATGGTTTTAAACTACAAAATTCTAAAAAAAAATATTTTTCTCTAGTTAATGCTCCTTTTCTGTAGATTTATTCAAAGAGGTTGTATCTAAAATAACATATGGGGTAATGGGTTAATGCAGGGTGAAAGTCATGCAGAATGCTCCTAGAAGAGCTTTGCATTACTTTCACCCTCCATTAAACTGCCACCTGTCTCCAAGACCGATATTTATACTAAATTAAATGCCCAGTTTAGAGGGGTTTGACTGTACCATTATAAGTATTAAACGAATTGATATTCATACATAATTTCTAAGATGAATATTCATGGAGTAAAATCTCTTTCTTTCTCACCGTTGCTATGTAACACGTTATTGCAAATAAACCACCGAATAACTCATTTTCATGACTTTAATCTCTTTCATTTTCAGTCGCTCAGACAAGGTCGACATAAGCGCAGGTCTTCCAGAACCAATTAGCCACAGGAATTTAGCTTATGAAAATGGTGATCCAGAAAAGGGAAATGTGGGAATTCCGATTGAAATGAACGGAAATGGGTCCTTACCAGAGACAAGCGGAAACGGAATAAATCAGGCAAATGGACAACATAGCAGTATCGAAGCATAAAACGTTACGGTTTATCTTCGAATAGTTAAAGAATTATGACACTATAAGCTTGCTGGACGAATTTGGTTTGCAAAACGTATGCAGACATGCGATTTTAACTCATTCCCTCCTACTGACGCCTTATGATGCTTCTGTACAAGTCCTAGTCCTTTTTTGAAACCATTATGCTAAATAGAGCAATGGTGTCTAAACTACACAATTCTAAACAAATTCCTTGTCTCTAATAAATGCTCCTTTTCGGTAGATTTATTCAGAGAGGTTGGGTTTAAAATAGTCTAGGAGGGAATGGGTTAATGTCATGCATAATGCCAAACTTACAACAAACGAAATACGAAGGAATATTGACAAATGTCTTCAACAAGCAGTGTTTGAAAGAAAGGTTGTATATGTTAGCGAACTATGACAATCTAGGTTATCTAGGACAACTGCCATATGAGACGAGGTAGTGCTTGCAAGTGACCAAACTGTTCCCCACATGGTCAAAACCATATAGCACTGAATGGCACTTTTATGTGGTCCATATCCACTTGCTCAAACTGTGCTATTACCCTTTCAACGCTGAATTTATCTTCGGGACGATTCTAAAGAGTGGTCACACCAAAGGGTCTGGCGAAGAAATGACGAGTTTAGTATTTGGGTACGCACCTTTATCTGTTGCTCTGTTAACAGCACCAAAACAACGTTTAGGATCGATAAATGTGACGTTCGTTCGTCAGTTTCGCTGCTGTTGCTAACAGTTTGCACTGGGGGTTGAATGTGATAGATCGTTCGAATGGTCTTCAGGATCAAAGTAGTCATTAAATGTGATAGGATTATATGTAAACAGTACTTATGAACTCCGCTGTTACTGTGTGTATATGTGTGGCAACTATCATTTTACGATATGGTGTAACAACGCCTGTGAACTCCGCTTTGTTAATGTGTGCGTACTCGTATGTGTGGTAACTGTCATTTTATGATATGATGTAACAATAATTGTGAACTCCGCTTTGTTACTGTGTGTATATGTGCGGCAACTGTCTTTTTATGATATGATAGAACAATGATTGTGAACCCTGCTTTGTTTACTATGTGTACATGTATACTGGATGTCACTTTTTGATATACATGTATAGTAAAACCCTCTAAATCAGAATTGTAATAAAGAAGGATGTATGTACATTTAGGCAGGTGGCAAGTCATGCAGAAAGCCCATTAAGCTGCCACCTGACCGACATTGGTTCTACTTTCAACGTCGTATTTAGAAGGGATTTACTGTAATATAACAACGGAATCCAATTGAGATGTAACCTAAACCTCTTTTGTGAACATTTTGGATCCAGATAAAACGTCGAATAAATCGGTGTTTTATTTGAATCTAATAAACTATTTGCATAGGTTATCATTGGTTCTCCATGGGCAGGGAACTAATTAATCATCCATCTGTTTTAAAGACAACCATGTTTATTCATTAAGCGGTTGCTACAGCGAGTTTCTGTAATAGAATATTTTCCCTCTAAACTTGGCAAGATCTATTCTTAATTTCGGTAAAACTATTCGCAAATGCTGGTCAGCGTGCAAAGCCAGTGTACAGAGTCAGTGTACAAGGTTAGTGTACGAAGTCAGTGAACCTATACAAAGTCCGTGTACAAAGTCAGTGTATAATGTCAGTTCACAAATCCGGTGAACGAAGTCAAATGTACAAAGTCATAGTATGAAGTCAGTGTATAGAGTCGGTACATAACGTAAGTTTACAAAGTCAGTGTACGAAGTCAGTGTACGAAGTCAGTGTTCAGTTTAACACTGGTGATTGGGTAAAGCTTCCCTACCCGATTTGTATGGTCTACAATAGAACCTGTCTTAATCGGCCATTCATTTATTGCTCACAGGAGTCTTAGTGGTTGCTTAATTCTGAGCAGAAGTGTTTTGATCTGCATTAAACGGTCACCTGCCTTACAGAACCCTAATTAGACAACATTTTAATGACCGCTTAACCCATTCCCTTATATTGACGACTTTTGACGACTCTGTAAAACCACTTTGTGAAACCATTGTGATAAATAGAGCATTTGCTCCTATAGGAGCAAATGCTCTATTTATCACAATGGTTTCAAAACTACACAATTTTAAAAACGCCCTTTTCTCTAGTTAATGCTCCTTTTCGGTAGATTTATTCAAAGTGGTTGATCTAAAAATAGCATATGAGGTAATGGGTTAAGACAGGTTCTAATGTATACTTAAATGATGGGAGCATCCCGAAATGTTATTTCATTTTTTTTGTATGTGATTAAATAAATGTAAAATAGAAATGCCTTGTATTTATTTATTCATAGTTTGAAATAAGGACAGTTTGGTAAGAGTGTGACGATTTTCCTCAACAGATACGCCTTTAAGGCATTTGTAAACAGAGCAGACTCAGATCAGACGGCGCATGTAGGAGCCGTCTGATTAGGGTCTGCTGTAATTGCTATGTTTGCTTATGGAAGCATATAGATCTGATCCTAGTTTCTGCCATGGCCAAAGTTCCCGGTGTTAATATGCCATTATAAAAATGCATCTGATTAATAATCATCATGACTTCATCCTTTCTTATATTAATATTTATCAAGTAAATAGATAAATGGTTCGCTGCCATGCTTTATCTCCTGCTTCATTTGTCGTTTTCTTCAAATTTCATTGTTGGATAATTTCTGCTAAATTATTGATCTGTTGTAGTTTTTACTAACTTCCAATTCGTTCAAATTTATAAAAATGTTCTCCGAGTGTCAAATACAGTAAAACCTCTCTATAACGGCCACTAAATTGTGTTCATTAGTTGGTATTTAGGGCAGGTGACTGCTTAAAGCAAGGTGGAAGTAAAACAGAACGCTCCTATAGGAGTGTTCTGTTTCACTTTCACCTTGCTTTAAGCAGTCATCTGCCTTTTACACAAAATACTTGCTGTAATTTAGTGGCCGTTATAGAGAGGTTTTACTGCAGCTTGGGTCATGATGAGGAACCGAGTTAGTTTCTCATCTGGATCCAAGCTGTTTGCCCGAATGTCAAACAGCTTGTGTCATGATGAGACACCGAAGATCCAAACTGTTTGCAAATACCAGTCATGGTAAGGATTAACCCTTTCGGCGCCAAATTTCTGATTGTCGTCTGCAATCTAAGTTTGTTAAACCATTCAGTAAAATAAGGAAATAAGATAAATAAATGAAAATTTATAAATAAAGCACATATATAGAAATAGAGATTGAGACAAATAGTGAAGTCACTGATCAGACGCCGCCTTGAAAATGCGGCGTCTGATCTCGGAATGCACTATTTGTCGTGGTGCATTTATGCGACTGCGGCGGTGAAAGGGTTAAGAAATGCCAATAGAATGAACATCAATTTAATTCAATTTTGAACACATCATGAACAGCTCTAACAGTGGGTTTATAGTGACATCAGACTCATTCAAGCTTTAGAGAAACTCTATGAACCATGTGGCATGACACAATATTTTGATCCTAGTGAGATGCCAAGTTATTCAGCGTCTCATCAGAATTCAACATGTTTGCAAACGTCACTTAGGTCGTGCTTAGCACGAGACTGCAATAGCGGAATCAGCAAGACAGTTTACAAACATGTCGGATACAAGTTGGATGTCATATCAGATCATCATTCGGGTATACACTGTTTAATACATAATTGCTCACTGAAACAGAGTACTAAAGTACTAAAATCGCAATTCTTCTACCAAACCCTGTGTTGTGAACACTCTTTAGAATCGTCTCTTGGAGACGATTCTAAAGAGTTGTCATAACACAGGGTATGGCGGAGAAATAAAGAAGTTATTCTTGAAAATGTTTTATTTTACACATCTTACCTGGACCTCTGACTGAAACTCAGATTGAGATGACTAAAATTGACCGGATGACTTGACGTAATAGAAGCTATATAATACATTCAAGCAACAGGGTCGATTTCACCTAGGGTCGAATTATCTAATCTAGTTTGCCAAGGAAATATTACGTTTTTATTTCAATTGATAAAATTTGTAGTATGCCCCTAAAATCTTAATTTTTGTTTCACCTGAATAAATACGTAGTTTGCCTTGGGAATATTACCTTTCGTTTCGGTTAGGATTTTGACGAGGCTTAAACTGAAACGTGCAACGAAGCGATTTCAAAATATGTACTTTATTAATTGTAAATATTATTAATTACAGTACAGCCACACTAATACAAACTCGTGCATAATTGTCAATATTGGCCTTATGGGATGCTTGGATGATGGGAGCTTAATACAGAAAGCTGCCAGAGCACGACTTTCAACCTGCATTAACCCATTTGCTCACACGATCCCATATATGGGACGTAGGCAAACAGTGTAGACTCTGATCAGACGCCGCATAATGCTGATAGGAATTTCAATATAAAACAAAACGAAAAAAACAGGCACCCCTTAGATAAAAAAAATGGACTAATCCAATATATAAACATGGAAGAATCCACTGGCAGCAAATGGGTTAAACAGTCATCTGCCTGAAACAGTTCTCAAGTCTTCGTTACTAAAGTCCGGTTTAGATGGGTTTTACTGTCTAATATATTATAATATGTATTTGGCAAATTTGAAAATAATTTGCACTATTACACGAAATTGATAGTACAGTTGAAGTTCGATAACTCGAAATTCAAAGGACCATACAAGTTGATTCGAGATAACAGAAGTTCGAGTTACCCGATTTCTAATCTGAACAATTTCACGGGTTCACAGCTTAATACAGATCTAAAGTAATGCTGAAAGCTCCTGTAGGAGCTTTCAAAATTACTTTAGACCTGTATTAAGCTTCAACGTGTGTTTTTATATATATGTAGCGATACAGTTTAGAGCAATTCTGTATTTTAAGTTTTGGAAAGGCTAATTATTTTGTTCGAGTTATCCCAAATTTCGAGTTATCCGCGTTCGAGTTATCGAAGTTCAGCTGTATTTGCATATAGTTTATATTAAAATCGGCCATACCTTGTAATACGTTGCTCCTTAGTGGGGGGAATAAAATTGGATTCAACAGTACATTATATTAAACGAAATTCAATGGAACAGTACATTATATTAACCCTTCGCTTGCTATTCACGTCAATATACCTACCTGTAAATAGTGAAGACCCTGCAGGAGCTGTCTCATCAGGGTCTGCACTATTTACAAGTTGATTGTGCAACCAGTGCACTGCACAGCAGTGATTGCACAGCGAAATACTTGTACACAGTGAAGATATATGTAATTATAAAACAGGACATGGGTAAAGAAGGAGAAATGTATTTTAAAATTCAGCAAGCGAAGGGTTAAATAAAATTGAGCTGATCAGTACGCTATATTAAATAATATTGAAATGAACAGTAAGTTATACAAATGTATATTAAATAAAACTGAACTGAACGATACGTTATATTAACCCTTTCCCTTCATATAACGTGTTTTCACTTATTTGCAAACAGAGTAGACCCAGATCAGACGGCTCAAATTGCTTTGTTGCGATTACGTGTAACACATGATAGCATCATTGAAATTCTCCACATTTGTTGTACCCTGAACAGTACTCTTGAGGTCCTACTACATGTACAGCGATTGCCCATATTGCACTGTTGGTGCATAAATCAACGAAGATGACATTCATACCTAATAATCATGTCGTTCTTTATGAGTCTCATGTGTAAACAATCCGTGTGATATGTTTTCCCCGACTCTGGTAGACAACTTTAAGAACAGTGGAACCTGTTTAAACCGAATTGTCCAGTTAGTATTTAAGCCAAACTCTGTTTCCCTAATGGAAATTAACCATTCGCTTGCTATTCACGTCAATACACCTACCTGTAAATAGTGAAGACCCAGATGAGACAGCTCCTGCAGGAGCTGTCTAATCAGGGTCTGCACTATTTACAAGTTGATTGTGCAACCAGTGCACTCCACAGCAATGATTGCACAGCGACATACTTGTACACAGTGAAGATATATGTAATTATAGGACATGGGTAAAGAAGGAAAAATGTATTTTAAAATTCAGCAAGAGAGGGTTAATGCATGAATTAATCACTTCATAACTACATTTATGATTCAGTGACTTCATTTGTGTAAGATATGTTTTTAAAAGAGAAATGGCTACGATCATCCCACTTCAATATTTCATTATAACTATTTTGTCCATGAATATTTGTTAGGTACTGAAAATTGGGTAGGGGTAGGATGTGGGCTTCTGTACTCCAGGGGTGACGACATATTTGTCATGCATCACTATCACTCGCAACACCTCGATTGTATTCATCGAAATAAGCGTTTCATACGGAATTAGCCGAGTAGTTACGATTGGAACAACGTGCACGTAGAGATGTCAGGCACAGGGTGACAAATGATTATGACGTGATTTTGATTCATTAACAGGTTTTCTGACACATCGCTGACACCTAGGCAATGCCTTGGGGTGCTTTTGCTGTTCTTGCCTACATACCAACCAGACGGGGGAGTTGCACTCTCTCTTTAACTTTTAGGCTGCTGAGCAAATTATTTTTACATACTTTTTCATCTACTACATTTTCAAAATTCAAGCTATAATCAATCCCTCTACCAAAATGCAACCAGGATGTCAAACAGTTTGGATCCTGATGAGGCGCCGAGTTACTCGGCGTCTCATCTGGATCCAAACTGTTTGCATATGTATTCACTCATCCGCTCATAGCAGGCTAAAGGTTAAACATATTCACGTATTGGCAGGTGAAGATCATAAACCAGTTTGGAACAATAATAGAGCTATTATGATGCTATATCAAGTAATAAATACATTGTAATGCGCTTAAACTTGACATTGCTGAATGTATGGTTATTTCAAATTGTAAATCAAAAGCTGCGAATAACATTTAAAGTTTTACCGAAATTGTAATTATAAGAGGGGATGTTGAACCGCTAAAACAAGCAACGCATCAGATAGTAATCCTTTACTCCATAAATACGCCTTTCTACGCCTTGCAAACAGAGTTGACCCAGGAGACTCCTCCTATAGGAGCCGTCTGATCAGGGTCTGCTCAGTTCGCTTATCGTGTAATATAGGTCTGGTTTTACAGTTTTTACTTTTGTAAAAGATTCATGTGTTAATATGCTGTTTTAAAATTAAATCTATTTCATTTCTTTCTTGAATATCCATTGAGTAAAGGGTTAAATACACAAATATGGCATTGTAACATTCTACTTTAGCCCATTACCTCATAGGCTATGTTTAGATACAACCTCTTTGAAGAAATCTACCGAAAAGGAGCATTAACTAGAGAAAAGGAAAATTTTAGAATTTTGTAGTTTGAAACCATTGTAAGTGACTTTTACAGAGTCGTCAAAAGTCGTCAATATGAGGGAATGTGTTAATATGCTATCTCTTTCATTTCTTTCTTGAATATCCATGGAGTAAATGGTTAAAACACAAACATGATATTGTATCATTCTACTTTAAAAAGACACCTTTGCATGAATTTGCAAACAAAGCAGACCCAGATCTGAGCAGATCAGACCAGATTCGCCTCTGTTTGCTTATGAAATATATAGTCCTGCTTCTACAGTTTCTGCCATGGCCAAAATACATGTGTTCATAATATACAATTAAAAATCAGCTGATGAATATTCAGAATGTCATTATTTCTCACATGAATATTCATCAGGTAAATAAATACATTTAGATTTGAAACAGATGCGACGCCACCGGCACGTCTGATTAGGTTCTACACCGTTGAAATGCCGTAGCAATATGGGATCAGAATTAGTGGCCTGAACTCTGAAGAATTGAGTAAAATCAATGATTTGACCAATCAATATAAGTACAATCCGTCTAAACCGGAATTTAGCTTAATGCAGGGTGAAACTCGGGCAGAAAGCTCCTCTAGGGGCTTTCTGTATGACTTTCATCCTGCATTAAGCTGTCACCCGATAGATACGCCTTTTCACGCCTGTGCAAATATGGTAGATTCAGATCAGACGAGTCCTAGGCTGTCTGATCAGGGTCTGCTCTGTTTGTTTATGATATTTTAATAAATTATGATATTTTAATAGATCTGATTTAACAGTTTCCGCTATGCCCAAAACTTCTTGTGTTCATACCCCACTATAACAAGTAAATTAACCCTTCGCTTGCTGAATTTTAAAATACATGTCTCCTTCTTTACCCATGCCCTGTTGTATAATTACATATATCTTCACTGTGTACACGTATTTCGCTGTGCAAACGCTGCTGTGGAGTGCACTGGTTGCACAATCAACTTGTAAATAGTGCAGACCCTGATGAGACAGCTCCTGCAGGAGCTGTCTCATCTTGGTCTTCACTATTTACAGGTAGGTATATTGACGTGAATAACAAGCGAAGGGTTAATGTCAGTCTGCTGAGCATTTGTTCGCGAGTTTTGAAACTTACCTCATTCCCTCCTAGTGACGCAACCAGTAGACCTAGATCAAGCGACTACGTTGGGGTCTATCTGATCAAGGTCTGCTCTGGTTTGTTTATGGAATGATATAGACTTGGTTTTAACTTTCTACAACGGCCAAACATTTTGTGTTTCTATGCCATTATAAAAATACAGCCAACAAACATTCTTGATGTCATTATTTCTTTTATGGATATTCATCAGGCAAATGGTTTAGTAATGTTGAAGGCTCGTTATATTCCCTTATTCGCAACCCTGACCCTGTTCCATATTCATGTAACTTTGTGAAGGAGTTAGAATAGTTTTGCACCAAGCCCTCGATATATATTAGCTGAATGGTCATAATGTAAACTTTTCAAGGGAGTTTTAAGCTCTGATAAAAGCTTTTCAATTAGATCTATATCATGTCATAAGCAAACAGAGCAGACCCTGATCAGACGTCTCCTATCTGGGTTTACTCTGTTTGCAAATACGCGAGAACACGTTTATAAAGGGTAATCGCGCATTATGCAGACAGTAGAATTGCGCAACAAAAGAGGTTTAACATTTATGAAAATGCCAGTCGGTCGTTTAACCTTTTGCAATTGTTTTCAACTACTATATTTTAAATTCAAGCTATAATCAATTTGTCTACCAAACTGTAATCTGGGTGTCAAACAGTTTGAATCCTGATGAGACGCCGAGTTACTTGGCGTCTCATCTGGATCCAAACTGTTTGTATAGGTATTCACCCATCCGCTCGTAGCCAATTTCCACTTATATACAGTTGAACTTCGATATCTCGAACTCTGATAACTCGAACTTCGGGATAACTTACAATACAGAATTGCTCTAAAATATATCGCTACAAATATCTGGAAATACATGCCACAGCTTAATACAGGTCTAAAGTAATGCTGAAAGCTCCTACAGGAGCTTTCAGCATTACTTTAGACCTGTATTAAGTTGTGGCATTGAGAAATTGTTCAGATTATAAATTGGATGACTCGAACTTCTGTTAACTCGAACTAATTTGTATGGTCCCTTTAAGTTCGAGTTATCGAAGTTCAACTATAGATGCCTTTGCAGAGAGGACCTAGATTAGATAGCTCTTGTAGGAGCTGTCTTACCGGGGTCGGCTTTGTTTGCTTATGGTTTTTGGTGGATATTTATCTACAGTTCCTTCTTTGTCCAAAAACACATGTCCATGTTTCATTTAAAAGTTTGTTCAATGATTATTCATAAGGCCATGCAGTTTTTGAATAATGTTCAAGTTGTAATGTATTTATTTCACAAGCAGATTCCGGTGATTTTAGTTAAAGGTCAATGCCACCTTTATTACGCCAAGTTACACAATGTTAACTCAGCTTGACAGTACATACGCAGCTAACTCTTTCACTCACTGCCAAAGTCGCCTAAATGCACCACAGCAAATAGTGCAGTCCATGGTCAGACGCCGCCTTTCCAAGACAACGTCTAACATTGGACTACACTATCTACTCCGACATTGAAGCCCATTTCCAGAGGTTTCAAAAGCATAAAATATATTAGCATGTATCCGATCTTTATATTTGTATACTGTTAAATGTAAAAGTAGTTCCAAATTCCAATTTTAAATTCGGCAGTGAAAGATTTAAATACCAACCAATATATTGAATACCTTAGAATCTCATGAGATGCCCGATTAGTCTTCATTTAACGCTTTCCCTGGTCAATATTCATGTCGGAAATAATGACATCATGAATATTAATAAGAGGTTTTTTTTATAGTAGCATATGAACACAGGACATTTTGGTTCAGGCAGAAGCTGTATAATCAGATCTATATTACACCATAAGCAAACAGAGCAGACCCTGAAAAGAAGGTTCCTATAGGAGGCATCTGCTCTGGTCCACCCTGTTTGCAGATGCGTAAAAATGCGCTTACATATAGGGAAAGGGTTAAACCTTTATTCTATGAATATTCTTGGAAGAAATAATAACATTATAAATATCAATCAGATGATTTTTATATAATTGCATATCGAGGGCTTGGTGCAAAACTATTCTAACTCCTTCACTTTAGTGAAGGAGTTAGAATAGTTTTGCACCAAGCCCTCGATATGAACACAGGAAAACTTGACAGTGGTAGAATGTAGAATCGTACCAATATCATACCGTAAGCAAACAGAGCAAACCCAGATCGGATGGTTCTTACACGAGTCGCCTGGGTCCATGCTTATAAAACTTTTAGTTGAGTCTGGGTTCGTTCTCAAGTTTTTGATTGGTCAGATTTGAGCCTCTGGCTCAAATCTGACCAATCAAAAGCTTGAGAACTCAAATCTGACCAATCAAAAGCCTGGGTCTACTGTGTTTGAAAATGCGTTAATATAACAGTAGGTGGTTATTTAATGTAGTAGCTTCCTGCATAACGTTGGTCCTGCATTAACCCCTTCCACCATAAATACGCCTTTCTACGCCTCTGTAATAGTCACTTTATGAAACCATTGTGATAAATAGAGCATTTGCCCCATTATCACAATAGTTTCAAAACTACACACTTCTAAAATGTTCATTTTCTCTAGATAATGATCCTTTTCGGTAGATTTATTAAAAGAGGCTGTGTCTAAAAATAGCCTATGCGGTAATGGGTTAAACTATGCATCTTTTGAACCTGATTAATCCTCTTTTTATGCGCGAACATAAAGAGAGACTTAATCTGGTTCAGGAGCCGTCTGGTCTGGATACATGTACTCTGTTTGCTAAGGCACAGAAAGACGTATTTATGAATAAATCTTTAAAATTTATTGCAGAACAAATTGTAAAGCAGAAAGCCCCTAGGGTATTGTACAAATTGATTGACAATACAACACCAAACAAATACGCGTGTTTGCAGATGCGTGATTTGTTTGTTTTTTTATATAAAAACTTACGACACTATCTCAAGGATGGAACATAAACTGAAAATAAGAGCGTCCTGTTGCCCATTGCTAAAATAAATTCTACAACTTCACGTTCTTGTAAATGTATAAAGTCAGCACTCTTGAACTGACTTCAAGAGTACTTTAACGTATTATCTAAGTTGAGCTCGTCCAAATGTGTACATTCTGTATTTTGAATGAATCTATCTTTTTCATTTTTGAGATATGTTTCTTCAGGACATCGATTGGCGATGTGAGCTTTGGAAACATAATTATGACGTAAACATTTCAGACTCTAAAACAGTCCCCTGATCTGGATCCCTTTAAGGACTTAAGATAAAAAAAATAGTAAAAAGACATACGGCGTTAATTATTGTTGGTACCCCCACCCCAAGTTAATGGTTCAAAAACAATAATTCATTGTGGACCTTAGTCAATGAATGAGTGAAGTGTACGTGCATAAGGCAATTCTAATAGATGCACGCGGAAGTAGTAAAAATTTGAAATAACAGCTTTAGTTCAAACTCTAGAAAGGATAACAAGAACTGCAAGTAAAGCAGCTAAACACCGAAGTAGACAAGGATTGCGTTAGGTTCATGAGAGAAGCTGTATTATTTTGTAAGGAAGCAGATTACGGAAACACGTTAACCCTTTCGGTGCCAAATGTCTAATTGTCGTCTGCAATCCAATTTTGTTAAATCATATGGTAAAACAAGCAAGGTTTTACGCAAGCGTAAAATGGCTGTCTAACATGTTTTAAGCAGGATAGAGGAAAAAGAGGGAGCAATATTGTTTAGTACTTTTAATTAACATATACATTGGGAAAACATAAATTTAAATGAAAGCCAATTCATGCAAAATTGTGAAAATGTATATGCAAAACGGTCAACAAAACCACGAGTAAAAGGTCTCAGCTAAATAACTTTACCAAAGCTAAAATGCAAACAAAAGACTATTATGTTGTTATATATAAAATGGTTTTAAAACAAAAGCACGTAAACTAAGGGCGCTAAGAAAAAATGAGAGAAAAAGTTTTTTTGGCTTCCACCAACGATCGAACCGAGAACTCATGTTTCCTAAGCCATCGCAATAACCCTTAGACCACGCTGACTGCTATGATTGAAAATGCGATTTAATCAGTTGAATGTATACCTAATTCACTAGCATTCACTGAAATTGGGTCATGGTAAAAAAGAAAGAAATAACCCCAACAAAAATACGTGCCCTCACTGGAAAAAATAATTTGACTCAAAATAAATAACTATATATAAATAAAAACTAGCCTCACAGTAAACTATGGTTATTAAAAATATTGACTTTTATAGAACCACAGGAACGCAGTAAATCATGATCAAAACTCAAAGTCGTATAAGATTGTGCTGCTTTCGCAGCCCAATAAGGAAATAAGATAAACAAATGCAAAATTTAAAGGAAAAAAGCACATAAACAGATATACAGTTGAGACAAAAAGTGAAGTCCCAGGTCAGACGCCGCCTTAAAAAGGCGGTGTCTGATCTGAGACTGCACTATTTATCGTGATGCACTTTTGCGACGTTGGCGATGAAGGGGTTAAACCGTTATATTTACAGAAGTTTCCACTCACAAATGCATGTCAATTTCTCATTGGTGAATTTAACAAGTCCAGGCTTTGTATGATCTTCTTCAAAACTGGCGCACATCCATGACTGTATAAAGTGAAACTGTTTTCTCTAGTGGAGGAATAATTAAAGGCGTTAAAATGCTTATCTATGGTGTAAATGGTTAAATAGCGCGTGTAGACTAGTCCACGTCTATATATCCCGCGTTTAATTGAACTTTATTTCAAAGCACTTTATTGAATATCTTTTAAGAGCATTTTGTTCAATTTTATTTCGACATTGCGCTTGAAACGGCGAGACTGACCCGACGAAATATTACCTAATTCTAGGTTGAATAACTTTTGAGTATGTACATTAACAGTTGTGTTAAACTGCTATCATGTTGTAATTCATCGTCCGTAATTAGATCTAAAATGTCAATATCCCCAAGAAGGTCGAATGTCGGCTCCCTCTCTGTCATCTTTCTAAACGACTGACACATTTGCTCGACACACATAAACATGGTACCGGCTGTGGCCCCTAGCAACGCACTCGAGCAATTCCAGCTTCACTCCGCCCATATCTCGAACTTCAAGAGACCGTTCAAATAACTGAGGCTGGAGTCATCCGATTTCTAATCTGAACAATTTCACAGTTTAATGCAGGTCTAAAGTAATACTGAAAGCTCCAGTAGGAGCTTTCAGCATTACTTTTTACCTGCATTTAGCTGTCACATGTGTTTCTAGATATGCGTAGTGATTTGTAAAGTGTGAAAGGACAGAACGTTACCTTCGATTAATCACGAAGTTCGAATTATCCGAGTTTGAGGTATCGAAGTTCAAATACAGATATAAGTCAGCTATTTTCCAAATGACGTTCTTTTCCTCTAGGAACCCTCCCATCTGTGTCTAAACTGTTTGCACGGGACATTAGTGACTCTTGCAACGGTTAAAGTGATAGTCTCTACTCGCAATAAACGTGTTTTCACGCATTTGCATTTGCAAACAGAGTAGACCCAGATCAGACGGCTCCTATAGGAGCCGTCTGACCAGGGTCTGCTCTGTTTCATAATGCAGTTTTAAAGATCCTGTTTCTTAACTTTGTAAAATGGCTATAATGTCCCACCTTTCACATTTCATTATACCTTTTTTGTTCATTAATATTCAGTAGGTATTAAAATTTCGAATAGAAAATGGGTTGAAAGGTTTGAAAATGGCATAAACTATTTGTTTATAAAATTATGCTGAAAAGATTTGCATCTCAAGAAAACCTATCGGATTAACGCCGAAGAAGACGGAACTTTCGCGTGTTTGATATCGAAGACGAGATTTCATTCGTCAGTGACTTAGTATTAAATTTTATTCGGGTTACGTTTTAGCTTCATAATTGTTCGATAATGGCCGATAATATGTTGTTGTACAATAAAAAACGAAAACGGTGTGTCTTGTATCAAAGAATTTATTAAAGCATGAATATCCATGGTCTATTTTTTGTTTTACATTTTGTTACATATGTTTTTTAAAAATTATGCATGACTTAAGAAATGTTTGTCTGTGACAGAAGCTTCATAATCAGATCTCTTGTATTCCATAAGAAAACAGACGATAGGAGGCAGACTATCATAAACCTGTGCTTTGCAGATGATACTGATTGACTGCAATGCTGGAACCAAGCATCCGCAAAGTTTGGGATGGAGATAAGTGCTGACAAGACCAAGCTCTTGAGGAACACCACGGAAGACCTTGCGGTGACATAGATATTAATGGACAACGACTCGAGACGGTATCAGCCTTTAAGTACATATAATCTATCATGATATATGAGAACTCTAAACCAGGGTCCATGCTTATAAAACTTTTAGTTGAGTCTGAGTTCGTTTTCAAGTTTTTGATTGGTCAGATTTGAGCCTTTGGATGACAAGGATGACATCACCGATGAAGAGATGATAGACGGATTCAGACACTGATTGGTCTCTATGAAGAGCTTCTCGCTGTGGTTATGAATGCTTATGAAATAATTCAGATATTATTCTACGGTTTCTACCATGGCCAAATATTCATGTATCAGTTTGTTATTATACCAAATAATACCACTGACATTATTGGTGGCATTATTTCTTACATTAACATACAATTTGTCTTTGAAACCTTAAGGTCATTGTACTTTAAGAAATGCCACTCTTATCATGGTCAATTTCAGCTCGTTTTCATTGCCAGACGAGTGACATTTTAGTACCCTCATTATATCAATTGTGTAATTCAAAGAATTACAGAATATCTGACAAATAAAACTTGATTCTGGATTTAAACGATTTGCAAGTGTCGCCGCAGATTTGTTTGCAGTTCAGAGGTACGGTCTGTATTTAAAGAGATAAAGTCCCCAGAACGTGTGTCAGTTTTAGTACTTACTCCTAGACTTTACTATGGATTCGCATTGGTTCGACATATGTAAGTACAATATTTAGTAAAACTACACTAAAGCGGTCATTTTATGAATACACATGTATGTCGTTAACCCATTCCCTTATATTGACGCATTTTGACGCCCCTGTTAAAGGGACTTTTTGAAACCATTGTGAAAAATAGGGCATATGCTCCATAAGAGCAAATGCTCTATTTATCACAGTGGTTTCAAAACTGCACAATTCTAAACGTTTCCTTTTCTCTAGTAAATGCTCCTTTTCGGTAGATTTATTCAAAGAGGTTGGATATAAAAATAGCCTATGAGGAATGGGATAAAACTAAGGTGGTGGCTTAATGCTGGACGAAAATAATGATCGCATTAGAAGTGAAGAACAGTAGAACTTCTCTAAACCGGACAAACAATTTAGTATAGGTATATATTGGTCTTGGAGACAGGTGACAGCTTAATGCAGGATGAACGGCCTGCAGAAAGCTCATCGGGGCGTTTCTAGGAGCTTTCTGCATGACGTTCACCTTGCATTAAGCTGCCACCTGCCTGAAAGTATCGACATTCTTCTCAGCTAGAATTCCGGTTCAGTGAGGTTGTATTGTATATATTTAGACTTCTTCATTTTTCGTTTTAAGTTATTGACAATTATTACGATCGAGATTGTACATGTAGATGACCCCTGTTCGTCATTTTTCTGTGCGTCCGTTATTTGACAATCGTAACTTCTCGCCGTATTCCGTCAGAGTTCGGAAGATAGAAATAGCCGAGGTGTTCCGAGTGCGTTATTTGATTGTGCTGTATAGTGTACTACATGTATTTCTCTGAAGCGACGAAATAAGTTTTTATCAAAACTCTAAAAATTAGACTTTGTTTTGAGTGGTCGTTTTACTAAGGGTTTACTAAATATCAAACACCATTTGAAGATTGTGCACGGATATTTATACAGACATGAACGAACAAACAGCCCATTGGCATTTAATTGGGTCCAATATGATGGCATCATGAAAACTTACTTTTACTGAAGTAGATTTCTATGTCTATGAAGGTCTTGGCTTTGAGTACTGTAACACCTTTCTAAACCAACAATCACTGTAAACCGTTCTAAATCGGGCGTTAAAACTGATATCAGTGACGGTTTTGTAGACAGGTGATCACCTTGTATATTTTGAAAGTCATGCAGAAAGCTCTTTTGTGAGATTTCTGTATGATTTTCACCCTGTATTAAGCCGCTACCTGCCTAAAAAGACCTACATTATTCTTTGTTAACATTTCAGTTTATAGGGGGTTTACTGTACATGCACAATTCTCTTTTTCCCTCAAGTCGTAGCTCTGTTTGAATCACATCCATTACATTCGTTCTTCTTTTTGTACAGTAAAACACCACTAACGCGACCACCTAAAAGAGGTATAATTCTGGGTGCTAGATGCAGGAGAGGACAAAAGTAATGCAGAAAGCTCCTAGAGGAGCTTTCTGCGTTACCTTTATCCTGCATTAAGCAACCACCTGCTTATAAAGACAGCCATGTTTATTCATTAAGTGGTCGCATTAGAGGGATTCTACTGTATGTCCATAAATACGCCTTTTAACGCCTTTGCAAACAGAGTAGACCCAGATTAGACGGCTCCTATGGGAGCCGTCTGACCAGGGTCTGTTCTGTTTGCTTAAGAAATTATAAATATCTGGTTCTACAGTTTCTGATTTGCCTAAACTTTGCGGTGTTATTGTGCCATTACACAAAAATAATCTCATTAATATTCATGGTGGCATTAGGTCTATTCCTTACATAAATATTCATGGAGTAAAGGGTTAAAAGCAACCATCTACTCTTCTATTAACCCTTTCCCCTCATGAATATTCAAGTAAGAAATAGTCATATCATTAATAACAGCTTCTACAGGTGCTGTCTGAGCTGGGTCTACTCTGTTTGCTAAGACGTAAAAATGCATATTTACGGGGAGAAGGGCTAATATAACCTATATTTTACAATGTATTCATTAATCGGTTGTTACAGAGAAATTTCATTGTACAATATTCAATACTAATATTAGCGCTACTGGGAGATGGAGATTCAACACTTATCAAACAGTGTAAATCGAGATCAGTGGCCTCCATCTAAATAATTCTATATTCTTTGTTGTTTACTTTCTTTAACCTTTTCGCTGCCAGATTCTGTCGTCTGCTAACTTTGTCGTCTGCTACAAATTTTCATTTTTTTTAATTTTCTTCATTTTTGTTTCAAAAACATAGTAACAGCAACAAGCAGTTTGGATCCTGATGAGATGCCGAGTTACTCGGCGTCTCATCTGGACCCAAACTGTTTGCATAGGTAATCACAGATCCGGCATAGGCAGCGACAGGGTTAACAATCACTTAAACCCTTCACTCCATAAATACGCCTCTGTACGTCATGTTTTACATCATAAATTACGCCCTATTTAAGTCCATAAATACGCCTTTCTACGCCTTTGCAAACAGAGTAGACCCAGATCAGGGTCTGCTCTGTTCGCATATGATATAAATAGATATGATTATATAGTGTTTGCCATTGCCAAAAAGTCCCGTGTCCATGAGCTAGTATAACAACTAATCTAATTATATTCTTGATGCCATTATCTCTTACATGAATATTCATGGAGTAAAGGGCTAATCTAGATATATCTAGTTCATTTGCATTTAGTGGACGATCTGGTCAACTAGGGATTCCCATGGTAAAACCCGTTCATTTCTTCGATAGAAAACATTTATAATAATCTTATTTGCTGGCGTCTTAAAACCATCTTTTCAAATTTTCACAAAAAAGTGATGCTAATACGGAACTTTAACCATTTCCCTCATACAAACGTGTTTTCACACATTTGCAAACAGAGTAGACCCAGATCAGACGGCTCCTAGAGGAGCCGTCTGATCAGGGTCTGCTCTGTTTGCTAAAAGAATTTGATAGATATGTTTCTTTACTTTCTAAAATGTCTACAATGTTCCACCTTCAATATTTCGTTATACCTATTTTGTTAATGAATATTCAGTAGGTATTGAAATTTGGTCTAAATATAGAACAGGGAAAGGGTCAAGTTCAGCATATCAGTAACGTTCGCTGTTACTTTTGCAGGTGTGTGTGTTGTACTCTGTACTGTTGGGGTTGCACTCGCAGACAGTACATGCACTACTTTGGGAGAGGTCAACGATCTTTCAACGACCTGTCGCAGCCAGACATTTGGTATGCCCATTACAAATAACAACGCTACGAAAATGGAGTTATTGGAAGCGGAGTGTAGGTAAGTTTGATTTGAGATGGGCGAAATACAAGCAAAATGTGAGAGGGGCATAGGTTTAGGTTGGGTTCAGCTGAGTTGAATTATCGTCACCGCAGCACTTAATCCATTCCCTGTTCAATAGTCATGTAAGAAATAATGACAACCATGCATATCTCTAGTTATGAGCTGAAATTTCATAATCTAAATTTTGCATGGAAACGTTTTTCACAAAAACTGTAAAATCAGATCTTGATTTAGATCTATATCATTTCAAAAGCAAACAGAGCAGACCCTGATCAGACGGCTCCTACAGTATACGAGATCTGGGTTTATCATGAATATTAATGGAGTAAAGAGTTAATTAAAGTCCATAAAGGTTGGAGTCTATTAAAAACATTCATGGAGTAAAAGGTTAATAATTGTCAATAAAGATTGGAGTCAATCATGAATATTATTGGAATAAAGTGTTAGTTAATGTCCATAAAGGTTGGAGTCTATCACGAATATCATTGGGATAAAAGGTTAATTTAGGTACATAAAGGTTGGAGTCTGTCACGAGTATTATTGGGATAAAATGTTAATTAATGTCCATAAAGGCTGAAGTCTATCACGAATCTTATTTGGATAAAAGGTTAATTAATGTCCCTAAAGGTTTAGTCTATCACGAATATTATTGGGATAAAAGGTTAATTAATGTCCCTAAAGGTTTAGTCTATCACGAATATTATTGGGATGAAAGGTTAATTAATGTCAATAAAGGTTGGAGTCTGTCACGAGTATTATTGGGATAAAATGTTAAGTAATGTCCATAAAGGCTGAAGTCTATCACGAATATTATTTGGATAAAATGTTAATTAATGTCCATAAAGGCTGAAGTCTATCACGAATATTATTTGGATAAAATGTTAATTAATGTCCATAAAGGCTGAAGTCTATCACGGATATTATTTGGATAAAAGGTTAATTAATGTCCATAAAGGTTTAGTCTATCACGAATATCATTGGGATAAAAGCTAACGCGTCGCATGTAAAACTAAATTTGCGACATACAAACTGCAAATACGCAACGGTTATCCCCTGACTATACATTGACATACTTATAAAATGGACAAGAAGAATAAAGGATGACGCCATAGCTATGCACTAAAACTACAGGTACAAAGGAATATATAGACTTAGGAGCCATTAAATATCAAATTATAAATTTATATAAGCAAAGCTGGTATGTAAAAATAAATAGTTCTAACCGCCTGGAGGCATATTGTCTATTTAAATATGACCTTGAATTTGAAAATATCTATCATTTATTCATGTTAACTACACATGACCTACGAAACAAAAGTTTAGAAATCTAATGTGCACAAACAACACAAGATTGCCAGTAATACATTGTATTTACAAATATATTGATTTTGCAAACCAGATACCATAAAATTAAGAAAATAAATAATAATAAAAAAACAAATAACTTAATTCAGCAAACAAATAAACAAATAAATTGATAAATAACAAGATAAATATTATAACATTATAATAAGATATAAAAAGATAAGAATTAGAACAGTATTAGAGTAATCTAACAATATTAGAACAATAAGTAAAAACATAAACAAATAAGTAGAGTTAAAAAGGAGAAGAAGAAATAATATAATATATATATAAAATGAATTATGTATTCGCATCTATCCCAAAGAAACTTCAAATTTCAGACTTTAAAATGTCAAAATTCAAATTCTAGATAGAGCTCTTCTAGGGAAATGAAATGAAAGGGAAAAAACAAAACACACAGCGGAAAGCAAACAGCCAAACATCAAAACAACAACCTAGCTTTCTATTCTAGTCTTTTTTCTTTTTGAAAGAGGTATAGATCTAGCATTGGTTTCGTCTATTGACACGTTCATATATCACAGTGTTGTATTGTTTATCATGGTTGCCATAAGCATACTATGTATGTTTTATTCAATAAAGAAATTGAATTGAATATTAAATTAATTAAATAAAATTTCAGAAATAAATAACAAAATATGTGCAATATTTCTGAAATAATTGATAGTTATTAAGTATTAAACAAAAATATGCTTAAATAATGATGTGAATGAATAGTAGCTGTTGACTTAATTAAATAAAAGTCATTTCACACATTGCCTGAATCCCATTAATGGTCTCTAGTCAATCTGTATAATAATAATGGACTCTTAATTTCAGTCATTTCATGAAATGACTTAAACTTTTAGGCATTTCGTGAAATGACTAAGTGAAACAGTCATTTCACGAAATTACTGAAATTTTCAGTCATTTCATGAAATGACACATTACACAGATTGACTGTAACATATACGCGTATTGAACATTATCACCAACTTGATACTGAGAACACTTCAGCTAGATCTGCAAAATAAACGGACTTATAAATACAGAACTAGAGTGCTCCCTCCATACAACGGCCCTCTCAATAACGATTCCCTCCTTACAACAACGCATGTCACTGTTTCCGAAACAACAAGGCTCCAGAAACAACTTTTTCCATCGTATTTTCTTCATGCATCCATCAAACCCTATGTTGTGACCACTCTTTAGAATCGTCACTTTGTGACGATTCTAAAGAGTGGTCACAACATAGGGTTTGATGGAGGCATAACGGTTTTAGTTCTCGAAATACACCTTATCTGGGGATCTGCAAACAAGTTAATTATGTTTGATTTCCCTCTCTATAACAACTCCCTCTGAACAACACATACAACACATAGCGGGTTCGATAGTGGTCACTACCGTGGCAACCGCCGTGATTAGTATGAAGCCGGGTTTTGGAACGTTAGAGGTTTTAGTATGGCCAATGAATCTGATAACTTTATTTTACGTGAGTTGTGCATTTTAAATAGCGGGTTCGATATTTTAGCATTAGCCGAAACGCATTTAACTGGTGACAATGTGTTGAATATCGATGGGTACCAGTGGTTTGGTCATAATCGTAAAATTATCCATCGTGATGCAAGGACCGGCTCTGGTGGAGTAGGTTTCTTAATTAAGAACTCTGTTTGTGATAGTTTTAGTATTTCTGTTATAAGTGACTCATGTGAAGGTATACTGTGGTTGAAGATGGTACATAAACTCGATAATTTTACTTTACTGCCATGCGTATGTTACCTGCCACCAGAGAATTCATCGAGGCAATTTGATGTGAATAGTTTTTATGAGTGTCTTTTAACTGATATTTACTCATTACAGAATGAAGGTTTAATTTATATATGCGGAGACTTCAATAGTCGCTGTGGCGATTTAGATGACTTTATTGCTGGTGTTGATGATATACCCCGTCGCAATGTTATTGATTTTACAAGTAATTTGTATGGGGGTCTTTTCATTGACTTCTTGATAAATGCAAATTTGTGTATGCTTAACGGCAGAACTGATTCTTCGAATGAGTTTACTTCTGTGTCTGTGAAAGGGTCTGCAGTTGTAGATTACTGTATTGCTACGCAAGCTAGTTTATGTAAGTTTACGGATTTCTCTGTGACATTGACCTCTCAACTTATTAATAACTGTGTGGATATAAGTACTTTAGCACCAACCTGTATACCATACCACTCACTGTTGTCTTGGTATATTGTTTCTAATAGTGAATCTGCTCAAGACGATACTATGTATGGAAATACTGCATACGATAAATTTGATCTTAAGAGAATACCAGACACCTTCTTAAGTGGTCCAGACATTGTATTGCAAGTTAATAATGTAATTGAAAAGTTGGAGCAAGGTTTTCGAACCCAGGGAGATATAGATACATTGTATAATGACTGGTGCAACATTGTAACGCAATCTATGTATACAGATGTTCCGTATAAAACTGTTTCTAGCATTACTAATAATAAGAGGTGTAAGAATGGCAAACCATGGTGGTCACCTATATTGACCAATTTATGGAATGAAATGTGTACGGCTGAGCGCAAATGGTTAAGGTGTTGCCATAGAAGTGATAAAGCGCTGCTGAAAGCTGAATTCGTTCGTAGTCGAAAACATTTTGACCGTGAAGTGCAAAGAGCCAAACGGTATTATTGGTACTCCATGCAAACGGAACTTTTATCTGATTGCAATGTTGATCAGTCAAAGTTTTGGCAGTCAATAGGTAAAATTGGTATTGGACATTGTAAGGGTGCTAGAATACCCATGCAGGTACTATATGAGGATGGTTCAACATCATCTATTTTATCTGATATACTATGTAAATGGAAACATGATTTTAGCTCACTATTTACCAACTTTAGTAACGTTGATATATCTGCTGATGATGATTTTGTTACCGATCAAGGTAATGTACATGTACCATTTAATGACCATATATCAATATTAGAAGTTAAGAAGGCGATTGATAAGGCTAAGCTTAAGAAGGCTACCGGTGTTGATAATATTCCTTCTGAAGTGTTGAAAAATCACACCACTGTGATGCTGCTACATGTGTTATATAATATTTGCTTTGATAAAGGTATTGTGCCTTCGGTTTGGAATAAATGTATAATCAATCCTATACCTAAATCATCATCCGCTGATGCTAGAGACCCTTTATCTTACAGAGGAATATCTTTGACATGTACCATGTATAAACTGTATTGCAGTATTTTGAATGATAGACTTAGTGCTTGGACTGAAGCTAATGGTATTGTTGTAGATGAGCAAAATGGTTTCCGAAGGAAACGTAGTACAACTGATCACATTTCATCTCTTGTTAATTTGGTTGAAACCAGAAAGAAACTTAAGAAATGTACGTTTACAGCTTTTATTGATTTTCGCAAGGCATATGATTTAATTAATAGATCGAAATTGTGGGAACGGTTACGGGATACTGGTGTGTGCGGGAAAATGCTGAGAGCTGTCAGGTCTTTGTATTCATCCGTTTCATCATGTATCAGAATTAATTCGTTTACTACTGATTGGTTTGATGTCCAGTGTGGATTACGTCAAGGGTGTGTTTTATCCCCATTACTTTTTAACTTGTATATCAATGACCTTGCATTGTATCTAAAGTCACTCGATGTTGGTATTACAATAGATGACGAAATTGTATGTATACTTTTATATGCCGATGACGTGGTGTTGTTAGCGGAAACTGCACAAGACTTGCAAACTTTGTTAAATGGTTTACATAGTTGGTGCTGTACTAATGAGATGGCGATTAATACTAGCAAAAGTAATATTGTATGTTTCCGCCCAGAATCGCAGGCACAACCGAACTGTTTATTTAGATGTGGGCAAGAAATATTGAGTGTAGTTGATAGATATAAGTATTTAGGCATTGTCATACATGAGCATCTTGATTTTAATGTTACAGCTAGAATGGTGGCACAAAGCGCTAGTCGAGCGTTGGGTTTACTTATAGCAAAATGCAAGGTAGTAGGTGGGGTCCCTCATAATGTTTTTACCAAGATGTATGACTCAGTTGTTTGGCCAGTTATCGCTTATGGATCGTCTGTTTGGGGTAATAAATCATTTCCTTGCATAAATGCAGTACATAACCGGGCCATGCGATTCTTCCTTGGTGTTGGAAAGTATACACCAAATGCGGCGGTATCTGGGGAAATGGGCTGGGTTCCGCCTGTAGTTCGGCAATGGAAGACAGTTGCCACTTTTTGGGCCCGTTTATCCCATACAGACACTTCCAGACTGAATAAACGTATTGCAGTATGGTCCTGGTCCAAAGCAGTCCGTTGTAGGAACTGGTTTTATTTTGTCCAGAGACAGTTATCCGATTTTAACCTTGATATGTTCTGTAATATAACTATACCAATATATACTAGATCCTTTGTCCATCAGGTTGAGTCATAGACAATGGATAGGTATATAGCTGAGTGGTCACGTACTATCAATAGTACTGTTGGTACTTCTGGAAGAGGTCGCAACAAACTGAGGGTTTACCGGACATTTAAGCAGGACCATGCAGCTGAACAGTACTGTACAATGATTTTACCACCTAGGCATAGGTCTGCTTTGTGTAAATTTAGGTGTGGGGTTGCTCCTATTCGAATAGAGACGGGTAGATATGAAAATCTTCCGTTAGATGAACGCCACTGTCCATTTTGTCACGTAATTGAGGATGAGATACATGTTATTTTAGATTGTCAAATGTATGCTGACATTAGATCAGATATGTTTGCCAAGGCTATGTTACTCGAACCTAACTTTGTAGACTTGAGTAAAGGTACTCAACTTGAACTGTTGTTCACTAGTCAGCCTTTAGTCAGGCTATGTGCCAAAACCTGTTTTAATATTCTTCAGCGTCGTCAGTTTTATTTGTGTAGGTAACTTGATGTATTTATCCATTGTTTTAATTCCTTTTTATGTCTGTCGGTTGGTAGATGCAAATCGGTACTTCTTTGATCATATCAAAGGGGTTAACTGATCTTTTAAGTCGTCTTGTAAGACACGTATTGCTTTTTATGTAAATAATGTCCTCTATTGGTATTATTTTCCCTTACCTTTTAGATATTATTCCATGTGTTTATAGCTAATCAGTTTATCTTTGATCTGATCAAAGGTAATAACGGTTATTTTAAGGCATTTTTTAAATAAACACGTTTAGTGTACTTTTTCCAAATCAGGTTTTAACGGAACAGTTATATTGCAGTTCTTTAACATGAGATTAGCTAGAATCACATGGTTTTTACTATCTGTAAGTAGATGTTACCTTGTGCAATGATGTATGATATATTAATCTACAGTCTCCTATAATTCTTTAAAGAATGGCTGTGTACATGTTATGTTGGTTAACAACCTCTGTTTTGTAGCTATTTACGTATGTACATGGATGAGACTTAAATAAATAAATATATATACAATCTTCGTATCCCAAAGGGTGTCGTTGTAGAGAGGGAGCACTGTAGCCAAGTAGTAATGATTGACTGACGATATATTAATTAGCACTTGGTCTATTATAAAAATGCAATTATAGGCCAGAGTTTGTATATAATTTCAGATCAGAGGCCAGTTATCGGGCGTGCATGAACGCTTCTGTGACAGCAGAATGTAAACCGGGACCGAAAAGGATAATCTTTGAGGAAATTAATTACTCTTTCAAGTTGTGTAACGGGTCAGGAGGACTCTCTGAGTGGGCGGAACGATGTACGTACATGCTTTTCTGTCGTCTGTGAACTATGCAAACGCATTCTGTGTGAATTAGATTTCTATCATTGCGTAATTAGGAAAATATCTGATTCTGCTCAGACGACTCCTACAGGAGCCGTCTCATCTAGGTCCACTGTGTTTGCGAATGCGTTGACCCTTCGCTTGCTATTCACGTCAATATACCTACCGGTAAATAGTGAAGACAAAGATGAGACAGCTCCTGCAGGAGCTGTCTCATCAGGGTCTGCACTATTTACAAGTTGGTTGTGCAACCAGTGCACCCCACAGCAGAGATTGCACAGCGCAATACTTGTATACAGTGCAGATATATGCAATTATACAACAGGGCATGGGTAAAGAAGGAGAAATGTATTTTTAAACTTCAGCAACAGAAGAGTTAAGAAAGTTTATATCGGGTAACGGTTATATACATGTAATAGCCAATTATAGTCAGTTTCATCATAGAAAACGCAAATTCCATTAGTCACCATTTACATATTAATGCCAGATGTCATCTTTAGATAAGAATGCAGAATATTAAAATATACAGTAAACCCTCTCTATAACGGCCACTAAATTACATCAAGTATTTTGTGTTATAAGCATGTGACTGCTTAAAGCAAGGTGGGAGTAAAAAAGAACGCTCTAAATACCAACTAGTTAAGACAATTTGGTGGCCTTTGTAGTGTATCCGTATAACTAAATCATATTCGGTTCACTGTTATATGTGTACATGTATACAGTAAAACCTCTCTAAACCTGAATTCTAGAAAAGAAGAATTTAGCTACTTTTAGGCAGGTGGCTGCTTAATGCAGGGTAAAAGTCACCCAGAAAGCTCTTAGAGGAGCTTTCTGTATGACTTTCACCCTGCATTAAGCTGCCACCTGTCTCGTAAACCGATATCCATACCAAAATTAACGTCCGGTTTAGAAAGCGTTCACTGTATCAACGTTTCTTTGTTGATCGCCGCTCATGCGGCGATCACTAATGGAATGTTCAAAAGTATTTACCCATGTAGGAGGGGTAGCGACAAGTTTTACACAGTCTATTCCGCGTACATCGGTGAGGAGAACCAAATGAATTGGCTCATGAGAGCGTGGCAGAGAATAGTTTCTATCTGCATTATTGATGTAGTGAAATATGTGATGTAAAAACCTTCATACGGTGTTTAAAAAGAAATTTATCAAACAAATGTACAATAATAACAATAATTATGACACTTTTTTCGTCGAAGTATCGACATTAAATGCCAAAAACAGTTTTGTAAACATAAATGAAGCCGGGTCAAAGTCGCAGAATTGAAGCCGGGTCAAAACTATAGTCGTGCACCTGTTTGCGGTGCTCTCGTTCTAAATTATGCCCTTCAGAGATTTTGACATATTACAGTTTTGTTTAATGACCATTGTTTATTGTCCAAAAATGTCGACAAAAGTAATACATACATCAGTATATTTATACACGTGATATACACATGTTAAGTCATGAATAGATTCTAACTCTTTGCTAGTGCCTTTATATGTGAAAGCGATATATCCTAATAGAGAATAATAGGTTAGTGCTGTAGATGGGACTTACATTACAAGACGGGAAAACGTGCTCGAATTTGAAAAATAAGATCATTTGAATCGACAGTCGATATGTTAATTCAAACAGACATGGTTATTATTCTACCGGAGGCTCTACATGGTCAAAATCGAATTCCGTCGTCTCGGTTTCTATTTTTAGATAGGGCTAACGTCACTCGTTAATGGAACTGAACAGGCTATATTTAGGTCTATGACCATCACCGCCCTTGTAAGAGTTCATTGATTAAATTATCATGAGAGTGATAAATGTTGTAATGAAGTTTTATTGTTTTATTTATTTTTATTTAAAAAAGTCGTTTTATTTTTTTTTTATTTAAAAAAGTCATCAATAGGAGTATGTCTGGCCTGATAGCGTAGTTGTTACCACGGTCGCCTATCGTGCAGTCAGCCCTGGTTCGATTCTCACCACTGACGAAACTTTTTTTCTCTCTTTTTCCTTTCTATTTTTTTTTAATGACGGTTTGGGTTTTTACTGGGATAGTTAATGATAATTATCCATATTAAGTGTTTTTTCTTTCAACTTACACGTTATTTTTGGTAAAACAAATTTGTAGAAAAATTAAAAATAGTTCCTGTTGTAAGAAGAAATTCCTACACCTACTATACAAATAAACCTCTACTGTACATATAAACTTAGGTTTATTATGCTACCCCTTTATTACGTCACTAACGGCTGTAGTGACGGGATAAAATATTTATCCTCTTACGTTTTGGTATCGTCAATATGCCTCTGAACCAATCAATGACCGCCCTAGATAATTATTTGTGTCAAGTTTCATGTGGTACTTCCAACAATGCATATGTCATAATAGTTTTACCAGGTATTTACTTGTTACAGTTTGCAACAGAGTTCTTTATCAGCATGCCATAGTATATTTTCTTGTTTACATAGTTATTTGTTTCATAATAAATGACTATATTTTTAATTTATAGCATTGTCTCTTTATTATCACCTTTTTGGAGAAGGGGAGTAGGATATTCATTTATCCTCATTTTTTAGCTCACCAGAGCACGACGTGCTCATGCTGAGCTTTTAGGATCGTTGGATGTCCCTCGTCTGTTGTCCGTTGAGATACCACATTTTGCACTTGATCTCTAAGTAAATTGGTTTGTGTTTTGCCCTGCATGAAATTTAGGTCAATCTCGAATATGGGTCACCTGGGCTCAAAAACAAGGTCACTAGGTCAACTCTTAGAAAAATCTTGTTAATGCTCTAGGAGCTACAAATCTTATTGGATCTTACTGAAATTTTATCAGAATGTGTCTCCATGAAATCTACACCAAGTTCGAATATTGGTCATGTCGGGTCAAAAACTAGGTCACTAGGTCAAATCTTACAAAATCCTAAACACTCTGGAGGCCACATTTTGCACTTGATCTTTAAGTAAATTGGTTTGTGTATTGACCCTGATGAAATCTAGGTCAAGTTCGAATATGAATCGCCTGCAGTTATAAACTAGGCCACTAGGTCAAATCATAGAAAAATCTTGTTCACACTCAAGTGGCTACAAATGTTATCAGATCTTATTGAAATTTTATCAGAATGTTTGTCCACATGCAATCTTGGTCAAGTTCAAATATGGATCATGTCGGGTTCGAAACTAGGTCACTACGTCATTACACTCTAGAGGCTACATATCTCGTTAAGTTTTTAATGAAATGTTGTATTTCAATTGTCTTAACAAAACAGTTCCTTATTTAAAACCTTCCTTGTACACAAATTTCGCGGCGATCCAATGCCTTGCATCAGTATTCGTCTTGTGTTCTATTTACATGCAAGACCTGGCGACGTTTGGTGAATTCAATGTAGATTGTTTGCCCGCTGTGCGAGTGAGAAGCTGTTTGGTAAACATGATGGATCTGGCGATGGGCTTCCCGTTCGGGGATGAGCAACTACTAAACGGGCTGAGAAGAATGGAATCGTACGTACCAAATACAATAAAACCTCACTAAACAGGAATTTTAGTAAAGAGGAATCTAGATACGCTTAGGCAGATTGGATGGCTGCTTAATGCAGGGTGAAAGTCATGCAGAAAGCTCATAGAGGAGTTTTCTGATGACTTTCAGTATCCATTAACCCATTCCCTCATATTGACGACTTTTGACGACTCTGTAAAGGTCACTTTATGAAACCATTGTGATAAATAGAGCATTTGCTCCTATAGGAGCAAATGCTCTATTTATCACAATGGTTTCAAACTACTCAATTCTAAAATTTTCCTTTTCTCTAGTTAATGCTTCTTTTCGGCAGATTTATTCAAAGAGGTTGTATCTAAAAATAGCCACATGATACGTTTTTATAAGAATGTATAAAGCAAATTGTGTGGATCTTGATCAGAAGATTATTTCATAAACCCTTCGATTAATTTATACAGTGACACTGTTTGCATATGTCCCTTTTTTTTCCCTGTTCGATATTCATAATAAATAAATGACATCATGGATGTTTATTAGCTGATTTTTTTTATAATGTAAACTTTTCAATTATTTTTTTTCTTTGACAAAATCTATATTAGATGTTAAAAGCAAACAGAGCTGACCCTGATCATACGACTACTATAGGTGCAGTCTGATCTGGGTATACTCTGTTTGAAAATGTGTGAAACGACGTCTATATGATGGAAACGGTTAAACAGTGTTTCGGTAAAACACTAGCCATTTTATTAACTTTATTAGCCATTTTATTTACTTGGAATATCACGTGATACGGTAGACTGATAACCATTGGTCAATTTCAGATTCAAACGAAGCTACTTTGACTGTTACAAAGATGCGTTAGAAAACGACACGCCGACCGATGTAAACTGTCGAGACAAAGACTTGAGGAGAACTTATGTTTCGCTTGTAGTTCGGCGTATGATTGGACCTCGACTCTTTGGACTGCACATGGATAATGATGACGTGAATGACATTGAAACTCTGACGGTGAGTATGACAGAAGACCTCAACTAAGAGTCAATGTATAAACGGTTATTTAACCCATTTGCTCCCACGATCCTATATATGGGACGTAGGCAAACAGTGTAGACTCTGATCAGACGCCGCATAATGCGGCGTCTGATCAGAGTCTACAGTTTGCTGATAGGACTTTCAATATAAAACAAAACAAAAATGAACAATTAGGCCAGACATCCCTTTGATAAAAGATAGACTAATCCAATATATAAGCATGGAAGAATCCACCGGGAGCAATGGGTTAAAACTGTACCCAGCTGTTAAAAAATCTGATCAAAGTAAGATCTGGTGCAGTTTTGACTACGACCATTCCATCAAGCCTTTGGGAAACTATTGACAGAGTGTCAAACAGCTTGGCTCCTGATCAGAGGCCGAGTTACTCGTTATCCGTTACTCATTATCGCCCGCCGAATGCGGAGGGATATAGTTTTAGCATTGTCCGCCCGTCCGTCCATGTGTGCGTCCGTCCGTCCGTGCGTCCCGGAGTGATGTCTTTGGAGTTTTTCATTGAAATTGTGTAAATATCTAATACCATTACATGTATATAAATACCACATCCTATGGAGGGCGACAGCACGTATTTCAAACCCGAATTGGTAATGTTCACCGAGGCGAAAACCGAGGTGGACATAACCATATCGAAGGGTGACTATACGTGCTGTCACCCACCAATGGATGTGATATTTATTTTATTATACCGAACATCACAGTCATTTTCATCACCAAAAAGATTTATTCAATAAACAGTTTGAAACAAAAGTTATACTCGGTGCTTAACGCTTTCGGTGCCGAATTTCTAAATGCCGTCTGCAATCCAATTTTGTGAAATGATTCCGTACAAAAAGGAAATGAGATAAATAAATGCAAATTTCAAAGGAAAATGCACACCATTATGTAGAAATAGAGATTGAGACAAAAAGTGAAGTCCCTGATCAGACGCCGCCTTGAAAAGGCGGCGTCTGATCTGGGACTGCACTATTTGTCGCGGTGCATTTATGCGACATTGGCGGTGAAAGGGTTTAAATCACGGAACAGCTTCACACTTCTATTCATTACAAGCTTGGTACTGGCGTGAGTGTTTTTCTGTCCAATCTTACCAGATCCTCCTCCGAAAAATGCAAAAACGCGACATTTCTCAAATGATTAAGAATAAACAAAAAACAAAACTTTCAAAATGGCGATTGGTGAACAAATTGCAAGCGTCGAATGACGTCAGTCGGATGACGTGGATGACGTCACGCATACAATTTAACAATCGCTCACTGATCTAGACCTAATGTTGCTCGCACGAGATAATGTTGCATGGAACAGTACAAATTGTTTCATGGCAGGTATATGGAAAATTGAGGTATAATAATATATAAATATAACATTCTATGGAGAGTGACAGCACGTTTTGTCCACCCGAGGTTAATAATGTTCACCGAGGCGTTAGCCGAGGTGTAGGCCTACAATACCATACCGAGGGTTGACAATATGTGCTGTCGCTCTCCATATGATGTGATATTATTTTATTATACCGAGCAGCATAATCAATTTCGTTATCATAAAGATTTATTTAATAACAACAATAAACAGTTTGAAACAAAAGTACATGCAGGAAACACCGCATACAAAACACGCAACCGCACAAACAGCACCACTACGACAAACAGCAAATGTACATGTATATAAAGGACACAAAGAGACGCACGGACATAACAAACAAACAACAGGGGGAAGATGGAAGTACCGCCTTGGAACGGTCAGTAACAAATGACAGAATGTTGACCGCTACGTATCAATCACATTGACATTGGAACACATGAGTTATGGCCATTTGTTTGCCAAAATGTAACGTATTTGCGTGTCTGGAGCCATTTCTCAGAAATTGTTTGGAGGTTTTCTATGAAATGTTGTGTAAATGTTAAGTAGCATGCGGTTATGCAAGTATCATTTATATTTCCCCAAGAACAACAGAATTATTGCCCTTTGTTTGCGAAAATTGTAACCATTTTGTCTGCCCGGAGCCGTTTCTCAGAAAATGATTATTTTTTTCTATGAAACTTTATAAAAATGTTTAGTAGTGTAAGGATATGTGGCTCTCTGCTTTGAGCCATATCTCAAGAAACTATATGGGTTAATAGCATAATGATATGTGGCTCTGCAAGTATCATTTATATCGATTTTGGAACACTAAAGTTATTACCCTTTGTATGCGAAAAATGTAACATTTTTGTCCGTCTGGAGCCATATCTCAGAAACTATATGGATTTTTTCTGTGAAAATGTGCAGTAGCATAAGGACATGTGACTCTGCAAGAAACATTAATATTGACCATGGAACACGAGAGTTATGGCCCTTTGTTTGCGAAAAATGTAACATTTGTGTCTGTCCGGAGCTATACCTCAGAAACCATTTGGAGTTGTATACTATGAAACTTTGTGTAAATATTTAGTACCGTTAGGAAATACGGCCTAGCAAGTATTACTCACATTTACCATGGAACAACAGAGTAATTCGAGGGCTTGGTGCAGAACTATTCTAACTCCTTCACAAAAGTGAAGGAGTTAGAATAGTTTTGCACCAAGCCCTCGAATTGCACTTTAAGTTTCGAACACCGTGTTGTCCTTTTGTCAACAACTCAGTTAACTAAATACGTCAGCGCTTGGAGTAAGGAATTATCACGTCATACATATTAATTAGACTATTTCTATAATTGCCTATGGACACATGATATTTTGACTCATACAGAGGCTGTAGAATTAGATCTACATCATACCATAAGCAAACAGAGCAGACCCTGATCAGACGGCTCCTATAGGATCTGGGTGTACTCTGTTTACAAATGTGTATAAAGGCGTATTTATGGAAAAAAGGGTTAAAAATTCTGAAGGGAGGTGATCCCCCGAAAGCAAAAATTGCAACACAAAAAACGAAAATTGCAGACTCGGTTTTATTGAGTCTGTTCATGAGCAGTAATTGAAAGTGCGACACTGCTCACACCCCCTAGCACCGGCTTAAGCGGTATTCAATTCTCAGAACAAGAAGTACTGAAATTCATGATTTCGAAGGATCAGAAGGTATAACAACACTGAGAGTGAAGTACGGGGCGACGTTTTACGTAAGTCTGTTTCTGTAGGAGCCGTCTGATCAGGGTTTGCCTTGTTTGTGTCAGATTACACAGTGTTTGCCATGGCCAGTGTATAATTGTAAAAACATACACTTATAATATTCACACAAACATTGCTCACATGAATAAATACGGGAGAAAAGGGTTTAAAAGAGTTGGAAGAAGTCTTAAAGTTTAAATCCTAGTGCAATCATAGTACAAACTCGGATACTACGAAATTTTAGTAATGAAGAATGTATGTCTTTGTAGGCAGGTGGCTGCTTAATGCAGGGTGAAAGTCATGCAGAAAGCTCCTAGGGGAGCTTTCTGTATGACTTGCACCATGCATTAAGCTGCCACCTGTGTTAAATATCAATAAAGGTACCTATTTGAGTGTTCGCAGTATCTGGCTTTTACTGTATACGTTAAATGACGTCACATCTGTGCCCGTACTGTTTTCCAGAATTCAGACGGTTCTATGTGGATATTGCTTCAATATTTCATCAGCTGTTCTTCAAATGATGTATCTTTACAGGCACAGACGGGTGGTTCACAACAGTTGCAGGACCTGGACCCCTTCTTAACAGGTTTATTCTAGACCAACGTTTGGCAGTGAAGGGAGAAATTAACTTTCGGACTCGTTTAAACATTCTTAGGCGATCGTTTTACAGTAATAGGAAAATCAGCTTAAAATTGGACTCGTTAACACATTCTTAGACAATCGTCTGACAGTTATAGGGAAATCGGCTTTTGGAATCGTTAATACATTCTAAGACGATCATCTGACAGTGAAGGGGAGACTTTTGGACTGGTTAATGCATTCATTCAGTGGTAATGTTTATGAAAGAAAAATATTGTAATATTAAACAAACAAAAATTGTAGCAGACGACAACTTTTGAAGACGACAATATTTTGCAGTACCAGTCTGAAATATCCAGTATTAGACCGCGAGTCATTATAGAGATGTTTTACTGTACACTTTGTGTTTAACCCTTTCCTTAACCCATTCCCTCATAGGCTATTTTTAGACCATACCTCTTTAAATAAATCTACCGAAAAGGAGCATTAACTAGAGAAAAGGAAAATTTTATAATATTGTAGTTTGAAACCATTGTGATAAATAGAGCATTTGCTCCTATAGGAGCAAATGCTCTATTTATCACAATGGTTTCACAAAGTGACATTTACAGAGTCGTCAAAAGTCGTCAATATGAGGGAATGGGTTAATTAGAAACGCATTTTCAAGCATTTTTGAACAGAGTAGACCCCGGTCAGATGGCTCTTAATGGAACCGTCTGATCACGGTCTGCTCTGTTTAGTTTTGACATTATATAGATCTGATTATACAGTTTTTTCCAAAGTAAAACATTCCTTTGAAAAGTTTACATTATAAAAAATCAGCCAAATAAATATTCACGACGTCATTATTTTTACATGAATATTGAACAAGGAAAGGGTTAAATAAGATGTCGAGAAACCACGAGCTTACTGTGAATGAAAATATGATAATTCTTACAAACACTTGGACGCGTAGATCACACGTCCAGTGATTCGACGTCTCATAAGGAGCCCCCTCATCAGGGTCTACACTGTTTGTCAGGCTAACGCTTTCTTTAAAAAATCTCTATATATTTACGGTGAGCTTGACATGTTTTGATGTTGGAATGGTCCATTTAAAATTTCAGCGTTGAACGAGTGGACACAATTAAAAAAGCCGTCAAATCTATTCTACGGTTTCAATATTCTTTAGCTTAACCCTTTCCCTCATATAAACATGTTTTCACGCATTTTCAAACAGAGTAGACCCAGGTCAGACGGCTCCTATAGGATTGCTTATACAAAGTCATGTACATGACTTAAACACGAGATGTACCAATAGCCTTCATGTGTATCCTTTTTTTTCCTTCAATAAAATATTACAGCAATTTCCGTGTGTTGTTTGTGTCTTGTAAAATTCGCACCTACTGGTTCCAAGTTTGGTTTGACCCCTATAAAAAGATCTAATTGTTGGTCTGTAAGGCAGGTGGTGACTTAATACTGGCCAAAAGTACTGCATAAAGCTCCTATAGGAGCATTCTGCATTACATTTGCCCTGCATTAAGCAATCAGTGATCCTGCTTTTTCAATGAATGAATGGTGGCTTAACCCTTTCCCTGTTCTATTGCAAACAGAGTAAAACCAAGATCAGACGTGTCCAGTTTAAGCCCTCTGATCGGGGTCTGCTCTGTTTGAATATGGTGTAACATAGATACGATTCTACATTTTCTACTACGGCCAAACTATTTGCCCATGTACTATTATAACAACCAATCTAATTAATATTCATGAGCCATTATTCCTTAAATACAAAATGTGGACGAATTCCGGTCAGTAAACTCCCTCTCACACATCGATGACCAACTACAGTAAAACCTCTCTAAACCGGAAGTCCAAATTAGTATAAATATTGGTCTTGGAGACAGGTGGTAGCTTAATGCAGGATGAGAGACATGCAGAAATCTCCTCTAGGAGCTTTCTGTATTACTTTCACCCTGCACTAAGCAGCCACCTGACTAACGCACCTAAATTCTTCTCAACTAGAATTCCGGGTAAGACGGGATTTACAGAAGAGGTCTAGGGGTGGATGGTGACTGACTTGGTGCACATGACGGAATCTGTTGAGAAAAAAATCCAATACGTTTGTTCTGTACTAACCCATTTGCTCCCACGATCCCATATATGGGACGTAGGCAAACAGTGTATACTCTGATCAGACGCCGCATAATGCGGCGTCTGGTCAGAATCTACACTGTTTGCTGATAAGAAATTCAATATAAAACAAAACAAAAATGCAAATTTAGACCAGACATCCCTTAGATAAAATATAGACTAATCCAATATATAAGCATGGAAGAATCCACTGGGAACAAATGGGTTAACCCTTTCCCTCATATATTACGCATTTGCTAACAGAGTAGACCCAGATCAGAAGGCTCCTATATATCAGGGGTTGCTTTTTTGCTTTTGACATGATATATAACCGACTGCATGACGCAATAACATAAACTCTCTCTCTCTCTCGCTCTCTCTCTCTCTCTCTCTCTCTCTCTCTCTCTCTCTCTCTCTCTTTCACTCCCTCTCTCTCTCTATCTCGCTCTCTCCCCCTCCATCTGCCTGTTTCTATCAATGTCTCTTTCTCCGTGTGCGTCTGTATGTCAGTCTGTACACCTGTATCTCAATATGTCCGTCTATATCTTTGTATCTCTCTTATGAGTGCATCCAGCAAATTGTCGTCTGCAGATATAATTGTCTGTTTCAATACAGTAAATCCCCTCTAATGAGACCACCAAAATGAGGTATAATTCTGGGTCTCAGAGGCAGGTGGTAGCTACAGGAGCTTTCTGCATTACTTTAGTCCTGCATTAAGCAACCATCTGCTTTTATAAACATTAAAGTGCTCGCTTTAGAGGTGTTTTACTGTATTTCAATGGTATTTATCCAGCGTTCACTCGATGGCTTGTCTAGTTGCAAACTCTTCGCAACTTGCAAATTGTTGTAGACATAATTTCATAAAAAATAAAAATCTCATAAATTTTGAGTTGAGTGCCTACTTTAGACAGAAAATGACAATGTGTTTAATTCGTCTATTACGTCTAAAATTTTGGACTGCTGAAAATATTAATGTGCATTTTTATCTCTTTCTTTAACACTTTCCATGCTGAATATTCATATTAGGAAATAATGACACTGTGGATATTTATAAACTAATATTTTTTATATAAGCAAACATAGTATACCCTGATCAGACAACTGCTACAGGAGCCGTCTGATCTGGATGCACTCTGTTTGCAAAGGCGTGAAATGTGTATTAGAGAAAGGGTTAAAACCCACCTAAATGAGAGTCAAACAGTTTGAATATACAGCATAACCTTTCTATAACGGCCACTAAATTATGCTAATCCGTTGGTATTTAGGGCCGGTGGCTGCTTAAAGCAAGGTGAAAGTAAAACAGAACGCTCCTATAGGAGCCTTCTGTTTTACTTTCACATTGCTTTAGGCAGCCACCTGCATTTAACACAAAATACTTGATGTCATTTAGTGGCCGTTATAGAGAGGTTTTACTGTAACATCCACTCAGTCGGCGGGTCATCTGGGTCCATGCTTATAAAGCATTTTAGTTGAGTCTGAGTTCGTTCTCAAGCCTCTGATTGGTCAGATTTGAGTTCTCAACCTTTTGATTGGTCAGATTTGAGCCAAAGGCTCAAATCTGACCAATCAAAAACTTGAGAACGAACCCAGACTCAACTAAAAGTATTATAAGCATGGACCCAGGGCTTTTGCAACAGATAGTTAACCCTCACAATGCGGGAAACGAGCCACTAATGCCCTTTGCAAACAATGTAGACCTAGAGGAACCCTCTCACCAGGATCTGCAATGTTCGTCATGTTACTCTTTTCTTTAGAAAAATCCCAGCGCTGTAAGGGTTAAATGTTTGCGTAAGTAGAGAACAAAATGTTTCCAAAATATCTGACGAATTTGATGAATTCAAAATAGAAGAGTAACCATTTTCGCCGCGTTATTAGATATGACCCGTCGTTATCAGCCCGTTATATTTGACATTAACATTTCCACCGCCATAGGCGAATCCGTGATAGCCTTTGCAAATAATATGGATCCAGAGGAGTCTCCCCAAAGATCCAGACTATTTGACACGGATTATATATTTCTATAAAAATTTTTAAAAGAAAACCCCCACTTTCAAATTTTAAGCAGAAAATAATCTTAGAACAGAGGTCCAGATAAGATGCGTACATCAAAACATTTTCAAGAACAATTTCTTTATTTCTCCACCAAACCCTATGGCGTGACTACTCTTTAGAATCGTCTCCTCGGGACGATTCTAAAGAATGGTCACACCATAGGGTTTGATGGAGAAATGACGATTTTAGTATTTAAGTACACACGTTTGTCAGTTGCTCTGTTAGCAGACGAACTTTGGTGGCTAAAAGTGTTCAGGACAAAGGCGTTAAATGGTATGATCATGTGACCCATCATAAGTACAATTTGCATATCAAGCATGCCTTAAAGCTGCATCAGATAGAATCAACATTTTCCGACATTGGGTGCAGTACTATTGCGCGAGGTGTCCTCTGATATAGAATGATGTTTATTTCTTCATTAGGTAAGCTTGTTGATTTTTTTATATTTTTTAAATTGTTACCTCGCTGATCAAATTTAGATCCAGTTTAATCAAGCTTTTCGGAAACTATTGATCGAGTGTTATACCTACTGAATATTCATTGACAAAATAGTTATAATGAAATATGGAAGGTGGAGATTTGTAGCCATTTTAGAAACACGTTTATATGAGGGAAAGGGTTAATTTAGGATTAATTATTTCGCTGTCAATGTCGCATCTGTGATTACCAGGTGCGGATCCAGGATTTCAGATGGGGGGGGGGGGGGGGGTTAGCATTTTAGCGGGGTGGGGGCGTAGCTTTTTAAAAGTTGGATGAAATCACTAGATTCTTTGTAATACATATTGAAAAAGAGCGTAATTGAGGGAGGAAAAAAATCAGATTAAATCATTGTTTGATTGATCTTTATTAGACCTAGATTTAATAAAATTACTCAAGAAAGTTTGTTTGGGCAAATCCGCGCCTGAAGTAAAGCTTAAAGTGAAAATTGCAACAGACGACAAAGTTTGAAGACGACAAAAGTTGGAAGAGTAATGAAGAAATATTCAGTATGAGCTTTCGACATTACGTTCGTTCTGCATTAAGCCACCGCCTACTAATAAAGACATAAAATTATCCATCAAGTGGTCTCTTTAGAAGGTTTTTACTGTAAGTCTAATAATGGTATAGAAATAAATTGCAGTAGAACCCTTCTAAACAGGAATTCTAGAAGAGAAGATTGTATATACTTATTAGGGAGGTGACTGCTTAATGCAACTGAAAGTCACACAGAAAGCACCTAAAGGAGCGGCTTTAAGCTGCTACCTGTCTACATGACCGATATTTATACTGAATTGAACGTTCGGTTTGGAGGGGATTTACTGTATTTACATACATTAGTGCTCATCTTTTCTACCGATCTGCATTGTGTGGGTTTAGCTAATAATATGGTGATTCTATTTCAACAGGAGTCGTTCTGACTGGGCTCGTTACGGTTGCCCTGGCAACTGACCATTGTCACCAGTTTAATACCGTATCGGGAGACGTGGAATACTGTCATGCCACCCACTTTCGCCATATTAGCTACATGATCAGCTTTGATAACAGCACCGAGCTGATGTGGGTGTATGAGGACGATTGTCGGTAAGGATGGTTTGAACAATGACAGACAACAATCGTGCTTATTGTCGCTCATAGTCGCTTTTTTACCCTTCCCTCCTGGACTATTCTAGACCCATCCTCATTGAATAAATCTACCGATTATGGGGCATTTACTGCAGAAAAGTGAAAAATAAAAACTGTGTAGTTTTGAAACCATTGTGATAAATAGAGCATTTGCTCCAATACAGCAAATGCTTTATTTATCAAAATGATCAAAAACAATTCTAGTTATTGATTACATGAATATGCATACAGGCATATAGGAGCTTTCTGCATTTATTTAGCCCTGTATTAAGCAACCATCTGCTTATTAAGACTCCAGTGTTCAAGAAATGAATGAGCACTTAGGCAAGTTCTACTGTATAGTAGCCAACAGTCATCGTTGTTTATAAGCCCCCATCCCTTTTAACCCTTCCCCTGTCCTAAATTTATTCCAAATTTCAATACGTACTGAACAGTCATGGACAAAATAGTTATCGCGAAATACAGTGAAACCCATCTAAACCGGAATTCTAGTAAAGAAGAATTTAGATACTTTTAGGCAGGTAGCTGTTTAATGCAGGGTGAAAGTACATGTAAGAGCCATGCAGGAAACACCGCATACAAAACACACAACCGCCCAAACAGCACCACGACGACAAACAGCATATGTACATGTATATAAAAGACACAAAGAGACACAAAGAGACACACAAAGACAAAACAAACATACAATAGGGGGAGATGGAAGTACCGCCTTGGAACGGTCAGTGACAAAAGTCACGGAGGTGGGGGAGGAGGGGGGGTTAAACCGGTTTTTGGGCGCCCAACCTCACATTTATTCCATCTCCACCCTAAAAGACAAACAGTGTAAATCAACAGAAGAACAGGCTCTAGCGAAACGAATACGTTGAGATATATAAACCCCGTAAGATAGGACACGGGGAACATATCCATCAAGGTGAGGGAAATTTACAATATCAAAATCAAAATCATTTCTTTTGTCATAAATTTTAGAAGAAATTATTCCATTGTCAATTTCAAGGTCTAGATCGAGAAAAGCCGCACAAGTGTCGGAAGGGTTAACTTTATTCAATGTGAGTTCTTTTAGGTAAGTGGTAGGAACCAAAACATCAAATAAATTATCTAAATTGTGGGTTCAAACTCAACATGAAATTTCTCTCATAGCAGTACAAAAACAAATCGGCGACAAGTGGTGCACAATTCGTACCCATAGGAATACCAATCACCTGACGGTATATAGCATCCCCATAACGTACAAATATGTTATCCAGAAGATAGGTTAGTGATTCACAAACTTTTAAGCAATACCAATTGGTGTAATATTTCATCGGCTCGTCAGTAAAGAAGGTTTTTTCAGCATTACATGCGAGAAATTATGTTTTTTCTCTGGCAAATATTTTCATTAAACATTAAGCTTGTAAATTTACCTTTAATTAGATCATGAGGAAGGGTTGCTTTCCTAGAGTAGCTTTCTGTATGACTACCGGTATCACCAAGCATTAAGCAGCCACCTGTCTCTAAGACTGATATTTAAATCAAATTTAGCGTCTGGGTTAAAGAGGTTTTACTCTATAGAAGGCGGAGCAGACTTGTATATCAATGAATATAGATATGGTGATGAATAAATGTATCATACAGAAATGCCTGTTTCTTTAAAACCGACAGAGACATTCTTTACAGCATGCAGTGATAAGTTTGTACATAAATTAACCCATTCACTCCTAGTGACGCATTTTGGTGCCTCTGTAAAAGTCACATTTTGAAATCATTGTGACAAATAGAGCATTTGCTCCTATGGAGCAAATGCTCTATTTGTCACAATGATTTCAAAACTATGTAATTCTAAATTTCTCCTTTTCTAGTATTAATGCTCTTTTTCGGTAAACTAATTCAAAGAGGTTGGGTCTAAAAATAGTCTAGGAGAGAATGAGTTATGCCAAAAATGATATAATGTAAATTAAGACCACAATGATATAATGATTTGTAAATATGTTCAATAATACATTCAGCAATTAGTTCAATGTCACGTGTATGCTACGAGAGGCACCAGTTAAACACCATTATGCCTTGAATTCTGTCTCTTTTTTCTGTCTATTCTAGTTTTACTTTACATTGCTTTTCTGCTGGTGTATTGTAATGTATGTACATGTCAGTACATTGTGGTCTCCTCAAAGGTTGATACTATTAATAGAGATATCTTTTTTTCAATCACCATTGCTGTGATGTACTGATGCGGATAACGCCAACGAAATATGTCTACAAATATTCAAATGATCTGATAGATCATGCAGTCTACACATAATCAGTTTAGTTTACTTAACCATTTCGTCGCCAAATTTCTAATTGTCGTATGCAATCCATTTTTTGTTAAATCATTCGGTACAATAAGGAAATGAGATAAATAAATGCAAATTTCAAAGGAATAAAGCACAGGTACAGAACTAGAGATTGAGGCAAAAAGTGCATGAAGTCCCTGATCAGACACCGCCTTGAAAAGGCGGCGTCTGATCTGGGACTCCGCTATTTGTCGTGATGCATGTATGCGACTTCGGCGGTGAAAAGGTTAATAAGTTCAAGTTATTGATTCATTTTGTTCTTTGATTAAGTTATACTATTAAATCATTTCATGACCCTTTGTCAAGCCCAAATAATAATATATGAATAAGCAAGTATGCAAATAGTTTGAATAGATCTTAATCATTCAAGTTTTTATTGAACGTGGTTTAAACATGGAAATTGAAATAGTATATTTTTGTATCTTAGTTGTAAATTTGTTTTCACACCGGCAGGGGATGCACAATCGGGTCCGTATACGGAAAACACCATTAATAATAATAACAAATACTTTCTTTAATGAGGGAACACATTTGGTAATAGCCAATCTTTCACGTGGCTCTCAAAACTTATTTACAATGAAGAATAAAATCCAGTCACAAGACATTACAATACTGGATATCAGGGTCTGCACTATTTACAAATTGATTGTGCAACCAGTGCACTCCGCAGCAGTGATTGCACAGCGAAATACTTGTACACAGTGAAGATATATGTAATTATACAACAGGACATGGGTAAAGAAGGAGAAATGTATTTTAAAATTCAGCAAGAGAAGGGTTAAATCATAATTTGAAAAATGTTCAATATGTTTAGATGTATCTCCAATTTATTTCGGTGTATTTAAAGCATACCAGATGATTAAAAAATTAATTTCGACAGTTTTTAAATATTTTCCTTCTTTCAGTTTGATTTTCACATTTATATTCACGAATATGCTAATGAACTGATTAAAAACATGATATTCTAAATCAAAGACGAGTGTATATCTTTTATGTTGTTTGGTAACAGATTGATAATGTTAGTTCCCAGCTGCCTAAGGCCCTTTGGTATAACGCTATTATCTTCTCAATGCGCTGACGCTGTCCGGACGTACGTTGCTATGGAAACTCTAAAACTTAATAAAATGCATATACACATGTACCCCAAAGAGACACTTTTACATAATATCAGCTAGATTAGACTCCTGGAGGAGGTTTAATGTATGGGGATGTATTTCTGTACATTTGGAGCATCACAAATGATTTCAGATCTAGTTTTCACCATTTTCTGTTTTTGTTATATATTAATTAGCAAAATCGAATTCTTAATTAAGGACCATTATCTTGCCTTCATTTTGACACCAGTTTCTAGCCCTTAACCCTCGAAATAGCAAAGATATAATACATTATAGCCTTTACCCACCGTCGTTGTCCAGACGAACGGTTGCCATGAAAACTCATATCAGGAATGCTTTTTTTCATGAGAACATTTTTTATTTCCATTCAGCAGACCCTACCAAACACTCTGGTACCCATGAAAAAAAGTCATATGGGGGATGCACGGTAACCCTATCTGGTCCCGGGGTATAGGCAAACAGAACAGGTCCTGAGCTTACGGCTCCTACAGGAACCGTCTGATCTGGCCTTGGTCTATTTGCTAAGGCGTATAAAGGCGCTTGTATGCGGGAAACGGTTAAAGATATCCATCCCTTTATTTGTTACTCATGATGTATAGTAAAACCTCTCTATAACGGCCACCAAAATGTGTTAATTAGTTGGTATTTAGGGCAGGTGACTGCTGAAAGCAAGGTGAAAGTAAAACAGAACGCTCCCATAGGAGCGTTCTGTTTTACTTTCACCTTGCTTTAAGCAGTTACCTGCCTTTAACACAAAATAATTGATGTAATTTAGTGGCCGTTATAGAGAGAGTTTACTGTACTTGCAGCCATCTTGAAGCCTATATTAGCTGCATGGACAACTTTACCGAGGGCTGTAGTAATACGGAAGCAATTATGACGGAAGTAAGGCAGTCCATGAATATTTGCAACGGAACTCAAGTCAGCGACTGGTTCACAAACAGTATGTATTAATCCTTTGTCTGATAGAGACTGCTTTTGACGACATGCAAACAGAGTAGACCCTGCTATAGAGGAGCCGTCCGATCTGGGTATATCGTGTTTACTTATGAAATAATATACATGTAGATTTGAATCTATAGTTTCTATTGTGGTAAAGTTCATTATATCGTTATTTAAGTGCAATTCGGCCAATATATTATGTCGTGGTATAAGGTTCATTATATCATTATTTAAGTTCCACTCGGCCAATATTTTCTTTCATGATAAAGATCATTATATCGGTATTTAAGTGCAACCCGGCCAATAGATTCTGCCATGGTGAAGTTCATTATATCATTATTTAAGTTCCACCGGCCAATAGTTTCTCAAACAATTAAGTAAGTGGGATAAAAGTTTAAATTAACCACAATGGCTTTTCAACTGACGTCATTGCTGATATCATGCGAAGTTGTTTTTGTTATTGCTGTTGTTGTATCCGGGTTTTACGTTGTTTAAACAGTAATTCAGTCATATCGCGATGTCCAGCTAATGTACAGGTGGAGGAAGACACAAGAGGTGTTCCCGTGCACGGAGCAAATTGCATTGTTTCGTGTACAGAAGAGCATCCGGGTAAAATCAACGACCTATCGCAACGCGAGCTTGAAAGCTCCCTCACATGAAAAATCCATAAAAAGCACTGGTGGTAGTTAATTTACGCACTCAGAACTTGTTTTGTTACAGTTATCGCCCCTGTCTTCGACCGGTTCAGCATGGAATGTTTCCGCATGATGCACTTACCATCTGTGTGCAACGAGGTTATAGACGAGATGGATCTAGACTTTCCAACTCACAGAACTACAACAGAGGATGGGATAAAACTCATAAAGCAGTATGTGTATATAATAAACCCCTCTATAATGGCCACTTTATGCATACACAGCTGTCTGTAACAGCAGGTGCTTGCTTAATGCAGGACGAAAGTAATACAGAAAGCTCCCACAAGAGCTTTCTGCATTACTAGCGTCCTGCACTTAGCTACCACCTGCATTTAAGACTCTTCGTTGATCACACTAGAGGGGGTTTACTGTATAAAAGAACCACAATACACCTCTTTACAGCGACCCCTTCAAAAGAAGTCTTATTCATGGTCTTTATTCTTAGCCAACCATACACAATCGTTCGTTCAAAGTTTATATAAACTATTGAAAAAGTGTGACACAGCTTGGATCCTGATGGAACTCTGAGTTTCCCGGCATATTGTCTGGATTGAAACTGTTTCCAATGCCTACCAGGCTGCGCTTAGCAGGTATAATGTTAATCCGTTAATCCGATATGGTTGCGTGTCAGCTTCTCAGATTGATAATATTGAAAACAAAACCTCAGTAGGAGAAACTTAAGAAAATTCCCTACTTTCTTTGAATAGTACATACCCTCATTAACCCTTCGCTTGCTATTCACGTCAATATACCTACCTGTAAATAGTGAAGTCCCAGATGAGACAGCTCCTGCAGGAGCTGTCTCATCAGGGTCTGCACTATTTACAAATTGATTGTGCAACCAGTGCACTCCACAGCAGTGATTTCACAGCGAAATACTTGTACACAGTGAAGATATATGTAATTATACAACAGGGCATGGGTAAAGAAGGAGAAATGTATTTTAAAATTCAGCAAGCGAAGGGTTAACCCTTTATTCCACGAATAGGGCCTACACCTTTCTACACATTTGCAACAGAGTAGACCCAGATCAGACGGTTCCTTCAGAAACCGTCTGAACAGAGTGTGCTCTGTTTACAGTTTCTGCAATCGCCAAAAATGTGTGTGTCCATGAGCTATCATAACAATTAATCTAATTAAATTTCATGATGTCATTATTTCTTAAATGAATATTCATAACGTAACGATACAAGTGAAGCTAATCTTATATAACATGTATTTAAGCCTCTAAGCGCCAGTGAATTAAAATGTACTCAACAGTTCTCCTAGGAACTAAGACATACATATTTTACTTAGTTGTCTAAATTATTCATATGAAGCTTTATGAATATGGGCTCTCGACTCCAGATAAGTATATTCTATGAACCAGACTATTTTTATTGGATGGTGAGTTTCTGCAGTGTCTCTTTATTCTCGGATAAATATGGATAAGAACTTAAATCGAGTTGTTTATAACTCTGGACAGTGTCAAAGAAGTACAGTATAACCTCTCTATAACGGCCATTAAATTGTGTTAATTAGTTGGTATTATGGGCAGGTGGTTGCTTAAAGCAAGGTGAAAGTAAAACAGAACGCTCCTATAGGAGCGTTCTGTTTTACTTTCACCTTGCTTGAAGCAGCCATCTACCTTTAACTAAAAAAACTTGATGTCATTTAGTGGCCGTTATAGAGAGGTTTAGAGAGGTGGTATTATTTCTTCTTTAAAGCAATGTATACTTCTCTGGCAGCTTCTGTCCGACTTGCATCATTCATGAACCCTTTCCATCATATAAACACCTTTTCCTGTAGGAGCCGTCTGATCAGGGTCTGCTCTGTTTGTTTATGAAAGCATATACTAGTAGATATTATCGTGCGAATTTTGTATGTAGCCAAAATTTTAATTTTAATTTTTACACTATAAATATTGAGGTAATGAATATCCATGAAGTGATCAATTGATGAGTAAATGCTTATTAGGGAAAAGTCTTGACCCATTCCCTCATATTGACGCCTTTTGACGCCGCCTCTTTAAAAGTCACATTTTGAAACCATTGTGTTAAATAGAGCATTTGCTCCATAGAAGCAAATGCCCTATTTATCAGAATGGTTTCACAACGTGACTTTTATAGAGGCGTCAATATGAGGGAATGGGTCAAAGGGCGTCAATATGAGGGAATGGGTCAAAAGGCGTCAATATGAGGGAATGGGTCAAGACTTTTCCCTAATAGACATTTACTCATCAATTGGTCACTTCATGGACAATTCTAAAAATTACATTTTGCTAGTAAATTTTCCCTTTTTGGTACCCTTATTCTCAAAATGGTTAGGTCTAAAAATAGCATATGAGGTAATGGGTTAAACAATCACCTGTCTAACCTGTTCTCAGTTCTCATTTATTAAAAAATCTGATTAGCATCAGTTACTTGTATGTGGATGAGGATGAGGATGAGAAGAACAACAAGAAAAGCACCGATGCAAACCATGGAACTTTGGAAATACAGTAAAACTCGATTATTTGAACACTCAAATACGTATACACATGTAATTAGTGATTTTTAAGGCATGTGGTAGCTTAATGGAGGATGAAAGTCATGCAGAAAGCTCATCTAGGAGCTTTCTGCGTGACTTTTACCCTGCATTAAACAGTCACCAACTTTCAGATTAAAGGCCGCTTACTTGGAGTGTAACAAGAAGAACATACCAGAGCTATCTTCTACTATCTCGCGCTGTAGAGACATTCCCTGGCAGGTGACGTATGTGGGTGGAATGGCTTACATAATGGGAATGGAAGCAAATCGTCCACTCGGTGTATACCTGGAACAGGGCGACATTCAGAGCTTTGTGGTATGTGTGTTTTCTCTCTCTCTCTCTCTCTCTCTCTCTATCTCTCTCTCTTCTCCCCCTCTCTCTCTACTGTATATATCTCACTCTCTCTCTCACTGTCTCTCACTGACTGTCGCATCTCTCTCTGTTTCACTGACTCTGTCGCCTGTTACAATGTCCACTCCTATACATGTATGAGTAGTTTGATCTGAGTTTGCACTGTCTGCTTAGATGTGTCTGTCCGAATACTTAGATTGACATAAATGGGATAACTTGCATATTTTAATCCCGGGTTTTGTTTGTAGTTTTGTTAAGCAAAACAAACCAATTTTCACCATCTCGATAACTTAAATTAGATTGACAAAATAGCAAATATTGTAGATCCTGATTGAACCCCCCTTCAGGAGCAGTCTGATCTGGGTCTGCGCTATATGTCAAGCAGCAAATCCATATTTATCAGTGCGGTCTACACGGGAGTCAGTGCTTTGACGACAAGGACGTACCATAAGTAAAAACATCCGATAAACGTTGTTTACTCAAGATTAAAGTTGGAACTGATATTAGCATTAAGTCAGTCTCTAACAATCTTACCGCTGGCACAAGAGTAATAAATCCCTTCCAATACTGGAAAATGGACATGATTTATTAAAAATGACCAAACTGATGTAATTATATCGACACGTTGACTCACGTTGACTCAGATGCAGTTTTGTTACGAAACCCTATTTCTGCTATTACTATACATTTACTTCATAAATATGCATTTCTACACCTTTGCAAACAGAATGGATCCAACTCAGTATTGGTAGAAACTGTAGAGTAAGATCGATTATAAATTCACAAGTATACAAAGAAACCCTGATCAGACGGCTCCTATATGAGTCGTCTGATATGGGTCTATTCTGTTTGCAAAGGCGTGAAAAGGTGTTTATATCAGGGAACGGGTAGGTAAGGTGGATTTATTGCTCTATTGTCAGTGCTTTGAAACCAGGTTATGTAGCATTGTGACGCATTAAATCCCAATAAGTTTCTTCAACTATTACCCAGCATATTTGCCAGCCAAGTTTGGAATTCATCAACTCAGAATTCTCACATACGACACACAACATGACAAACATTGTGCATTTATTTTGTTTCAGGGCATGGAAATTGACGCATTCATCGCTGACCTTCAGAATGGGCTGCAAAACGCTAGATAGAAGATAGAAAAGGAAACTGATAACACGTGTAACATGGATATATTTTGCTGTTGAACTCGACACATTACATCATAGGTTATTTTTAGATCAAACCACTTTGAATTAATCTACCGAAAAGGAGAAATAGAGAAAACTAAAATTTAAGAATTTTGTAATTTGAAACCATTCTGATAAATAGAGCATTTGCTCCTATAGGGGCAAATGCTCTATTTATCACAATGGTTTCAACAGGTGACTTCAACAGAGGCGTAGAAAGGCGTATTTATGGAGGAAAGGGTTAACCCTCTCTCTGTTATGCGTTTATTCCAAATTTCAATACCTTAGTTACAACGAAATAATTATGGAAGGTAGAACATTGTAGCCATTTTAAGAAAGTAAAGAAACAAATCTCTGAAATTCTGTTAGCAAATTAGCAAACAGAGCAGAACCTGATCAGACGGCTCCTATAGGAGCCGTATGCTCTGAGGCTACTCTGTTTGCAAATGAAGGAATGGGCTAAACCCTTTGCATTTGCAAATAGTGTAGGTCCAGGGTATTGTGTGTACTGTAATTTTAAATCCCTCATACTGGTTTGACTGTACAGATTCATACTGATGGACTATTCAGCATTCGAAGAATTGACTGAACAACTGTATACAAGTCAAATCTCGATAAGTCGAACTCTTAAACAAGTATTGTAACTGGTCTTTAAGGCAGGTGGAAGCTTAAGGCAGCGTGCAACTCATACATAAAGCTACTAGAGGAGCTTTCTGTATGACTTTGACCCTGCATTAAGAAGCCATCTGATTAAAAGTTCCAAATTCTTCTTTATTCTTTTTTTATTTTTATTTTGTTTAACCGTATAATGTATATCACAAATTAATAAACATTTCAGCATCAATGTTCAGTATTTTGTTCGTTATAACAATGACTGCTCTCTTTAAGTCAGTCGGAAAACGAAACATTTGGTAACAATATGACACTTTTCTCTTAGAAACACTGGAAAAACAGATGAAAGCAGACGATAATATATGCAGACGACATTTCCCCAGAGTGCAGAAGAGTTAAACTCGAGTTACCCAGTTGCATTGTTTACTATTCACAGATTCACAGATAGTAAAACAGCTTGGTTCCTGATCGGACGCAGAGTCACTGTCTGACCTGGGCTCCTACAGAAGCCGTCTGGTCAGAGTCTGCTCTGTTTGTTTCTGAATCTATATAGATCTGATATCACTGTTTCTGCTATGGCCAAACTAGCCTATATTTATATACCATTATAACAATTAAGCATACACTCTTTCGCTGCCAATGTCGCACCTTTGATTACCTATGCAAACAGTTTGGATCAAGATTAGACGCCGTGTTGTGCCAATCTGTCTGTTACTGTTTCTTGAAACAAAATCCAAGACACAAAGATGATTGAAAAATGGGAAATTGTAGCAGACGACAGAGTTTGCAGACGACAGAAATTGGCAGCGAAAGAGTTAATGATGTCATTATCTTATATATGAATATTTAATAAGTAAGTGATAAATGTTTCCACAAATGTGTCTTACAAAGGCACATACGTGTAACATGGGTATAAAGTCAGTCTTAGCGTGCATATGGCAAAATGGACGTAACAGATCCATGTCATTGCATACCCACCCATTCCCCCATAGGCTATTTTTAGATCCAACCTTTTTCAATAAATCTACCCAAAAGGAACATTTATTAGAGTAAAGGAAAATTTTAGAATTGGGTAGTATTGAAACCATTGTGATGAATAGAGCATTTGCTCCTATAGGAGCAAATGCTCTATTTATCACAATGGTTTCGACGGGTGATTTTTACAGAGGCGTAGAAAGGCGTATTTATGAAGGAACGGGTTAATAAAACAAAAATAGCAGATCCCAATCAGCCAGCTCCTACAAGAGTCGTATACTCTGGGTCTACTCTGTTTGCCACAGCGCCAAAATGTATCCATGTGGTAAAGGTTCTTAGTTCTGCTACTGTATGTTAAAAGAACCCATGTTATTGCTACCGATCTGACCTACGTAGAAATCCCCGAGGTGACCGGATTGGTTAGAACAACAGTAAAGCATCGATTTGTACAGTGGGATATTCTGCTGGACTAACTGGTTTGGTTATTACATTGCAATTATTATAGTTTGATACTTTGCATTAAGATGATACGGTGTTGGGAGAGAAACACAATACGCAGTTTGGCTTTCGTTTCCATCCTTTTTTGTTTTCCTGTGTGTTTGTACAATATTCATGCAAGTATTTACAAATAAAATATGTTTAAACCAAAAACTCGATTATTCGAATACTCAAATACTTATCAGTATCGATCTACAAGACAGGTGGCACCTTAATGCAGGTTGAAGGTCATGCAGAAAGAAAGAAATGCTGCAATTACACAATGGTATGTGTCAAAAACAAGAATGAGGCAGAAATATAGACATAAAATATCATTATATTTGTGAAACAGAAACTCTACATCATATTGGCTATTTGCATATAGTCCGAGAATACCTGACATTGAATCATCTTCGGCTTGATCGTCAATATCTTTCTTTTCGACACCTTGTGTTTGTGTTTGACCATTTATGTATTCATTAGAAGGAGGGCTATGCATTGGACCGTCACGTTCGTCAATGTCGTCATCACTTTCATGTTCAGTATCTGTTTGAATGTCCGAGTATTGGCTCAGGGTATCGTTAGTAAGGTCATCATTCCAACAGTCGTCGTATTCAGCTACTTGTGCCGCGCTCTGGCTGGGGTCACTGTAATAATCACAAAAATTACCGCCACAACCACCTTCATCACCACCTTCATCATCCTCATCGTCATCATGGTCATTATCATCATCATCATCATCGAATCCAATATCGATTCCAGTTTGGGGTTCCTTTCCCTGATATTTCACGATTTCCATCTCATTCTCATATAAAACATCGTTTCCACACACGTCGTCGTCCTTTGACACATTCTTATTTGCATCTGAATCAGTGTTTTTGTGAAACATGTTCGTTTTCACTTCTTTGATTCCATCTTCAAATATATCAAGATCTTCTTTGCCCTCATCGTTAGTATGGTCAGCGTCCGTATCAAAAACATGCACCACGTTAGGCCCTAACCCATCCACAGGGGCAACTGAAGCATCGCATTCCTTGTCATTATCTTTCTCCTTTCCGCTCCCGTTAGCCGCTGTATTATCATCTCCTTCGAAATTCTGTTTCCTTCCTTCATTGCCCTGAGCAGCTGAAATATAATCAATATCACGGTCATCTTTCTCCTTTTCACTTTGAACAACTGGGGTATCACCTGAACCGTCGTCATCTTTCTTGCCTCCTTCCCTACAAACAACTGAAGCATAACTCCTGTCGTCTTCGTTATTCTCCTCTTCTCCTTCCTGGGTGTCTGTACCATTAGTTTTTTTGCTTTCCCCATCAGCTTCAAGCGTATCTTTGCCATCTTCATAATCGTTCCTATTTTCTTTCTTATGCCTCCACTCGGTAGCATTTCTCTCCCCTTCATGGTTACACTCATTCTCTTCATACACTATTTCTGCATTGTCATCTGCAGCATTATATATTTCGCTCTCGTCTTCAAACTTATCAGCATCACCAGTAGCATCAGTAACATTAGGAGCATTGCCATCATCTACGTCATCCTCTTCTTCTTCATACTCAAGCAAGAGAACTTCGAACTCTTTTAGTTTCTTGTGTAAACCTCCACTCTTGTTAATATTGAGCTCTGGGTACTTAGGCAAAACTGCTGTATTGCGTTTTGGTGGGACCTTTAGGCTGCTGTCTCGGCTGTCAGAACCATCAGATGGACTATTCTGCCTTAACCCTGAAAGTTACAATAAAGAAATGTTATTTGTTATTAATTTGGCATCGTTATGCAATGAGAATGTATCTGGTTATTATTAATCTCACCAAAAATAGGTTATATCTAAATAATTGTATAATTCTTACATGTTTATCACATGTATCCATAAATTCTGCTTAGTGGAACCTGCATATAGCGACCACCGAATGGATGAACGATGGGGCAAATAAGGGCAAATAGTTGCTAAATGGGGATAAAAGTGACGCACGGAAACTCACGTAGGAGTTCTTCATAACTTGCATCCTGCCTTAACCCATTCCCTCATACTGACGACTTCTGGGTGCATGCTTATAAAACTTTTCGTTGAGTCTGAGTACGTTCTCAAGCTTTTGATTGGTCAGATTTGAGCCTCTGGCTCAAATCTGACCAATCAATAGCTTGAGAACTCAAATCTGACCAATCAAAAGCTTGAGAACGAAACTCAGACTCAACTAAAAGCTTTATAAGCATGGACCCTGATGCCTCTGTAAACGTCACTTTATGAAACCATTGTGATAAATAGAGCATTTGCTCCTATAGTAGCAAATGTTCTATTTATCACAATGGTTTCAAACTACAAAATTCTAAAACATTCCTTTTCTCTAGTTCATGCTCCTTTTCGGTATTAATTTATTCAAAGAGGCTGTATCTAAATTAGCCTATGAGGTTAAGGGTTAATCTACAATCTGTCTTAAAAAAACCAGAATTAGACTTAATTAAGAATATTGCTGTATACGATAGTGTTGTAAATAGTTTGGAATTCATACAGATGCAATTGCTACATGCCAGTTTTTTCTAATCTTTTCAAGTAGCCCTTATTATGCTGAACACCACTGTTATTGCAAACAATTAGAATGAAGATCTCATTAGAATTCGAACTTTAACGAATCGGAATTGATTAAAAACTGAAGCAGATCACAGAGCTGGAACGAAACAGAACTACTAAAAAATGCAGCAGATTAGAGTTTTATCTAATCAGGATTAGATCTACGTGAAATTTGCAGCAGATTACAGTTTGATCATAATCAGGATTACGTGAACACTGCAGCAGGTCAGGATATGAGGTAAATGGAATTACGTGAAAACTGCAGCAGTTTGACCAAACTGCAGTAGACCAGAGCTTGAGCTACATCTACTCGGAATAAAATAAAATAAAAACTCCAGCAGAACAGAGCTTGGGCTAAAGGAAATCAAGTGAAAACTGCAGCAGATCAGAGCTTGGGGTAACGGAATTATGTGAAAACTGCATCAGGATCCAGACTGTTTGTTACTGTGATAATGTTTTTGGAAGAAAAAAGGAAGAAAATTACATAAACGAAAAATGTAGAAGCGGACAAATTTAGCAGACAAAATTTGGCAGCGAAAGAGTTAAGTAAGGTATTAGATCAAGTTATATTTTTGCCAAAGAGACAACTTTTAACGCCGTTGCAAATAGAGAAGGTCCAGTTCAGACGGTTCCTGTAGGAGCCGTCTGAACTGGGTCTGCTCCGTTTGCTCATGAAATTATGTAATTTCTGCCATTGCCAAAACTTCGCATGGCATTATAAAGAAGTCATATTTTTGTTACATTAATATTCATGGAATAAAAGGGTTGTAAAGGAGCAATAAATACCTTTCAAAATTCTGTAGGTGCTGTCCTTATACTGCCCACACTCCTCGGACATATTAGTTATCTCTTGGAACCATAGCTATAATACACTGTCTCACGTCGCCCAAAATATTTGAAATGACGTTGTCACCAATGACCTCGATGACGTCAAATAGCGCCATGTAACATCGTCATTATTCGCTGTCCAGAAACACCAACCAGATTGAGTGAGCCGTATGTTAAAAAAAAAAAAAGATTAAAATGTTGACTTGCTTATTACTATCTCCTAGTTATTTAAAAGCTTTTCATACTTTTCTCAATAACTTTCATTTCAAGTTTTTGTACATTCCGCCATTTATATTTATGTTTATATGTACCATGGCAATGGACATGTCATGTTTATGCCAATAAAATATATGTTCTGTTCTGTTCTGTTATATCGCACATATGTATGGGGAATATATCAACTTAATAAATTCTATATAATTATAATTATATTCGGTTCTGCCTCTAATATTTCGACCTTACTTGACTTTTTTTTAAAAGAATATAATACACAAGAAATCACAGACATTGCTATATGACGTTAAATGAGCGTTAATTGTCTATATTTCTAATCTGTGTCTAGTAGAACCTGTCTCAAGAGGTCATTAAAAAGATGTCTAATTGTGGGTCTGTAAGGCAGATGGGGGCTTAATGCAAATTTATAGGAGCTTTCTGCATTACTGCATTAAGCAACCACCTGCTTTTAACCCTTCGCTTGCTAATCGCGTCAATATACCTACCTGTAAATAGTGGAGCTGTCTCATCAGGGTCTGCACTATTTACAAGTTGATTGTGTGCAACCAGTGCACTCCACAGCAGTGATTACACAGCGAAATACTTGTACACAGTGAAGATATATGTAATTATACAACAGGACATGGGTAAAGAAGGAGAAATGTATTTTAAAATTCAGCAAGCGAAGGGTTAAGACTCATATTTTCATTAAATGAATGGCCGCTTAAAACATGTTCTACTGTATATTGATATACAATGTAGTTTAAATTGTTAGACGTGCAATTCTGAGTTGACCTGTCCAATATGTACCATGAACAAATTTAATTTTGAGTTTGAGGGGTTCTTCTGAAATAATTATTTCGCCAATGTCACCTTTGGAAAGGTGGTGAAGACCCTGATTAGAGGAGTCCTTCAAAAGCCCTCTGATCTGGTCTGTACTGTTTGTATATATATCTTGTGGTATAGCAGTAGGCGCAACTGGGTTCAAATACATGGCCACATTGATACTTCTGCCGGCTGATCCTTCGATTTCAAAGTGGGAGGTCCCGATTTTTCACCCAATCCCAGACTTTATAAATGGTATTCTGATTCTGTTCATTTAAAAGTCCGTAAGGCGGGAATACTGGTTGATTCGGTGTCAGAATAATGTGAATTGCTGTGGAGTATAACTATACATCGTACAAATGCGTTTCACTTGCAAACAGTTTGGATTCATCTCGGTGTCTCGCCAGAATACAAACTGTCTTACAACCCGAAACTATGTTTTAGAAGTACATGTAGTTCAGATTTTCTCATAAAAGATGTGATGCCATATAAGTTGTGTTAACCTTGCCGTGCTGAAAAAAATATTTCTGCCAAAACTCTGAGCTGCTGCATTTTTACTTCTGATTTGCACAAGCGTTTGAGAGAATCTGTTGACTAAATTTCAGACAGCGTGTATCCAAATGAGACGCCGAGTTACTCGGCGTCCCATTTGGATCAAAGCTGTTTGCAAATGCTAGTCAGGTCACAATTGATAAACTGAGGGTTAACCCTTCGCTTGCTGAATTTTAAAATACATTTCTCCTTCTTTACCCATGCCCTGTTGTATAATTACATATATCTTCACTGTGTACACGTATTTCGCTGTGCAATCACTGCTGTGGAGTGCATTGGTTGCACAATCAACTTGTAAATAGTGCAGACCCTGATGAGACAGGTCCTGCAGGAGCTGTCTTATCTGGGTATTCACTATTTACAGGTAGGTATATTGGCGTGAATAGCAAGCGAAGTGTTAAGCAAAAGCATTTCAGAATTCATTGTACTCAACATAGTAGTAACACGTGAAACATTGGCTCCAGTTGCAAATAATGTATATTCTAAGCGGCCATTCATTTTCTTAAAAAGCAGGTACATGTAGTTGCTTATTTCAGGGCAAAAGTAATGCTGCTCATAGGGGCGCTTTCTGCATTACTTTTGACCTGCATTAAGCTACCACCCGCCTCACATGCCCATAATCAGATCTCTCGTTTTGATGGTAGGTATATAGATTTATTTAGCATCTAAAATTGCATACAATTTACAAGATATTAATACATAACAATGACATATTTAGAAATATGGTACAATGAAAAATTGTAATGATTTACATATAAATATTTAAATATTACATAGAAGCAATTTTTAATCAGTTATCATGAAATATTACAGTAGTGTAGTTCGACCCAATAAGATGATATAATATGTTAAAATGACTTAAGACAAGTTCTGCTGTACAAGTGGCAGGAGCAGACTGCTAATTTGATTTCATGATTACATACGACACACAACATGATAAACATGGTGCATTGATTTTCTTTCAGGACATGGAAATTGATGCATTCATCGCTGACCTTCAGAATGGACTGCAAAACGCGAGAAGATAGAAAAGGAACATGATACACCTGTCACATGGAACTAGTTTGCTCTTTAACCCTCTTCCTGTTCTAGGTTTATTCCAAATTTCAGTACCTACTGAAAAGTTACAACGAATTATGGAAGGTAGAACAATGAAGCCATTTAAGAAAGTAAAGAAACAAATCCACTGGGGGGAAACGTATCCCGGATATTGCTAATAAATGAGCTTTATTTTGACACAACGGAGAGAACAGGATGGCAACGAGGGTAAGTAAATGCGTATTTTCTCTTAATTAGTTCTTTTTCGGCAATTGATAGGTGGTGCTTTAGATTCACCATACTCATATTATACACGCTATATACATGGTTTGGAATCAAACAATGCAAACGATTGGGAAAATCACAAAATGAACGCCGTGCTCGCGAAAGAATGCATAACCATCTCCCAGATTTTTTATGTTACTGAAAGATGGAATCAAAATATAAAATTCTGAATTGAGCGATCGCTTTGAATATCATTCAACTATGTATACTGAAATATTTCTTTTTTTTTTTTTTTTTTTTTTTTGTGTTCAATAATTTTATTTTCCCCGTAATAGGTATATGCAGGTCGGGGAACCATCCTGCTCTACACCTTACACTTTTTGCATAGTATTACACATAATAGTATTCTTTCGTATAATATTTCCAATGCAAGGGTATATGTATTATAATATGATAATATATGCCTTAATACCATTGATTGAACACATTTCCTCTAGAACAAAGAAAGAACATAAAGAACATAAAAAAAAAAATGGAGAAAGACATGCCTTAATACGGTTAACCGTAAATTTATCGAAATGGAAAATGTGGTGAGAAATGTTTGTAAGTTAGATTGAAGTCGTGGAGTTTCTTTTTATATCTCATGCATTTTCATATATTATGTTGATCAGTTCATATTCTTGTTCAAATTTACCAACTGTTCCTTTAGTATTTGCTATGAATCTACTAGTGTCTATCGTAAATTTGAGGTATCTTTTAAATGATATTAGGTTCATATCCTGTTTAAGTAGTCTGGTTCTATATATATATTGCTTAAGACACATTGCTAGGATGTTAATTTTATCACAGTCTGTCCCGAAGAGGACCGACGTTTCATTGAAACGTACATTTTTTCCTCCTTTCGAAATTATTTCCTCAACATGTTTAATGAAAGATTTTGTTTTAAAGCATTTATAGAATATATGAGAGATTGTTTCATCGTCGTTATTGCAAAAGCTGCACAAACGAGTATCTTTCAACTTTAATGTACAGTCGAACTTCGGAACCTCGAACACTGAAAGCTGGAACACAGTCGATTTCTCGAACTCGTTCCTTGGTCCCGTTCTATTCTCTATATAATCCTTATTGTTCTACCTCTGTTTTCTCGAACACGGAAAGCTGGAATTCTCGAACTGATGTGCGGTCCCCGTGAAGCAGTTTGTTCTATATTTCACACCTTATGTTCGAACTGTCAACACGGTCAGTCGGCATGGCTTCATCCGGTGTAAAATCCTTACTTGTAACCATTGCAATGTGGTGTCGCGCGTTATTTTAAACGGTAAGTTGTAAAATTGACTCCATTGTTTACCTGTAAAACTATATTGGGCGTCCCATTTTAATTTACTTGTGGGTTCATGTGCACTTTTGTTTAGATTATCATAGAAGATTCTACTTCCAGATCTTGATGTAATGATTGGATCTATCAAATGAGGAATAAATGGTGTGGCTATTTCATTCGTTTGCTGGTCATTTCCAATAAAACTTCGCATACTTAGAGTTATAACTCTTGTGATTCCTAAAAAAGTGTAGGGGGTTAACTTTGATATTATATCGTGTTTCAAAATCTTGCTGTGATAGTTGCTTGCCTTTCAAATAAAGATCATTTATAAATCGAACCCCTTTATCAAACCATCTTTTTATAAAGAAACATTTTCCCCCAATCAGAAGTTTGTGATTGTTAAAGAGAGGACATTTGAGCTGTTCTGTGCAATTGCTTACCGTTATTGTCGAAATAAATTGTGAGTATGATGTTAAGACGTCTCTCCAAAACATGTTTTTCGTTTTCTCAGCTGCTATTTCTGGATAATGTTTCCCACCTGTTATCAATCTATTTCTGTTTACAGTATGGTCTATTAAAGTTGTCCATTGTGCATTAGATGTTATTATTCTACGAATCCATGTGCATTTTAGACTTTGAATGAAGCATTGTATGTTAACCATTCTTAAACCACCGTTTTCATAATCGTTAACAAGTACATCTTTCCGTATTTTTGCGGGTCCCTGCCAAAGAAACTCGTATAGCAATTTGTTTAACTGATTTATAAATTGTTTACTCGGATTAGGCAAGCTAATGAAAAACTGGGTGAATATTGATAAGAACAGGGTTTTAATTACTGCAATTTTTCCTATTGGCGTAAGATATCTTCTCTTCCAGAAAGTTATCATATTTTTCACTGAAATTAATATTTCATCAAAGTTACTTTTCACCATTTTGTCAAGATCGACGTTAAAATGGACACCCAATAGTTTGAAGTCATATTTTCCCCAGACTAGTTTGAATTTAGTTTTTATTGAAGCTGAGCTATATTTTTTTGAACCTATCCATATGACATGAGTTTTTTCAAAATTTATGTTTAAACCTGATACATCTGCGAATTTTGTAAGTTCATCTAGTGTCTCATTCAGAGACTGTGTTGAACCGTCCAGAATGATTGAGGTATCATCAGCAAATTGTGAAAGAAGATGTTCTATTCCACTTATTTAAATACCTTTGATGATTTTGTTCGAATGAATTTTTTTATTAAGAATTTCTACGCAGATTATGAAGATGTACGACGATAATGGGTCTCCCTGTCTGCAGCCCCTTTCGACCTTGAAAAAGTCAGTTAAGTACCCGTTTTGGATGACGCTAGATTCAATTCCATTATAAAACACCTTTACCCACTTTTTGAATGATGCACCAAAGTTAAAAAAGTCCAGAGTCTTAAATAAGAATCTCCACGATAAGGAATCGAACGCTTTTTCAAAGTCGACCAAAAGTAAAAGTCCTGGTATATTATTCTCTTCTGTGTACTGCATGATGTCATAAATAAGTCGTATATTTTCTCCTATATATCTATTTTGTAGGAATCCAGTTTGTTCACTACTAATTAGGTTCGGCAGTACCTTTTTGAGTCTTCTTGCTATTGAACCAGAGGCAATTTTGTATATGATGTTTAAAAGTGCAATGGGTCTCCAATTTTTTAAAAGCTTACGTGATTTATTTTCTTTCGGTATGCATGTAATTATTCCTTGACGTTGTGTTATTGAAAATGTTCCCGTGTTAAAGGCATCGTTTATGGAGCGTACTACAAAATGTCCTAAATCATTCCAAAAAACTTTAAAACAATTTGCCGTGAAACCGTCACTTCCAGGGCTTTTATAATTTTTCATATGTTTAAGTGTTTCACTGGCTTCTGCATAAGTTATGTATCCGTCCAATTGATCTTGTTCATTTTCACTTAGTGTATTTATCTTGTTATCTTTAAAGTCCATATTCAAATTTACTGTTCGTTCGTTTTCATCCCTATTTGCATATAGCTGTTTATAAAAAGTATACATCTCGTTTAGAATACCATTTTGATCTGTTACCACTCGACCCGTTTCTAATTCTAGTTTATCCATCGTTTTGCTTAAGTAATTATGCTTTTCAAGATTGCAAAAAAAATTAGTTGGCTTTTCTCCATCGTCTATCCATTTTGCTTTAGACCTGATTATGTGACCTTTTAGTTTCTTTTCCCTATGTTCGGACAACTCATTTTTAAAATTTATCAAATCATTCGAATTATCATCTGATAGATTGTCCTCGATTTGTTTTATTTGTTCAAGTAACTTTAATTCCCTAGCATTATTTTTTCTTTTTACAAAGCTTCCATATGATATTGATTCTCCCCTAATTTCCATAAGTAGTGTATCTAAAAACAATTGATCTGATATTGAGAATTGAATGTCGTTATTATGTATTTTATCTATGTTATCTAAATTATAAACTGGGAGGCAATATTGTTGTTTGATCTTTGCAATTTTTCTCTTTATCTGAGATAGATGGTTTAGGTCATATAGTAACGAATCATTGTGTTTCCATAGCCCCTTACCATGTTCAATATTGGAAAATTTTAGATATAATTCCACAATCGAGTGATCTGAGTTAATGCTAGGTTCTATTTCACAACTCTGGAGATATTGGATAAAATCAGCCGTTGTCAGATAAAAGTCTAACCGCGCCTGTTGAAGGGGATTTGTGCGCCGCCAGGTATAGCGTTTAAGATCAGGAGAGTTTTCTCTATAAATATCAATGAGATGTCTCAGACGTATATTTTCTATCAATATCTCCCTGGCATTTCTGTTATTCACATGTTTATAATTCTGGTAATCTATATCTGGATTAATGACACAGTTAAAATCTCCACAGATAAGGTACGAGTCGTTTCCAAAATCATCTATAATGCCAAATATATCTGTGTAAAAAGATGGACTGTCTATATTAGGTCCGTAAATACTTGCTAAAGTGAACCTAAATCCTTCAAAGTTTAAATCTAAAATAACAAAATTGCCTTTTGGGTCGCTTCTGGATTTGTTTACTTTTATATCTACATTCTTATTAAAGAGAATTGCCACTCCCCTAGAATTTGTAGATGAGTAGCTGTAGTATCCCTCTCCATCCCATTGGGTATAAACGAGTTTTTCTTCCTTTTGTATGAAATGGGTGTCTTGTAGACAATAAATATGGCACTTCTTAGTTTTTAAAAAGTCAAATACATCTCTTCGTTTTCTGTTTCCATGTAGTCAGTGTTATAAGCTTAAGGTCCCCCATTATTGGGTTCCAAAGTTTCTATTCCGATATAAAATGTCCCTAACCTTTGGTTAAAATAAGGCATGTCTTCCTGTAAAAAGATTAACAAGTGCAAAATGAATAAGTGAGTAGATGGGGACATAACTGTTAAGTTATATCGCCTAAAATAAGAAGCAGCTAAGCCCAATGCTAATCAAAATCCCCAATTCCTATTTTGTATGTCTCAGACTACTTTCAAGAACCTAACATTTCGATCCAGGCATTTCTCATTGTACATCTCATTAAAAACAGATTCCGGTTCTAGCATTATATCCAAATCTCAATCCTGAACAGGAGAAACCAATCTAACGGCTACACGTGTTATTGTCTATGGTGCCGATAAGACAAAACAGAACCTGACAAACCACATACTTAAACACGTGTGCATGCATCTATACTCGTATATACACAAAATGTAATATTTGCATAAAGTTTCACCAAGTTTCAACTGTCGAGAGTCCCTGGATTTCCAAAAGTGTCAGAATAAAAAACAGTACAAAGATTTTAGTGTACTGGGTATTGCATGATAGTGTACTGGGTATTGCATTTCATTTGTTCTTTTTTCCGTTTTATTGAACGTTGTTAGATATATTTCTGTCGTGATAAATGCTGTTTCTAGTCAATCGCACATTCTAGATAGATCTATATGCATCTGTATTGAAATACTCGATGATCACTGACTTATTAAAAGCCATTATCTATGAGTACCTGTTAATAATAGTTTTTGTGTAGCAGTGCCGTAAAATCAAACTCATCCATCCATCAATCATAATAGTCGTTTTCTGGTCCTAACATAAAACAACATAAACTTTCTACTTTGTACTGGATTCCGAAACTACATAAAAACCCTTATAAGTCGCGTTTTATTGCCAACTCTAGCTGTTGTACCACTACTAAATTATCTATACTTTTGACGTCCTGTCTTACTACGATCAAAGAACATGTTAAACGCTACTGTGATAAAATATATGAAAATTCTGGTATTAATGTTTTTTGGTCTATAAAAAATTCAAATGATGTTTTAACAAAACTTGAAAATGAACAGTATAACATTTCTTTACTGAGCTCTTATGATTTCTCTACACTCTATACTACTCTACCTCACCATCTTATAAAGGATAGACTTATTAAATTAATAGAAAAAACCTTTGCCAGAGAAAACAAAATGTTCATTGCTTGTAATGTTCAACGTTCATTCTTTTCGAATTCAGAAGTTGAACATTACACAATGTGGACTTGCCTTGATGTTTGTAGATCTCTTACCTTTCTTTTAGATAATATATTTGTGCGTTATGGAGATACCATATATCGTCAAGTTGTTGGTATACCCATGGGTACAAATTGTGCCCCTCTTGTTGCAGATTTGTTTTTGTATTGCTACGAGAGGGATTTTATGCTTAGCTTAAAACCTGATACACATACCGATATTGTGAATGCTTTTAATAAAACTTCAAGGTATTTAGACGATATTTTGAATTTAGATAATCCTTATTTTGATACTATGGTTTCTTCAATCTACCCAAAAGAACTGTCTTTAAACAAAGCTAATCAATCTGACATTAATGCTTCATTTTTAGATTTGAATCTTTCAATTACAAATGATAAAGTTTCGTCCAAAGTATACGATAAAAGAGAAGATTTTAATTTTAAAATTGTTAATTATCCTTTTCTAGATGGGGATGTGCCACGTTCTACATCTTATGGTGTTTATATTTCTCAACTTATTAGGTTTGCCCGAGCCTGTTCTTTGCTTGAAGATTTTAACAGACGTAATTTAGTTATAACTGATAAACTTCTTAAGCAAGGTTACAGATATCACAAACTTCGGAAAACCTTTTCTAAATTTTATTATCGAAATTTACCTCTCATTAGTAAATATAATTGCAATCTACGGACGTTACTGCGACAAGGCATTTCTCAACCAGAATTTTATGGGGATGTTATCTACAAACTTAGGAAAATTCGGGGTCATATCCATTTTCATGATTTGTTTATAAAACGCATTAAAAAATTTAAAAAGAAAGGTTATGATCCTATTATATTGCAACACACTGCATGTTTGGTTATCGATCCTTTTACAGTCGGTAGCTACGCTTCCCTCTTTGCTTGCGCGATGACAGGCCGAGGGTAGTACTCTATGATGGTATACTCTTAAACTTGGATACAGGAGGAGCTTACCAGACTCATGTATTATTTTTTCCCTGTCGTGCCCTTAACGGCTTACCTGCAGGTGCTCTGACTTCAGCAAAGCCATTGAGTACATATTTGACGGATTGTCACAGTTATTATGCTATGTTTTACATGTTGTCCTGTGTTCACCGTCGTCTATGTTGTGGGTAAGTCCAGCGGGGATACCTTTATTTACAATATTTGTAAAGCTAGGGTGACTTTGAGAGAAGTGTGAGGTTAGGACGTCCGTAAACCGGTTTAAACCCCCAGTGGTGTTTTTGCTGCTGACCGTGCCAAGGCGGTACTCTCTTTGTCACCCTTCCTTTTGTTTGCCTTGCGTCTTTGTGTTTGTGGTTTGTTCATGTTGTGGAACGTTTGTCCCTGTTTCTTGTGTGTCTTTTGGTGTTTTCTGTGTTCATTTCGTATGTGCGTGTGCGTTTGGGTGTGTGGTTGTGTGTGTGTGTGTGCGTCATGCTGTCTATCGGTGTTTTGGTGGTGGTTGCGTCTTGCATGTGGCTTTGCCTGCTTGACTTTACTACTTTTCCATTTACTTATTTCCTAATAGATCTGTTGTTTACTCTTCAGTTAATTGATATGACATTACATGTAGATCTATGTGTAGCTCTAGTTAACATGCTCAGTACCATATTGAGTACAGTAAAATTGAAATAGTAGTGCATAGTTAGCTCCCCTGTTGAAATTGTCGCCATTTACAGTGACAAAGAAGAAACTCGTTGATAACGATCACGGCATCGTCTGGTTAGTCTCATACAAATATGTAGATCTATGCAGGATAAACAAATTGTACAAATAATAATAATAGTCCTACGTACATATACAAATATCCAGATGATTTAATCATCACTAATTTGTTGTCTTCTAGAATCTAGATCTGCCTGATCTTGACAGATGCAAAACATACTGTAAGCAAAGGTGGAGCCTATATGTAAATATTATAGTACTGTATAAACATATACATGTAATAGGCTTTTATTAATAGCATAAAAATTCTGAAATATTAGATCTATATCACTCAGCTTTTCCAACAATGCTAATGAACGCTGTTATACATAACAGCGGCTTTAGCCCAGTGGTCAAAATAGTACTGTGATATATAAGAAGTGATATAGCTAGGGGCACGTGTTTTTTAATAGACCCATTCTCAAATAAATTGGACAATTCACCGAATAAAAACGTGAAATTTCAACTACGTCGTATGTCTGAAAAGTTGTGAATATTGAAATGTTTAATGTATCTTTGACCTAATTCCGAAATAGTTCTAATATTAATTAACAATTAATTATGTAAAATGAGTGGTTAATGTATAAGCTATAGAAATTTATTCCTTGTGTTCACAGTACCCATAACCTGATTTTTAACAGTTATATATGGAGCTCGGACAGTTATATAATTCAACGAATCGGGTTATGTGTATGAACTGAGATTATATAGCATGCATTTATCCATTTCTGATGAAACATTTTGATATTAAGTATGAAAATTAGGAGTTGAACACTCAACTTCATAAAAATATAGTTTCATGAATGTTGTATTTGAACTTTTACACAGTTAAAATAAGTGCAAAACAAAAAAACAATTTGAGGGTCAGGAAACGTGCCCGATGTATTATAAACTCATACATAAGTACACAAAATCGTTAAGACAATTTGTAAGAAAATTTCTCTTTCGAAAGTCACAGTCCCGTAAATTATAGGAATGTGTCCTGTAAATTAGACTGACAAATAATATGATATACATTGATTGCTTTATAAACAGCAACATTCATCAAAACGAGCATTTAGGAGTATACAAGTAGACCAAAAATTTCAAATTCAACTCTGTATGTCGTGTTCAACTCTGTAATTTTACTGTCTGAGTTAAAACATCCCTTTTGACTGAACTATGCACTGACCGCTGACAAATGTATGTAATGAAAATAGTTTGATTCAGTCGAACAATCAATTGTTAACTGTTTGCAAGAGTTACTAATAAAATTAACAAAACTGATTACTACTTGCGTTCACATAACCCAGAACCAACCATTTGCTGGGGGAAAAGTGTGTCATTGGATTGTCCCGTAAATCATAAAATTATGTTTAAGGACTATTGGTAAAGGACGTGAAGTTGAAAACTTTTTCAGGGACAGTGAACAATCTTCTCCCTTTTCCTGCAGGTACAAGGACGCCTGTCTTGCGCATTACATTTTCTTTTTCAATCAATTTCATCTGCTTTTGATGGCCTTAAGTTTGTTATATTTTACAGTACAGTCAAACATTGATAAGTCTATTAACACGATTTCCTACATACTCGTAATTCAAAGTTTCCATTGGAACTAAAACTACACTTAATTGTTCACCTCTTTATTGGCGAGTCTATATTATCTTTTTCAAACAGCTCAAAGTGCGAATAAATTCTCATTTTGAGTCATTTGAAACAGATATATGTTCCTCCCAGCTGTCATTGAATCTATATCTTTCATATTGATGATACATCGCTATATATTTCAATGACAGCTATACATTCATCAAAGGTTGGCTGTACTTTCTTATTTAAATTATTGCTGCTCTAAATTATCACACTGTCACCAATGTTTTGCTAACTCATGGGCCGAAACTTAAGGTGCACATGCTCAAATAATGCACGTTTCAACAGTCCGCTTCAATTAGTGTTTGAGTAATGAGTCACACAACACCTCGAGACGGATAAACACTATCACAACATATGAATAGACAGACATACTAACAGACAGACGAAAGTAGGGATGGACGAACAAAACAATTCAGCCATTTAATGGGATTCAAACCTGTTGATAAAACTATTACTATAATTTACGGGACAAAAGAGATTATAATTTACGGGACACTTTGGTGACTGTATGTGTGGCTTTGTAAATGCCTATTTGAAAGGAGACATACTTGACTATATTTGTATGTAGATCGGGCAATAGGAATAAATGCAATGAAGTGAATGTTTGCTCTTTTTGTAGAAGAAATACCAAGTACACATGTTCGTGAGTTAACAAAAATAAAAGTAAATATAGTAGTGAAAAAAAAATCTGAAACATTCTACAAATAATTGCCATTAATATATTGCCAATCTTGTTTTTATTGAACCATTTATTATTTCTAAATAGATTTGTATTATACTGGCATAATTTAAACTTACTTTACGTTTGAAAAATTGTGTAGAAATACTTTGATATTGACATCCTCATCTACGAGACAATTTAATCTAAGCTACGAGTCCGAACTTTCATGTGGAATATTTAAACAATGCGAAAAGTTATGTTATTCAAACGTCGATAATTCGGTATTCAAATCATAATTATGAAATAATATGTATACAAATTCAAGGAGGCAATCCTGTAAGCTATTTCTGCAAAATGTCAAATAACTCACCGCTTTCTTAGGGAATTGTGTAGACGAATTATGTAGCAAAATGACATCCTCCATGAATTATTTAGATGTGACTGTGGTTTAAGTATTGAATTAGACGTAATTGAGTGGCATGACACTCGGGAATGATGGAAGGGGCAACTGCAGAAAGATATTTGTCTCGTAAATTAGGCCTCGTAGATTAGGATTTTTTTCTTTTCCGCTGTATTTGATTGGCCAGCAAAATTTTATATGCTTTCTCAAAGTACTTTTCATTAAATTTTGATAAACAATAGGTTATTTAGTACACAAAATTGGCAAAACAAACATGAAAAAGTGTTTCATGGGGAAACGAATATGCTTATTTGTGATGACTCGTAGATTAGAAAGCTATATACCCGAAGTGTAATTTAGAAACTTGGCCTCTGAATTTTTTTCCATAGATGAATTTGGTAAAAATCTTTTTTCATACACATGATATACATTATTAAAGGGTGAATGAATAAGGCATTGCAGAATTATCGTGCAGTATGTGATATTCTATTTACCGTTATAGTTTAGCCTCGTAGATTAGGTCAGGTTTGGCGACATTGCATTAGCATGTCAGTGTATTTTAATGTTTGGTTGCTTTAGCGCCGTTTTGTCTTCGTGAAAAACATCCATTAATAATGAATAAATGCAGGGGTTTAAATCGGGCATGATTACATTCTACACTATATTATGGGTACAATGAAAACTAAAAATGTCCATGGCGACATGCAAATTCCGCCACCCCTTGCAGATTTAAAGGCCTGGAAAGCCATTCAGAACAACATTTTATACCGTAAAAATGTTTATGAAATAATCCTAATATAATGAAAAATTGCTTTTAATTGGCGAAATATCAGTTGACTTATATCGGCGACATTGATTGTCCATTTTTTTGAGAATGGGTCCCCACCAAATAGGCTGTCCTATATCATTGAATGATTCATATAAACTGCATCAGCTACAGTACAAGGTAACGAAATATCAACTTTTATACCCAACACAGGAACCAGTCTGTATTGTCCTCAAAGATAAGTTCATGCATAACTGAAAAATGCAAACACTGGGGTGTCATGTGTTATGTAAGAAAAATATCTTGCACTCCAGTTACTTGACACTTCTGACAGAGGCACTGACTAAACAGGGACATGTCACTTAGGTTCACACAAGTTCTTCACAAACCCTTTCTAGAATAACAGACATGCATTGTATCTATTCTCTGACAACCATGTATATCTACATGATAAACACAAAATGATGAAAATCCCATGAAAACAGTGCTACTTTATTTTGAGGCAAAATATTTGACACTAATTCTCAGTGGACTTGTAACTTTTGACTACACCATGGAGCATTTGCGGCTAATTGGTGTTCTGATACCAGTTACTTCTACCCAGTTACTGATTTGTATCTGAAAAGGTGTATAAAGGGTATCTGGGGTCTTCCTCCAGATATTACGCCCTCCTTAGCTGGACGTCGCAATATGACTGAAAAACTGTTAAAGAGACGTAATATCTGAAACAAATAAAAAAAACAATTTTAATGCATTTATTTTCATATAAAATAGTTTGAAAATCATTTTCTGTCTCAATATGACACTGTACATAAAGAATATGTATTAATATTACAACTAACGTTTTCAGGCTATCCGATCCCTGCTGAATTACATCGATGGATAGGGCATATTTTAACAACGCTTAAAGACCTATTATAGGGGTTCATAACTGCCCCTTCACCGCAAGCCAGTTAGCACAGTAGGGTTCTAATTGATAGATGCTAAACCCATATCATGCAGCAATATATGTACATATTTTAATTCAAAAGGTCTCAGAGACAAATGTATTTTAAATCTAACAGCCTGGATCTAGATCAGACGCGGCATTATGCAGCATCTGATTTGGATCCAAAACTGTTTGCAAATAACAGTCAAGACACGACCAGCAGGATAAGGGTTAGTTGCAATTTATCCTTATCCTGCTGGTGGCCACTTGACTGTTATTTGCAAACAGTTTGGATCCAGATCAGAGGTAGCATAGCATACGGCATCTGTTGTATATACAAATCGTATTTAGATCTAAATATTGGTTTGCAGACGGCAATTTCAAAGCAGACGAAAGTACTGGAGGATATGGGTTAATATGATGTAATAACTATCAAGCATGTTGGGACCCAACCACAATAAACAATCCAATTAACACCCCATCAAGTCAAAACAAGACCTTTAAACACTACTTTATGATGAAAAAAGAAGAATATTGCCTGAATAAACTTTTCAGAGGTCTTTTCAAATTATTATGCTGGTGAATAAGCAAAAAAAAAACAACTAAAGTGTAATGTACAATCCCCAGTACACCAAATTTAGACAATATGCAATACCCAGTACACCGTTTATCAATCCCCAGTACCCTAATAGTGACTAACCGACTATTCGTTTGTGGCCATATTTTGGGCAAACTTGAACCAATATGACTGAATTTTTCAGTATACATAGTTGAACGATATTCAAAGCGATCGCTCAATTCAGAATTTTATATTTTGATTCCATCTTTTAGTAACATAAAAAAATCTGGGAGATGGTTATGCATTCTTTCGCGAGCACGGCGTTCATTTTGTGATTTTCCCCAACGTTTGCATTGTTTGCTTCCAAATCATGTATATAGCGTGTATAATATGAGTATGGTGAATCTAAAGCACCACCTATCAATTGCCGAAAAAGAACTAATTAAGAGAAAATACGCATTTACTTACCCTCGTTGCCCTCCTGTTCTCTCCGTTGCGTCAAAATACAGCTCATTTATTAGCAATATCCGGGATACATTTCCCCCCAGTGAAATCCCTGAAATTCTATTAGCAAACAGAGCAGACCCTGATCAGACGGCTTCTGTCGTCTGATCTGGGTCTACTCTGTTTGCCATGCAAATGAGGGAAAGGGTTAAACCCTTTGAATATGAAAAACGAATGAGTGGGTATTTGCAAACAGTGTAGATCCAAGGTATTGTGTGTACTTTTTTTTAAGTCCCTCATACTGGTTGGACTGTACAGATTCATACGGATGAGCCTTTCAGCATTCGAAGAGTTGACTGAACAACTGTGTACAAGTCAAATCTCGATTACTCGAACTCTCCAACAAGTATTCTCACTTGTCTTTAAGGCAGGTGGAAGCTTAATGCAGCTTGCAAGTGATACAGCAAGCTCCTAGAGGAGCTTTCTGTATGACTTTGACCTGCATTAACCCATTACTTCATAGGCTAATTTTAGATACAACCTCTGTGAATAAATCTTCCGAAAAGGAGCATTAACTAGAGAAAAGGAAAAGTTTAGATTTTTGTAGTTTGAAACCATTGTGATAAATAGAACATTTGCCCCTATATGAGCAAATGCTCTATTTATCACAATGGTTTCACAACGTGACTATTACAGAGTCGTCAAAAGTCGTCAATATAAGGGAATGGGTTAAGCAGCCACCTGATTAAAAGTTCCCAATTCTTCTTTATTCTTTTTTATTTTTATGTTCAATATAACGAAGTTTAACCATATAATGTGTATCGCAAATTAATAATAAAAAATCAGCATCAATTTTCAGAATATTGTTCGTTACATCTCTAAAACAAATGGCTACTCCCTTTAAGTCCAAACCATTCTGTCAGTGGGACAACGAAGCAGTTGGTAACAATATGACACTTTTTCTCTTAAAAACACTGGAAGAAACAGATGAAAGCAAACGATAATATAGGCAGACGACAATTCCCCAGAGTGCAGAAGAGTTAAACTCGAGTTACCCAGTTGCATTGTTTACTATTCGCAGATAGTAAAACAGCTTGGTTCCTGATCGGACGCAGAGTCACTGTCTGACCTGAGCTCCTACAGAAACCGTCTGATCAGAGATTGCTCTGTTTGCTTATGAAACTACAGTGCTCCCTCTCTAGAACGACACCCTTTGGGATACAAAGATTGTATGTGTTGTTCAGAGGGAGTTGTTATAGAGAGGGAAAATCAAACATAATTAGCTTGTTTGCAGATCCCCAGATAAGGTGTATTTCGAGAACTAAAACCGTAATGCCTCCATCAAACCCTATGTTGTGACCACTCTTTAGAATCGTCACAAAGTGACGATTCTAAAGAGTGGTCACAACATAGGGTTTGATGGAGGCATAAAGAAAATACGATGAAAAAAACGTTGTTTCTCTAGCCTTGTTGTTTCGGAAACAGTGACATGCGTTGTTGTAAGGAGGGAATCGTTATTGAGAGGGCCGTCGTAGGGAGGGAGCACTGTATACAGATCTGATACTACAGTTTCTGCAATGGCCAAAATATCCTATGTTTATATACCATTATAAAAATCAAGCATTAACTCTTCGCTGCCAATGTCGCATCTTTGATTACCTATATAGACAGTTTGGATCCAGATTAGACGCCGAGTTACGCCAAACTGTCTGTTACTGTGCCCGTTTCTTGAAACAAAATTGAAGAAACAAAAATGAAGAAAAAATGGAAAATAGTAGCCGACGACGATGTTTGCAAACGACAGAATTTGACAGCGAAAGGTTTCATATATGAATATTTACTAAGTAAATGATAAATGTTTCCACAAATGTGTCTTATAAAGGCACCTACGTGTAACATGGGTATAAAGTCAGTCTTAGCGTTCATATGACAAAAAGGACGTTACAGATCCATGTCATTGGATATTAAGCAAACATAGTAGGTCCCAGACAACTCCTACAATAGTCGTATAATCTGGGTCTACTCAGTTTGCAAACGCGCCAAAATGTATCCAATGTGGTAAAGGTTCTTAGTTCTGCTACTGTCTGTTAAAAGAACCCGTGTTATTGCTACCGATCTGACCTTCGTAGAAATTCCCGAGGTGATCCGATTGGTTAGAACTACAGTAAAGCCTCGATTATTCGAACACTCAAGTGCGTAACAGTATCGATCTACAAGACAGATGGCAGCTTAATGCAGGGTGAAGGTCATGCAGAAAGCTCCTAGAGGAGCTTTCTGCATGCCTTCCACAATGCATTAAGCGGTTAATTGCCTAAATGGTCTAAATTCTTGTATACTAGAATTCCGAATTATCGAGTAAATGTATAATATAATAACGATAAGATTCTACAGTTTCTTTCGTGGCCAAAAATGCCCGTGCCTATGCGCTACTGCAAACAATACGGTAAAACCCCGCTAATGCGACCACCTAAAAGAGGTATGATTATGGGTGTTAGATACAGGTGGTAGCTTAATGCAGGACAACTAGAGGAGCTTTCTGCATTACTTTTGTCCTGCTTTAAGCAACCACCTGCTTATAACGACAGCCATGTATATCTATTAAGGAGTTCTACTGTAATCTAATTAATATTAATGATGTCACTATTTATTACATGAATATTCATGGGGTAAAGAGTCAAATATTTCACTATGGAGCAAATGCTTCACATGTATTTATCACAATGGTTTCAAAACAACACAATTCCGACAGTTTTCTTTTAACTAGTAGATGCTCCTTTTTGGTAGATTTATTCAAAGTGGTTGGGTCTAAAAATAGCATATGAGGTAATGGGTTAAAACAGTTTCTACAGTATGTACGTCTCCGCCTTTAACATCGTGTCTCAATGGAATCACAATGCAGCAATTACACAACGGCCGAAATATAAACATAAATATCATTTTATTTGTGAAACAGAAAATCTACATCATATTGGCTACTTGCATACAGTCCGAGAATACCTGACATTGACTCATCATCGTCTTGATCATCAATATCTTTCTTTCCCACACCTTGCGTTTGTGTTTGACTATTTATGTATTCATTAGTAGGGGAGCTATGCATTGGACCGTCACTTTCGTCAATGTCGTCATCACTTTCATGTTCAGTATCTGTTTGAATGTCCGAGTATTGGCTCAGGGTATCGTCAGTAAGGTCATCATTCCAACAGTCGTCGTATTCAGCTACTTGTGCCCTGCTCTGACTGATGTCACTGCAATAATCACAAAAATGACCACCACCACCACCATCACCACCACCATAATCATCTTCATCATCATGATGATCATTATCATGATGATGATCATCATCATCATCATCGTCGAATCCAATATCCATTTCAGTTTGGGGTCCCTTTTCCTGATATTTCACGGTTTCCGTGTCATGTTCATATGGAACATCGTTTCCACACACATCGTCGTCCTTTGACACGTTCTTATTTGCATCTGAATCAGTGTTTTTGTGAAACATGTTCGTTTTCACTTCTTTGATTCCATCTTCAATTATATCAAGATCTTCTTTGCCCTCGTCGTTCGTATGGTCAGCTTCAGTATCGAAAACATGCACCACGTTAGGCTCTAACCCATCCACAGGAGCAACTGGTTTCTCCTTTCCGCCCTCGCGAGCCGCTGTATTATCATCTCCCTCGAAATTCTGTTTCCTTCCTACACTGCCATGGGCAGCTGAAATATGATCCATATCACGGTCATATTTCTTCTCTTCACTTTGAACAACTGGGGTATCACCTGAACCGTCGTCATCTTTCTTGCCTCCTTCCCTACAAACAACTGAAGCATAACTCCTGTCGTCTTCGTTATTCTCCTCTTCTCCTTCCTGGGTATCTGTATCATCAGTGTGTTTGCTTTCCCCATCAGCTTCAAGCGTATCTTTGCCATCTTCATAATCGTTCTTATTTTCTTTCTTATGCCTCCACTCGGTATCATGTCTCTCCCCTTCATGGTTACACTCATTCTCTTCATACACTATCTCTGCATTGTCATATGCACCATTATATCTTTTGTTCTCATCTTCAAACTTATCAGCAGCAGCAGTAACAGTAGGAGCATTGCCATCATCTACGTCACCCTCTTCTTCTTCATACTCAAGTAAGAGAACTTCGAACTCTTTTAGTTTCTTGTGTAAACCTCCACCCTTGTTAATATTGAGCTCTGGATACTTAGGCAAAACCGCTGTATTGCGTTTTTGTGGGACCTTTAAGGTACAGCATCGGCTGTCAGAACCACCAGATGGACTATTCTGCCTTAACCCTGAAAGTTACAATAACGAAATATTATTTGTTATTAATATGGCGTCGTTATGCAATGAGAATGTATCTGGTTATTGTTAATCTCATCCAAAACAGGTTTGTACAAATTGTATATCTAAATAATTGTATAATTCTTACATGTTTATAATATTATCAATAAATTCTGCTTAGTGGAATCTGCATATAGCGACCACCGAATGGGTGATGGATGGGGCTAATAAGGGCAAATAGTTGCTTAATAGAGGATAAAAGTGACGCAGAAAACTCACGTAGGCGTTCTTCATAACTTGCACCCTGCCTTAAGCCATTCCCTCATATTGACGATTTTTAAAGCCTCTGTAAAAGTCACTTTATGAAACCATTGTGATAAATAGAGCATTTGCTCCTATAGGAGCAAATGCTCTATTTATCACAATGGTTTCATACAACACATTTTTTTCTTTTCTCTAGTTAATGCTCCTTTTCGGTAGATTTATTCAAAGAGGTTGTATCTAAAAATAGCCTCTGAGATAATGGGTTAAGCTACAATCTGTCTTAAAAACCCCAGAATTAGACTTAATTAAGAGTATTACTGTATACAATGTTGTTGCAGTTAGTTTGAAATTCATACAGATACAACTGCTACATGTCAGTTTTTTCCAATCTTTTCTAGTAGCCCTTATTATGCTGAACACGACTATTATTGCAAACAATGAGAATGAAGATCGCATTAGATTTCAAACTTTAACGAATCGGAATTGATTAAAAACCGAAGCAGATCACAGAGCTGGAACGAATCAGAACTAAGTGAACACTGCAGCAGATTACAGTTTGATCATAATCAGGATTACGTGAAAATGCAGCAGGTCAGGATATGAGATAAACGGAATTAAGTGAAAACTGCAGCAGTTTGACCTAATCAGGATTACGTGAAAACTGCATCAGATTGCAGTTTTATCTAATCAGGAGTACGTGAAAACTGCAGCAGGTCAGGATATGAGGCAAACGGAATTATGTGAAAACTGCAGCAGTTTGACCTAATCGAGATTAAGTAAAAATTGCAGCAGAACAGAGCTTGGGCTAAATGGAATTAAGTAAAAACTGCAGCAATTTTATCTAATCGAGTTTAAGTGAAAACTGCAGTAGACCAGAGCTTGAGCTACTCGGAATTAAATGAAAACTCAAGTTTTTGAACAGAGCTTGAGCTAAAGGGAATAAAGTGAAAACTGCAGCAGATCAAAGCTTGGAGTAAACGGAATTATTTGAAAACTGCATCAGGATTCAAACTGTTTGTTACTGTGATAATGTTTTTAAAAGAAAAAGGATGAAAATTACAAAAACGAAAATTGTAGAAGCGGACAAATTTAGCAGCGAAAGAGTTAAGTCAGATATTCGATCAAGTTATATTTTTTGCCATCGAGACAACTTTTAACGCTCCTGTAGGAGCCGTCTGATCTGGGTCTGCTCCGTTTGCTTATGAAATAATATAAATATGATTATGTAGTTTCTGCCATTGCCAAAATTTCGCATGCCATTATAAAGATGTTATATGTTTTCTTACATTTATATTCATTGAATAAAGGGTTGTAAAGGAGAAATAAATACCTTTCAATATTCTATAGGTACTGTCCTTATACTGCCCACACTCCTCGGACATATTAGTTATCTCTTGGAACCATAATTATAATACACAGTCTCACGTCGCCCATAACATTTGAAATGACGTTGTCACCAATGACCTCGATGACGTCAAATAGCGTCATTATATTGCACATGCGTACGGGGGAAATATTAAATTGATAAATTGTATTATATTCGGCTCTATCTCAAATAGTTCGACCTGGGTCAATGCTTATAAAGCTTTTTAGTTGAGTCTGAGTTTGTTCCAATCAAAAACTTGAGAACGAACTCAGACTCACTAAAAAGTTTTATAAGGCTACCTTCCTTCAGAATTTATAATCTTCACAACAGCAGGTGTTAAGTGCTTGTGTGGCGGCCGTAAAACGTCGCCCCGTACTTCATTCTCAGTGTTGTTATACCTTCTGGTCCTTCGAGATCATGAATTTCAGTACTTCTTGTTTTGAAAATTGAATACCGCTTAAGCCGGTGCTAGGGGGCGTGAGCAGTGTTGCACTTTCAATTACTGTTCATGAACAGACTCAATAAAACCGAGTCTGCAATTTTCTCTTTTTGTGTTGCAATTTTTGCTCTCGGGGGATCACCTCCCTTCAGAATTTATAATCTTCACAACAGCAGGTGTTAAGTGCTTGTGTGGCGGCCGTAAAACGTCGCCCCGTACTTCATTCTCAGTGTTGTTATACCTTCTGGTCCTTCGAGATCATGAATTTCAGTATACTTCTTGTTTTGAAAATTGAATACCGCTTAAGCCGGTGCTAGGGGGCGTGAGCAGAGTTGCACTTTCAATTACTGTTAATGAACAGACTCAATAAAACCGAGTCTGCAATTTTCTCTTTTTGTGTTGCAATATTTGCTCTCGGGGGATCACCTCCCTTCAGAATGTTTAAGCATGGAACATTCTTGTGCCCTTTTCAAAGAAATCGTAGACATTGCTACACGACGTTGTTTTAGTATTCTTGCCTATTTTTCCTAACCTGTGTCTAGACTACTATGTCTGCAAAGACACCTTTGGAAAATAAGTCATGAAGCAAACGATGCAGACCCTGATAAGATGAGTCCTTACAGACCTTATGTATCCATGCTTATAAAACTTTTAGTTGAGTCTGAGTTCGTTCTCAAGTTTTTGGTTGGTCAGATTTGAGCCTTTGGCTCAAATCTGACTGATCAAAAGCTTGAGAACTCAAATCTGACCAATCAAAAGCTTGAGAATGAACTCAGACTCAGCTAAAAAGTTTTATAAGCATGGACCCTGATCTGTATCTGCCTTGTTTATATATTCCCTGTACTCAAATCCCACTTCCGGCGAATCCATTACAAAGGACACAACAAGGGCGTTCAACAACATGGTTTAATGAATCTTTTTGACATTTGCAAACAGTTCACATATAAGGGTGCGTACCCAAATACTAAAATCATCATTTCTCTACCAAATCCTATACTGTGACGATTCTAAAGAGTGGTCACAGTTTAGGGTTTAGTGGAGAAATAATTGAGTTATTCTTGAAAATGCTTAAATTTACGCATCTTATCTGGATCTCTGAGTTAGGATTCATCTCGGTGTGTCAACAAGATACTAAATGTCTGACACTTTGAAATAGTTCTGAATTATTTATACAATGTAAGGCCATATAAATCATATTAACATTATCGTGCTGTAAAAAATGTCTATCTAAACTCTGGTCTGTTGCATTATTTTACTTACTTCTAATTCGCACACGCGTTTGAGAAACTGTTGGTTGAATTTCAAACATATTGGATCCAGATGAGACGCCAAGTACTTAACCCTTTCCTCCATATGTACGCCTTTCTACGCCTCTGTAATAACCACTTTTCGAAACCATTGTTATAAATAGAGCATTTGCTCCTATAGGAGCAAATGCTCTAATAATCACAATGGTTACAAACTACAAAATTCTAAATATTTACTTTTCTCTAATAAATGCTCCTTTTGGGTAGATTCGTTCAAAGAGGTTGGGTCTAAAATTAGCCTATGGAGGAAATGGTTATTAATACACGTACATTTAGGCAGTGACTGTTTGAGTGACAAACAGCATGAGTCCTGGCGAGACGCCGGGTAAATTGACGTTTCATCAGCATCCAAGCTGTTTGGCACTCCATCAATAGTTTCTCAAAAGTTTGATCGACTTGAAAGTCAGAAAACGTTCAGCAAATCAAAGATTGAGCTGACAATATTCTTCAAGCTTGAGAAGGGTTCACTCTTTGTCTGTTCTATATTTAGTCCAATTTTCAATACCTACTGAATATTCATGTTGAAAACAGTTATAATGAAGTATGGAAGTTGGATTATTGTAGCCATATTAGAAACTAAAGAAACAGATCTTTCAAATTCCACTAGCAAACAGAGCAGACCCTGATCAGACGGCTCCTATAGGAGCCGTCTGATATAGGTCTGATCTGTTTGTAAATGCGTGAAAACACGTTTATATGAAGGAAAGGGTTAAGATAAAGAGGACTGGCCCCGATGTAATAAAACCTTCTGCTTGAGTCACAGATCATTCTCAACTATCTGACTGAACAAGCTCATAATCTGACCAATCAGATACTTCAGAATGAACTCAGACTCAAAGTCAGAAGTTTTATAACCTCGGAGCCAGGTGTTTCAGATACACTTACACTGGTATACCTGCAAACCTTCAGAGACCTTAGCCCGATAGAGAGGACTTTTTGCACCTTGGCGAACAAAATAGACCCAGACCAGATTACTCCCGAAGGAACCGTCTGATCAGGGTTTTTTCACGTTTACTTCACTCATTCTCTCCTAGGCTATTTTTAGATTCAACCTTCATGAATTAATATACCGAAAAGGAGTATTAACTAGAGAAAATGTTTGTTTTTTTAGAATTTTGTAATTTTATAGAGGTGCAGAAATGCATCACTAGGGGATAATGTGTTCAAGACGTAAATTATAGTAATCATTTTACAATATATTTAGTGGCCAACATTTCCTTCTTAGTGTGAAAGGATATCTCAGTCAATGAATATTTATGAAGCAATAAATTGTTATACACATATTCATGGGGAAAGAGTTAAAGAAACTTCAACTGTGGCTACTTTTTATCTATTCTACATAATATCATATGATAGATAAAACACCTGTTCATAATTCAGTTGCCCATAACATAGCTGATGCTTATTGACTTCCTAAAACTTAAAAAAACAAAACTTAAGCGACCTTATATTAACTGGACTCAGTAATCTTGAAAAACAGGTACAAATAAACGCATACATGTATATCACATTCTACACTGCACGTTGATTTCAGTTTTTTATTGGAAGAAAGTTCATTAAATACACATATAAACTCACACATTGGGGTTGGTCTTAACCCATTCTCCCTAGACTATCTTAAGAACCCCTTTGAATAATATACTGAAAAGCAGCATTTAGTAGAAAAAAGATTGTTTTCAGAATTGTATACTTTTTAAAATAATGTGATAAATAGAGCATTTGCTGGTATTGAGCAAATGCTCTATTTCTCACAATGGTTTCAGATATTGGCTTGTACAAATGAGTCAATATGAGGGAATGGGTTAACCCTTTACCACATATATATATGCCTTTTAATACCAAATGCAAACAGAGTAGAACCTGATGTAGGCGGGAACGGGTTTATAGAAGTGGGGAGTTCATGTATTTGCAAGAGATAACTTGAATTCGCTTTTAATCTTTGGTAGAAGTGTTTCTTTGTTGGTAAGAATGTCAATGGCAGTCATTGCCAAGGCCTTCCCAACAGCCAGTGTGTAACTCTGGGCACTACTGCTACCTGAAATAAGGAAACAAGAGACACATTTACCCATTACCTCATAGGCTATTTTAGATACAACCTATTTTAATAAATCTACCGAAAAGGAGCATTAACAAGAGAAAAGGAAACTTTTAGAATCTTGTAGTTTGAAACCATTGTGATAGATAGAGCATTTGCTCCTATTGGAGCAAATGCTCTGTTTATCACAATGGTTTCACAAAGTGACTTTTACAGAGTAGTCAAAATTCGTCAATATGAGGGAATGGGTTAATTCAACACTAAAGGAATATCTAATGTTCGGTATGTATAACAGGAGATTGTTTAATCCTTTGCTCCATAAATACACATTTCTATGTATTTGCAAACAGAGCAGACATGCCCAGATAAGACTGTTCCTATATTGCATACACCAGCACATGAAGACACTGAACACATTTTAATGCATTTAGATGTAGAGTAGATCCATTTCAGGGTCTGCGCTGTTTGCTTATGCATGGAATGGTATAGATCTGGGTCCATGCTTTTAAAATTTTTAGCTGAGTCTGAGTACGTTTTCAAGCTTTTGATTGGCCAGATTTGAGCCTCTGGCTCGCTCAAATCTGACCAATCAAAAGCTTGAGAACTCAAATCTGACCAATCAAAAGCTTGAGAACGGAACTCAGACTCAACTAAAAGCTTTATAAGCATGGACCCAGATTCTACAGTTTCTGACATGGCTAACAATTCCTGTGTTCACATGCCTTATAAAATTCCATCTAAAATTAGATATTTATAATGTCGCTATTTCTAATATCCAAAGTGTACTTCCTTGGAAATTCACCCTTATGCCCCTTTACCCCTAACTTAGTTTAGAATCCAGAGACCCGTTTTACGAAATATCGCGGGACTGAAAGTTCGTACATACGACGATCACAACTGGAAGCTGCGATCGTCATGTGTTAGAACTTACAACACTATTTGTTGTACGAAGTTAACCTAAATTATGGCATGCTAGAGTACAGTAAAACCCCGCTAATGCGACCACCAAAAATGGGCATAATTCCGGGTGTCAGAGGCAGGTGGTTGCTTAATGGAGGACTGAAGTTATGCAGAAAGCTCCTAAAGGAGCTTTCTGCATAACTTTCGTCCTGCATTTAATCAACCACATGCTTATAAAGACAGAAATGTATATTAAAGAAGTGGTCGTATTAGAGGGAGTCTACTGTACTCTAGTGTGATAAGTTCGACTGTGTAAAGAGTAATGACGGTCGTAGATTAGGGCTTACGATAAGTCTGGATGTACGATCTTTCATAAAACGATGCCCATGTGATAGCTGGTGTGTCTCGGCAGAGGCCCAGATAAGAAGCGAAAATTAAAACATTTTCAAGAATAACTACTTTATTTCCACCAAACCCTATACTGTGACCACTCTTTCGAATCTTCTCGAATAGGACTGATGGATAACTGACCATTTTAGCATTTGGGTACGCACCTTGATTTGTAGCCTAGTGTCTGTATGAGTAACATCACCGCAACACTTGTTTGAAATTGCTGACCTTTTCGTTTGACATAAAGGTGTTATCCTTCATAATTAACAAATGGGTTTCTATTTATCACACTTGCCCCCTAAATATTCAGTCGAACAAACTGGGGCAAATAGTGCAGACCAAGATGAAACTTCCCAGAAGCAGCAATATCACGAGGAATTATGATCTGCACTATGTGATACTCCATTTATTTCCATTGAATTTATAAAAACGGCATCGAATTGATTAATTCAGCCTTACAACTCGGTGGATATTGGGTATATGTTGTCCTAAATTAACCCACTACCGCGTAGGCTATTTTAGACCATTTGCCTCATAGGCTATTTTTCGACCCAACTTCTTTGAACAAACCTACTGAAAAGGAGCATTTATTAGACATAGGTTATTTTAAACCGTTTGCCTCATGCTATTTTAAGACCAAGCTACTTTAAATAAATCTACTGAAAATGAGAAAATATTATATTTAGAATTGTGTAGTTTTAAACCATTGAAATAAAAAGAGCATTTGCTCGATAGGAGCAAATGGTCTAGTTATCGTAATGATTTTAAAGGTCATCAAAAGGCGTCAATATAAGGGAATGGACCAAACAGCGTCAATATGAGGGAACGTGTCAAAAGACGTCAATATGAGGGAATGGGTTAAATACGTCAATGTGAGGGAACGGATGTAGGATAAACACTATATTCGATTTTAAAGATAAGCACCCCATACCTGCAACAGCCGTAAACTCCCTGGTATGGTTCACAGCGTCAGATCCGATATAGAACAGTGGGTGTATACTTGGCACCTCGTACGACACGTTACCCATGTCTGTGGAAGCTACCGGGGAACCAAGCCTTTCCACTCCATATTTATCAAAGTCCACGCCCATAGCGACTGCGTTGTCGTGATACAAGTCTGACACTACCTTGTTGTTTATGATATTGAGATACGCTCTTCCGTGCCAACCAATATCAACCTAAACAGTCAACATTCGGTTAAGGTACTGTGAGATACGCTCTTCCGTGCCACCCAATATCAACCTAAACAGTGAAACATTCGGTTAATGTATTGTAAGATACGCTCTTCCGCGCCACCCAATATCAACCTAAACAGTGAAACATTCGCTTAAGATGCTGTGAGATACGTTCTTCCTTGCCACCCAATATCGACCTAAACAGTGAAACATTCGGTTAATGTATCGTGAGATACACTCTTCCGTGCCACCCAATATCAACCTAAACAGTCAAACATTCGGTTAAGGTACTGTGAGATACGCTCTTCCGTGCCACCCAATATCAACCTAAACAGTGAAACATTCGCTTAAGATACTGTAAGATACGTTCTTCCGTGTCACCAAATATCAACCTAAACAGTGAAACATTCGCTTAAGGTACTGTGAGATACGCTCTTCCGTGCCACCCAATATCAACCTAAACAGTGAAACTTTCGGTTAGGTACTGTGAGATACGCTCTTCCGTGCCACCCAATATCAACCAAACTAGCGAAACATTCGGTTACAGTATTGGATATACATGAAACAGCTAAATCAGAAACAAAGATAAAGACGTGTATTCAAATACTTTAATCGTAATTTCTCCACCAAACATTATTGTGTGACAACTCTAGATTCGTTTCAACGAGTGGTCACAACATAGGATTTGGTGGAGAAATACAGTAATTCTTAACACGGCGTGTTTGTGTTTGGTTAGGAAATAAAGCAATTCTTAATATGGGTTTATTTGAGAACTAAGGCAATTCTTCATGTTTGCATCTTATCTCTAAGATCACACTTATTTACTATACGATATCCAACAATTGTCCCGTGTGACCTTTTTTATTGTTAACCCTTTACTCCATGAAAAGTCATATAAGAAATAATGACATCATGAATAATAATCAGGTTAATTTTTTTATATTGGCACAATGACCCGGGAATATTTTGGCCATAGTAGAAACTGTAGAATCACATCTTTATTATTTCATAAGCAAACAGAGCATGCCCTGACTAGACGGCTCCAATAGTATATGTGTTTATAAAATGCGTGAAAATACGTTTATATGAAGGAAATGGTTAATAAAACATGTGCCTTTGGTGTAAAGAGTTAATCCTTTTATCGATGCATTTATGTGTATTTTGAAACTAATTTTGTTCTGAAATAATTTGTTGCTACTTTCGACCAAAATATCGACATTGTCGAGCGGTCAGTGTTCTCAGCTGCGATTGGCTCGGTCGATTCTCACTCTCCACATTCCACAGCGTTGATTGGCTCGCTCAATCCTCACTCTCCATATCCACAGCGTTGATTGGCTCGCTCAATCCTCACTCCCCACATTCCACAGCGTTGATTCAAAAAATTAAGCCAGTGTAGAGCAAGACGGAAATATATCAGCATGGCTGAAATACTTTCAAACCGAGAACGTGTATATGTATACCCACTTTATCCATTAACAAGTATAACCCTTTCCTTCATAAAAATGCCTTTCACGCATTTGCAAACAAGAGTAGACCATGATCAGACGGCTCCTATAGGAGCCGTCTGATCTGGGTCTACTCTGTTTGATTATGCGCGAACATGCGTTTATATTAGGGAAAGGGTTAAGACATGTTCTACTATATCTAATGTCTCCGTATACTCACTGTGCAGTCTGTAGACAAGGCTGCAGAATTGAAACATTGGTCCAGTTTGGCCTTCAGAACATCGAGCTCTGAACGGGATGTCGTGCGTGCCTGAAATAATAGTTCTGTTGTCTCTGGGATTATGTTTGGTTTTGCTCCGCCATTAACTATAATACCTGAAAGAAAAACAAACATACCAGGCTATCATTTTCATTAACCAACACATTAACAAACCAATACCGGTGCGGTGGTTGATCTCTAATGTTCTGATTATAATATCTGTCTTTGAAACCTGATGTTGACAATTATACAGCAATATCTTTGTTGGAAAGTTTTCAAAAAGATGTAAAACCAGACAAGCAATGTACAATGCATATACTAACCATGCACCCTCCACGTTGGTTTAAACTGCTGCCTCATACAAGACACATTCTGGTAGCATAGTACGGCGGCATCAAGAGCGTTCACACCCTCCCATGGGAACGCCGCTGCATGGGCCGCTTTTCCGTGGTACACAACCGTTACTCTACAAACATGTAAACAAGGCTCCGGGGTAACAAAGCTTCAGAATCTGAGACTCAAGCAGTTTTAACAGAAGAGTTAATTTTGACTAAATTCTGTCACAATGCATATATCTTTTAGCGAATTAGATTTAAAAACATAATTCAAATAATTTATTTTATACGTATGCTGACATACACCTTATTCACCGTGCATCGCATTCCTCCAGGTAAAACCACAATCACACCAACATTCGAACAAGAGTGCAAAGCTGGACATAATTTCACGGTAAACCATCTTACGGATTAGATATATCGCACCTGTGATTACCTATGCAAAGTTTGCAAACAGTTTGGATCCAGAAGAAAATGAAACAAACGAAAGCTGCAGCAGACGAACAAGTTTGCAGATGACAATGTGTGTCAGCGAAAGAGTAAGACACAATGATAACCTCGATATATACAGTAAAACCCCGCTAATGCGACCACCTAACATAGGTATAATTATGGCTGCTAGATGCAGGTGGTAGCTTAATGCAAGACAAAAGTAATGCAGAAAGCTCCTAGAGGAGCTTTCTGCATTACTTTTGTCTTGCATTAAGCAACCACCTGCTTATAAAGACACCCATGCTTATTCATTAAGAGGTCGCATTAAAGGGGTTCTACTGTATTTTGCATCTATGTGACAAGGTGGTGATAATATTAGGCAAACCGCTTTTAAACCACTACAGCTTAGTGACCACTTTTTAAAATCGTCTCGAAGAGTCACAACATAGAATTTGGTGGGAAAATGACGATTTTAGTATTTGAGTTCGCACATTTATACAAATGCAGTTTGGTATTTTCGAAGCACATTTATCATAAGCATCACATGGATACCGAAATTTAAATTGAAGGAGACACTTTTGAAACTCGAAATCTATTTATTACTCTAGGGTTTAAAGAGACCTTTCAGTAGCCAGCGCTTCAAAAATGTCAGAGTTGACAGGAAAGGGATGGGCCATCATGGCAATGTCGAAGTCACGGAATGCGCCTCCATTAATCATGTCGATCTTTCCTCCTCCTCCTTCCTCGGCCGGAGTGCCTAGTATTGTTACCTAGGCGACAATGATTTTGATAAAGGGTATCTGATAAAGGCATGCTTATGATTCTATATGCATATTGAATTCTAGAAGCTGAATATCGTAACGCCTTGAATAACATGTACTTAAATAGCGGTATATGCAATATATGTTATCTTAAAACCAAGGCTTTACATCATCATTTTCACTTTTAAAGACCGGCGGCAGCTTAATGTACGGTCATGCAAAAAGCTACCAGAGGAACTTTATGCATGGCTTCACTATACATAACCCATTCCCTCCTAGGCTATTTTAGACCCAACCTATTCGAGTAAATCTACCAAAAAGGAGTATTTACTAGGGAAAAGGAAACATGTTTAGTCCTGTGTAGTTTTTAAACCATTGTGATAAATAGAGCATGTGCTCCTATAGAGCGAATGCTCTATTTATCACAATGGATTCAAAAACAACTTTTACAAGGGCATCGGTGGGATGGAATGGACAAAGCAGTCATCTACCAAAAATGTTTGAAATTCTTCATTACTATACCTCGAATCGGCGATGCATAACTAATTTCTTCATATGCTTTCTTTGCTTGTGTATTTTGATGGATCGTTTTCGTTACTTTCTAAAACGAGTGCAGTGCTATACCCTCCATATTTCATTATAACTATTTTATCAATGAATATACAGCAGGTATCAAAATTTGGAATAAACATAGAACAGGGATAGAGCAATGGTGCCCGACGCATGCTTTGACTCATCCATGGAACACCCCCCCCCCCCCCCCCCAAAAAAAATAAAAAAAAATGTGATCGAAGTATGTTCAACTGGCCTAAAACTATCTACTATTTGAACCTTAAACCACACCGAAAAACGAGAAAATAACGACCCGGAAAAAATTTCCTATCGGGTCTACTTTCAATACATATATAGACCCGATAGGAAATTTTTTCCGGGTCGTGTTTTTCTTGTTTTTCGGAGTGGTTTAAGGTTCAAATATATAGTTTTAGACTAGTTTAACATACTTCGATCCCATTTTTAAAAATAAAAAATAAAAAAAAGATTATTATTTATTATTATTATTATTTATTTAATTATTATTTTTTTTTATTATTATTTTTTTTTGGGGGGGGGGGGTTGTTTCCATGGGTGAGTCCAAGCACGCGTCGAGCATCTTTGGGAAAGAGTGAATATGAATTTAAAACCCTTCGCTTGCTGAATTTTAAAATACATTTCTCCTTCTTTACCCATGCCCTGTTGTATAATTACATATATCTTCACTGTGTACAAGTATTTCGCTGTGCAATCACTGCTGTTGAGTTGAGTGCACTGGTTGTACAATCAACTTGTAAATAGTGCAGACCCTGATGAGACAGCTCCTGCAGGAGCTGTCTCAATTGGTTCTTCACTATATACAGGTAGGTAAATTGACGTGAATAGCAAGCGAAGGGTTAATACTACATTTGAACTCGGATAACTCAAATTTAGGCTTAAATCGATGTAAAATGTCGGGTCCTTCCAATATTTACAATGCAAAATTGTTCTAGATCTATACATGTATATCACCACACATTTATCTAGAAACGCATGTGAAAGCTTAATACAGATGGGGAGTAATTACTTTCCACCTGCGTTAAGATTTGATCTTAAGAAATTATTCATATTAGAATTTGGATAACTCGAACTTCTGTTATCTCGAAGTAATGTATATGGTCCCTTGAAGTTCGAGGTATCGATGTTGTACTGTATTATTGCCCTTTAACCCTTTCCCTGTTCTGTGTTTATTACAACTTTCAATACCTACTGAATATTCATGGGCAAACAGTTATACTGAAATACGGAAGGTGGAACATTGTAGCCATTTTAGAAAGAAAAGAAACAGATCTTTCAAATTCCATAAGCAAGCAGAGCAGACCCTAATCAGACGGCTCCTTCTAGGAGCCGTCTGATCTGGGTCTTTTCTGTTTGCAGATGCGTGAAAACACGTCTATATGAGGGAAAGGGTTAACCCATAGAGAAGCCGTTTTGCACCTATGCAAACAGTAGCCGTCTAATCAGGAGCTGTCCTGTGTGTTGACAAAATATCTAAGACTTAGATCTGGTTATATAGATCTTGCCATAGTGTTCACTTGTTTCATTGATTTATGTTAAAGATAGGTTTGTGGGCCATCGATGTTCCCTTTTATAACCTACACGAGTCATGCACTTAATTTGCATTAAATGGCAAGATACTATTCAGTATGCCGATTGCAATCGGCCCATGGCATACTGATAAATTATTATTTCATAACAATGTTGCATACGCACGAAGATGTACTTATTTCACACGTTAATTACTGCACGCATTTGCATATTTCTCGCATGTACGACATGCGATTATTTTGTACCACTGTCCACTGGAGTGGGCATGTATAGGCTATGCCTGTCGCCTAGTCCCTTTCTTTATTGAATAAAATAATGTTGAAAGTTGCTTTACCTTTCCCAATGGCTGTCCGTGGGCTTCGAAGGCGGCCTTAACCCCTATACTAGCGGCAAGCCCAACTTCTGCGATCAGGTTGTGTCCACATGCGTGGCCAATATCCGGAAGAGCATCATACTCGCACAGTATGGCTATATGAGGACCGTTTTCTTCCAAACCGAATACAGACCTACGGATATAGAGTAAAATCCCTCTAAACAGGACGTTCAATTTAGTATAAATAAAAACAGAAAGCTCCTCTAAGAGCTTTGTGCATGCCTTTCATCCTACATTAAGCCACCACCTGCCTATTAGTATATGGAGAAGTCTTCTCTACTAGAACTCCGGTTTGAAGAGGTTTTACTGTATGTAGAAGTCATGTCTTGCTATATCTCATTAGTCCATGCATATTCATGAGAGAAATAATGACATTAATAAGATTAATTTTTATACTGACATGTTGACACAGGACATTTTGCTTCAGACAGAAACTGTTGATTTGATATTTTACCACACTGTAAGCAAAAAGAGCATACCCTGATCAGACGGCTCCTATAGAGGAAGCATCTGATGTGGGTCTACTCTGTTTGCAAAGGCGTAAAAATGCGAATTGGTGGAGTAAATGACTTATAGAATTACATCTTTAAAAAGTGAAAGTGAGTTTAATGAGAATTGCATGAATTTCCATAGGAGCAAATGCTTTATTTTTCACAATGGTTTTAAAACTACACAATTTTGGCACTGTCCTCTTCTCTAGTAAACGCTCCTTTTCAGTAGTTTTGTTCAAAGAGGTTAGATCTAAAAATAGTCTATGAGAGAATGGGTTTAAACGTACAAAATATTGAAATATCCAACTGTATCATATAAAGTGCATTACGTCTACAGTAACCTGTCTGTTATGTATACGTTTAGCTAAGAATATTTTAGTAGGCCTACTTTTAGGCAGATAACTGCTTGATGTAGGGTTGACGTCATACTGAAAGAGCTCAAATATGAAGTTTCTACATGACTCCACACTGCATTAAGCTACCACCTGTCGTATCCCTTTACTCCATAAATACATATTCCTACGCCTTTTCACCGACATAAGACCCAGATCAGACGGATCTTGTTTGCTTCTGGTATAATATAAACATGTTTCTAACGTTTCTGCCATGGCCAACAAGTAGCATGCCAGTTTGCTTTCATAACAATTTATCTATATAATATGCATGGTGTAGTTTTCCTTACATAAATATTCATGATTGCTATGAAAATGATGTCTGCTTAACCCTGTCCTCCATAAATTAATACGCCATTCTACGCCTCTGTAAAAATATCCTATTGAAACCATTGTGATAATTTGCTATTTATCACAATGGTTTCAAATTACAAAATTCTAAAATTTTCCTTTTCTCTAGTTAATGCTCCTTTTCGGTAGATTGATTAAAAAAGGTAGGGTCTAAAATAGCCTAAGAAGGAATGGAATCTGATACGTTACAAGTTTTATTTTATTTTGGTTCATTCAGGCGTTTGTGAACTATTGACAACGTGTCAAACGGTTTGGGCCCTGACCGGGCACCGAGTTAATCGGCGTCTCATCTGGATCAAAGACCTATGATAATGTGTTATCATAGGTCTTTGTCTGGATCCAAGCTGTTTGAAAATACAATTTAGGTAGGTTTTAACCCTTTCGATGCCAGCATTGTCGTCTGCTGGGCATAGTTTCGTTTATTTTTACACTTAGTGTGTGCATTTCTTCCATTTTCTTTATAAAACAGTAAACAGAGTGTCAATTAGTTTGGATCCTGATGAGACGCCAAACTGTTTGCATGTGATATCATAAACCCGTCATTGTGGCACGGAAGGGGTTAAACAGGAAAAGGTTTAACAGGCGAACCTACCTGAATGCTGTATCAAGTATATAGTGTCTTTCAACTGGAAATCCGTGTTTCTCCAAGAAGTTTGTGATGGCAGCATGTGAATATTTCTCTTCGAATTTTTCCTCAGGATGAGACCACACGTCCAAGCTTATTTCACGCAAATCCTCCGCATATTTATCAATTGCATCGACCGCTTTCTGTTTCAAATCCGCCATACTCACTTATGCGTGTAGAGGACTTGGTGTTAACCCTTTCCCTGTTCTATATTTAGCCCAAATTCCAATACTTACTGAATATTCATTAACAAAATAGTTATAAATAAATATGTAAGGTGGAGCATTGTAGAAAGCAGAGAAACGGATCTATCAAATTCTATTAGCAAACAGAGTAGACCCTGATCAGAAGCCGTCTGATCTGGGTCTACTCTGTTTGCAAATGCGTGAACACACGTTTATATGAGGAAAGGGTTAAACTAATATAAACCCTTGCCATACTAAGCGCAATCTGACTCGCATTTGCAAACAGCTTGGATCCAGATGAGACGCCGAGTAACTCGGCGTCTCATCAGGATTCAAGCTGTTTGACACCCGGTTAATAGTTTCCAAAACATTTGAACGAATAGAAGGTAAGTGAATTTTGTAAAAGATCGAAGTTCAAACACAGATCATTTTTACAACGGGCTATAAGGGTTAAACACTCTCAACTCTGATGAATAGATGTGTACTAGACGTTTGCTTCAATTTTCAAAGTACATCTTTATACATTGTACTTAGTGTTACTTACTGCTTCGTTCTTAAATGGTGGCCAGCTTCAAACGGTTTGCTACCCAGTAATGCATCAGGTAAAATACGTTTTCATCTGGATCCAAACTGTTTACAATTTAAGTACTGATGTGAGTAAAAAAGATACACAGTAAAAAAAACCTCAACATCGGAATTCAAGAAGAGAACAATTTAGATACTTTTAGGCAGGTGGCTGCTCAATGCTGGTTAAAATTCATGCAGAAAGCTCCTAGATGAGCTTTCTGCATGACTTTCACCCTTCATTAAGCTGCCAACTGTCTCCAAGACCGATATCTATATTAAATTTAAAGTCAGGTTTAGAGATGTTTTACTGTAGTTACAACGGTTTTGCGCGAAGTCCTCGCCAGCCCATAGTCTAAACTTGTCCTCTTATCTCAAGAGCCTTATGTAAATGTGTCAAGTTCTTCCATACATGTTTGTCTCTTCATGTGTGTATGTAATAAAAGTGGTCCGGGCTCATTTCGTTAAAGTATCTTTTTCTCCATCTGTAGAAGTGCGTATTTCCTTTTTTAGCACAGTAGTCATACTACTGTATTTGCTAAAGCTCTCGGGCCAATATCACTCCGCGGCCATAGTCACGTGTAATAACCTCTATTGTCATTATTTATTACATGAATATTCATGGCTAAGGGGTCAATATACACATCTTATCCGAGTCTCTGATCATGCAGTAGTAACAGCCGGATTTCTATGCATCTTATTTGTGGCAAAAGTGCTCGACGCATGCTGGGACTCACCCACGGATACCCCCCCCCCCCCCCAATTTATGATCGAAGTATGCAAAACTAATCTAAAACTTTCTATTTGTATTCCAAACCTCTCCGAAAAACAAGAAAAACGTGACGTGAATTTTTTTCCCTATCGGGTCTATATATTTTTTTCCCTGTCGGGTCTATATAGATATATCAATACAAATATAGACCCGATTGGACAAAAAAAATTGGGTCGCGTTTTTCTTCCTTTTCGGAGAGGTTTGAGATAAAAATAGATAGTTTAAGGTTAGTTTTGCATACTTCGATCATAATTGGGAGGGAGGCCCCTGAGGTTGAGTCCCAGCATGCACCTTTGATTTATGGATCTGCTTCCATGAGTAAAGGAATAAAATGAAAATAAACAAACAAATGCTGTTGATAACTCAAATTTATAACAAAAAACGAAACAGAACAACAAAGGTACATAGTTGTATATTTCCAAATCCTATCTTTCACCATTTACTTCATACAAATGCCTTTGCAAGCAGAGCAAACCCAGATGAGAGAGCTCTTGTAGGAACCATCCGATCAGATCAGCTCTGTTTGCTTATGGAATAATATAGATCTGGTTCTACCATTTTTACCATGACCAAAAATATCATACTATGACCAATCAGATGCTTGTGAACAAACTGAAGACTTAAACTCTAAATTTTAATAATCATTGGGTTAGGACATAGATTAAAATTGCTAAAATAAATACAGCCAATTATCTATCATTAGTAGACTGATTATGATATCAACTCTTTCATGATAGAGGCACCTTTTAATGTGTTTGTAAACTTCATTACAAAATGTAAATATGTAAGTTTATACATAACATAAAATGACAATAAAGAGACAAAAATGTAAAATGACTATGTAGTAGAACCCCTCTAATGCGACCACTTAATGAATAAACATGTATGTTTTTATAATCAGGTGGTTTCTAAATGCAGGACAAAAGTAATGCAGAAAGCTCCTCTAGGAGCTTTCTGCATTACTTTTGTCCTGCATTAAGTTACCACCTGCATCTAGCACCAAGAATTATACCTCTTTTAGGTGGTCGCATTAGCGGGGTTCTACTGTATATAATTATATTAGTAATGCAAAAGTTGTGGCTATTTCATTAAAAGTGTGAATTTGACACATTTTCCTATTTTGTATGTCAGACAACAAAATGTTAGTCCTAACTAAAGTTAGAAATTCAGAAATGTCCAGAAATTGTTTTTCTTTCAGAGATAATGACTTTGCCCGTATTCACTTCAGCCCTAGTAGACACTCATGTAAATTCCAAATCTTTGTCTTAATATAAGCCACCTGTACATCAAGTTTGATCACAAAATATCTATCATACCTAGTTAATGCCTTGAAACTCAAATGCTGACACCTACCCTACCCTGCAGCATACCCTAAATTAATAAACACAATTTTTCTTTAAAAAATCTGGTAAAAAAATCGAGTACAACATGTATGATGTACAAAGTCCATACAGGATGCATGAATCATAGCCAAAATTTGCATGCACACGGTAACACTATAAATGAAAATCAATATCTGAATATTCCACCCTGTGTGGGACACAAGTCACTAATGTCCTTTGCAAACAGTGTAGACCTGGATGAGAGGGCTCCTAGAGGAGCCCTCTCATCAGGGTCCGCACTATTTGTCATGTTACACTTTTCTAAAGAGAAATCACTAAATTGACCTGTCTGAACTTTGGAGTAGTCCATTTGAGAAGACATCGTCATATACAGTAAGACCAGCTTAAACTGGACTTTAAGTACAGAAGAATTTAGATCTATTCAGGCAGATGGATGCTTAGTGCAGAGTGTAAGTCATATAGAAAGCTCCTTTGGAAGTTTTCTGCATTACCTAATTAACCTTCATCCTGCATTCAACTACCACTTGTTTTAACCCTTTTGACGCCAAATTTCTAATTTTCGCCTGCAATCCTATTTTGTTAAATCATTTGGTACAATGCGGAAATGAGATAAAATAAATGCAAATTTCAAAAGGAATAAAGCACAGATATAGAAAAAGAGATTGAGACAAAAAGTGCAGTCCCCGATCAGATGCCGCCTTGAAAAGGCGGCGTCTGATCGGGGACTGCACTATTTGTTGTGGTGCATTTGCTCTGTTTGCTAAAACATATTCCTGAAATCATTATTCCTTACATGAATATTCATGAAGTAAAGTGTACAGTTGTCAAGAAATATACTGATGGTAGAGACACATATACAATACTAAAATGCTATGCAAAACCTGTTTACTGGAATGACACAATGCCCGCATCTTCCATTCTATTCGACAGGAGGAATTGGAGTGGCCAAAACTTTCTTGTGTACAAATACCATTATAAAAGTTCATCTAATTGATATTTATGTCATTATTCTAACATAAATATTCATGGATTACAGGGTTTAACACATTCCCGCATAGGCTATTTTTAGATCCAACCTCTTTGATTCAATCTACCTAAGAGGAGTATTTACTACAGAAGAGTTTTTTCAGAATTGTGTAGTTTTTACCACATTGTGATAAATAGAGCAATTGCTCCACAGGAGCAAAAGCTCTATTTATCACAATGATTTCACAAAGTGACTTTTACAGAAGCGTCAAAAGGCTTCAATATGCCGGAAAGGGTTAATATATAATCATGAAAATAAACGATGCCCTGAGAATTAATATTCTTTGAAAGTCATGAATCTGCAGATGCAGCACCACCAGTAGCTTTGTCAGGTGAAAAAAAAGATAAACCAGCCTCACTAGAAGAGGGATCTGGATCACCTGTAGCTGTGTTGTTAAGAGAGGGGACTGGACCATCTGAGGTTGGTGTGACTGTGTTGTTAGGAGATGGAGCTGGACCATCTGAGGCTGGTGTGGCTGTGTTGTTAGGAGACATGACTGGACCATCTGAGGCTGTTGTGGCTGTGTTTTTAGAAGATGGAACTGGACGATCTGTGGCTGGTGATGCTGTATTGTTAGGAGATGGAACTAGATCATCTGTGGCTGGTGAGGCTGTGTTGTTAGGAGATGGAACTAGACCATCTGTGGCTAGTGTGGCTGTGTTGTTGTTAAGAAAATGAGACGGTACTGAAACACCTGAATACTGATTAACAGGATCGTCCGACTGTTTTGCCGAAATGTTCAATGAAACGTGGCTCATTGGTAGTTTAGCGTAATTTGACGATTTCTCTTCCTGAATACTTGACACATCCCCAGCATCAGCTGAAATTCCAGCACCATTTCTTTTACTTTCTTTTGAATCAGCTGGCAGACTAGCATAACTGGTTGATGGTATGGCATCATCTTTAACCAATGATCCTTGGTTGAATGTAGGAGTAGCAAAACTTGTTGATGCAATTTCTTCATTTACATTACACCCACTTGGAATATTTTTAAAGTTGTTCTCAGACACTTGAATACCACTGTTTTCAATACCACCACACTTTCCATAGTCTCCACTATTCTCTTTTGCTGATGGCCCTTGCCGTGGAGCCAGGTTAGGTCCCTCTCGGTCACTTGTTGGGCTTGAAGTATCCGATTCATCCATGCTCTGGACACCTTCCCTGTAGTCGTCCTCCAGTTGCTGGGTAAACAGCAAAGACAGATCTCCAATAGTCAGACCACTCTCCTCTGAGTTATTTGGGGTATTTTTGAAGTCCATGGATTTGAGCAGCACTTGCATCTTCTGTTCAATTGTACCTCTGACCAAAAACCTGTACACATTAGTTGGTCTGAAATATAGAAAGATTTTTTTTAAATAAATTTGTAATTCTTAGGCTGATTACACAAAAATATATTACAACTTAACGTTTTACGCTATAGAAACACTTTTTAGCGCCTTTGTAAACAGAGTACACCCATATCAGACAGCTCTGGTAGGAGCTGTGAGCTTATGTTATAAAATAGATTCATAACTTCATAGTGCCTCAACCCTTTCCTCCATAAATAAGCCTTTCTACGCCTCTGTAAAAATCACCTTTTGATACCATTGTGATACATAGAGCATTTGCTCCTATAGGAGCAAATGCTCTATTTATCACAATGGTTTCAAACTACAAACTTCTAAAAAATTCCTTTTCAGTTGATTTGTTCAAAGAGACTGGATCTAAAAATTAGCCTATGAGGGAAAGGGTTTAACCTTCAGCTAACTATTCAGTCTAACTATTTTTTCTTTCATGTATAACTATGAATATTCATAGAGTACAGCATTAAACCCACAAACCAATTATCTTCTGTTACTTCAGTACAGAGTTGATATATGTATAATACTAATTATTTGGTCACGGTTATATAGTACAGCTCGAACAATTTGACCTGGACCCTCACCTTTATGCAGAATATATAATGAGAGTGATGATGCTGTATAAATATAAACTCTGTCGATGAATCGTGAAGTCTATTCTCGCTTAAATTAACCAATGCATATGTAAACCATACAAGCAGGAGTGTGTCTATGCATAGTTGCTTACCGGGACACATGCCGAGGATAAGCCCGTGCAATATTACAAATTTTTATTTATGCAAATTTAGTAGGTCAGGGTCCAGGTCAAATTGTTCAAGCTATAACAAGTGTCAAGAATAATTATGCAAGATATAATGACTATGAATATTATTTCACTCAAGTTAAATTGTGGTACATGAACAAGGGAAAGTTTGGCCCTTGCAAACACTGTCGAATTAGATCTTAATTATTCCACATGCAAATAGAGTAGACCCAGATGAGACAGCTCAAGACAGATCAGACAGACATTTGACAGACTGTAAAATCAGATCTATATTCATTCCATTAACAATCAAAGCAGAACATGATCAGACTGCTCCCTCAGGAGCTGTCTGATATGGGTCAATTTCATTTGCTTATGCAAAAAAAATGTCTCTATCAGGTAAAAGGTTAACCCATTTTCTTCTACTGAGGCATTTGAAAATGTCTTTTTTTTAAAACCACTGTGATAAAAAGGGCATTTGCTCCATTGGAGCAAATGTTCTATTTATCATATTAGTTTCAAAAGTTCACAATTCCAAAAAATTATCATTATTATACCACATTTATATAGTGCTCTTTTTACACAGTATATGTATGTTCTAAAGTGCTTCACATCAATAAGTTACATTACAAATCTGAGTATATTTAATGCAGATAGAAAATATATAAAAACAAAAGATTATATAAGATATAGATATTAATGAGAAAAACTTTAAAGAATGAAATTAATTTAAGAATAATAGTTCAAAAATAAAGTGTCCATGGGACGCAGATGCCCTTGCGGCAAACGGGAAGTAGATGAATGACAGACTAAAAAGGGGAGACATGGTGCAACTCACTATAATTATGCTTCAGACCAAATATCAAACAATTCCAGCATACACAAGCCAAGAAATCTTCGACAAATTTTTTACAAGACGGACATACATATGGATGGATAAGGGTAAAACTTAATGTCCCCATCGCCTAAAGATGGGGGCATAAAGACCATCCTTTTCCATTAAGTCTGTATGCCTGTACATCATGGGAAATAGATGCTTACTCTGTATATATTGTGTCAGCTCACTCAGTGTCCATGCTTATAAACGTTTAGTTGAGTCTGAGTTTGTTCTCAAGTCTGCTCAAATCTGACCAATCAAAAGCTTGAGAACGAAACTCAGACTCAACCAAAAGCTTTATAAGCATGGACCATGATCACCCAAAATCAACTGTCATGAAGTAAAAGGTTAACCCTTCTCTTGCTGAATTTTAAAATACAGTTCTCCTTCTTTACCAATGCCCTGTTGTATAATTACATATGTCTTCACTGTGTACAAGTATTTCGCTGTGCAATCACTGCTGTGGAGTGCGCTGGTTGCACAATCAACTTGTAAATAGAGCAGACCCTGCAATCACTGCTGTGGAGTGCACTGGTTGCACAATCAACTTGTAAATAGCACAGACCCTGATGAGACAGCTCCTGCAGGAGCTGTCTCATCTGGGTATTCACTATTTACAGGTAGGTATATTGACGCGAATAGCAAGCGAAGTGTTAAAACAATTTTTCAATTGGATGGACAGATAGCATAGGTAATACTGTAAACCCCCCCCCCCCCCCCTTGATTGTGAGAAGATGCAATGATCCACCCCTAACTGTACAATGGTTTACCCAATTTACCTGGTCTGGCCAATCCTGTGCACCCTTCCAATAGCTTGCAGCTCCTGGGCGAGATTAAGGATGGGCTCCACCAATAGGACGTTGGTAGCCTCTATCAGGTTCAGTCCATTTGCTCCTGAGTGTACAGGCAATAGCAAGGTGGTGACATCATCACTTTGCTTGAAAGCTGACAAGTTTTGCTGTAAATAATTGTGAATTCAACTTTAATTTTAACCCATACAATGCTTAATTTACAATTGGATTATTCCAAAATTCAATCAGGTCAAGCTTTAAGTGACTATCTATGGATATTTCTAAAGAAATGTGCAAAACATGACAAACAGTGCAGACCCTGATGAGAGGGATCCTCTACGAGCCTTTCTTTCTGGGTCTTCACTGTTTGCAAAGGATAAAGGTTTTGGAGAAACAGCGCAGACAAATTATAATCAGACAGACAGACAGACAGAAGGATGGATGCCACCCACAAAAACAATACCTTATGTCTTCCCAGTATACAGGTGGAGACAAATCTAGAGGAAAAGAATGTTTAAGTAGTGTGTGGTGTTGAAACCTTTGTGATAAACAGAACATTTTCTCATCAGGGTTTTAGAAAGTGACTTTTACAGAGGTGTCAAATGGCGTCAGTATGAGGGAATGGACTAAACATTGATAGGACACTCCACTTTGAACATATAGCTTTCAAAGGGCTAAATTCTACATTTCTAAACAAACGGTCAAGTTGTTACAGTAACATGACCACATCATTTATTACCAAAGGAAAGCAAACGCAGTGCAAGAAACTCCTACAAGAACTACAAGAACTATTTGCATAACTTTTATCCTACATTAAGCTACCACCTGCATTAAAATCCATAATCAGATGTCTACCTTAACACATTACTCCCTAGTGATGCATTTTTGCACCTCTATAAAATTCACATTTTGAAACCAATGTGAGCATAGGAGCAAATACTCTATTTATTACAATTGTTTCAATACTGTGCAAATCTAAACCTATCCTTTTCTATAATTAATGCTCCTTTCGGTAGATTTATTCAACGAGGTTGGGTCTAAAAATAGCCTATGAGAGAAGGAGTTAAGTGTTCATGATAAAGAGACTTTACTATACTCAGAGGTCCAGATAAGATGCGTAAATTAAAACATTTACAAGAATAACTCTCAAAGAGACGATTTTAAAGAGTGGTCACAACATAGGGTTTGGTGGAGAAATGACAATTTCAGATTTTGAGTACAGTTAAACCTCTCTATAACGGCCACTAAATTACATCAAGTATTTTGTGTTAAAGGCAGGTGGCTGCTTAAAGCAAGGTGAATGTAAAACAGAACGCTCCTATAGGAGCGTTCTGTTTTACTTTCACCTTGCTTGAAGCAACCACCTGCCGTAAATACCAACAAATTTACACAAATAAGTGACTGTTATAGGGAGGTTTTACTGTACGCACAGGTATCTGTTGCTCTGTATACTAATTGAAATTGTCTCTGACAGGTATCAGTATCAGCAAGTTCTGGCCTGCAAGTCTATGCGCCCCTATGCTCAACTTACCTGAAACTTGCCTGAAGCATACAGGGCTTTATATGAAATGCTATTCTCGTCAAGTGCCTTGGCAATCACGCTCAACACATCTGTCCACTGAAACACAATCAACAAATGAACAAACGGGAAATATTCCTGAGGTGATATGGCATTGATGAAAGAGAAATAGGAGCTAATCTTGCATCAAAAAGGCTACGAGATCTGTTGTATTAAACAAGTATATCGGTCAGATCATTGCTAAAATACAGCATGTAATTAACTCTCCAGCATCAATGTTTGTGATAAAAAAAAATGACAATATGCCTTTGCAAACAGAGTAGACCGAGATCAAAGGCTCCTGTAGGAGCTGTCTGGTCAGGGTCTGCTCTGTTTGCTATAAATGATTTAATATATTATACATGTATATATGATTCTACAGTTTCTGCAATGGCCTAACTATGCTGTGTCCATATGATACAATAACAATTTATTTAATTCGATGCTCTTAGAGGAGCCCTCTCATCAGGGTCTGCACTTTTTGTTATGTTACTTTTTTTCTTAAAAGAAAAATCCCTAAATATTCATAATAAGCTTGACCTGTTTGAATTTTAGAATAGTCCATATTCAATACCTACTGAATATTCATGGGCAAAATAGTTATAATGATATATGGAAGGTGGGACATTATACCCATTTTATAAATTAAAGAAACACATCTATTAAAATCCATTTGCAAACAGAGCAGACCCTGATCAGACAGCTCCTATAGGAGCCATCTGATCTGGGTCTACTGTTTGCAAATGCATGAAAACATGTTTATATTAGGGAAAGGGTTAATATGGCCTTATAGAAAAAATAATTTTACTGCTACGTCATGTAAACTGAGTAGACTCTGATTACACAGTTCTAACAATAGCTGTCTTATCTAGATATTTGCAAAAGTGTATAAACCCATTCCCTCATAGGCTATTTTTAGATCCAAACACTATGAATAAATCTACCAAAAACATTAACGAGAGAAAAGGAATTTTTTTAGAATTTTGTAGTTTGAAACTATTGTGATAAATAGAGCATTTTATCACAATGGTATCAAGAAGTGACTATTACAGAGGTGTAGAAAGGCATATCTACGGAGGAAAGAGTTAAGGACAAAGGGCCAATATGATGTTGTCATTATTTCTTATGTGTATACTGAACAGGGTAACGGTTCGGTATAACAGGCTAATACGATGATGGAAATCCAACTCTTCAAAGGACCATGTGTCATCTGCTAGCAGGAGTGTGACAAAAAGAGTGACAGACAAATAAATGGCCAGACAAATGGACAGATAGAAAATGGACAATGATCACTAAGTGTCAACCCACTAAAGCAGCACTGCGGACTTACAGTTGAAAAAATAAGTGACTTGGCACTGGGATCATCTTTCTTGATCTTCAGAAGACATCGGACAATGGCTTCCACCTTCGTAGAATGACTGCCCTATAAAAAACAAGACATGCATTGTAATTATTAAATGTAAATGGCACCACACACCACAAAACCCTGATCATCAGTATAAGAGAAACTGTCTCAAGCGGTCATTCACTTAACCCTTTCCCTCATATAAACGTGTTTTCATGCATTTGCAAACAGAGTAGACCTAGATCAGACGGCTCCTAGAGGAGCCGTCTGATCAGGGTCTGCTCTATTTGCTAATAGACTTTGAAAGATCTGTTTCTTAGCTTTATAAAATGTCTACAATGGTTCACCTTTCATATTTATTTATAACTGTTTTGTTAATGAATATTAAGTAGGTATTGAAATTAGGGCTAAATATAGAACAGGGAACAAAGGAGTCTTTTTTAAGCAGGTGGTTGCTTAACCCATTCCCTCATATTGACGACTTTTGATGACTCTGTAAAATATACTTTGTGAAACCATTGTGATTTATCACAATGTTTTTAAACTACAAAATTCTAAAATTTTCCTTTTCTCTAGTTAAAGCTCCTTTTCAGTAGATTTATTAAAAGAGGGTGGGTCTAAAAAAAGCCTATATGCGGTAATGGATTAATGCAGGGCAAAAGTAATGCAGAAAGCTATTATAGGAGCTTTCTGCATTACTTTTGCCCTGCATTAAGCTGTTCAACAGATCCATAACAACCCCTCTTTTTGATGGCCGCTTAAGACAGTTTCAAATGTATTTGAACCGACAAACTTAAATACAGTAAAACCTCGATAATTCGAATTTTCGGTATCGAAGAATTTAGACACTTTAAGGCAGGTGCCTGCTTAATGCATGGTGAAAGTTATGCAGAAAGCTCCTAGAGGAGCTTTCTGCATGACTTTCACCATGCATTAAGCTGCCACCTGTCTTAAAGATCGATAATAATACGTATTTTAGTGTTCGGATAATCGAAGTTTTACTGCAGTTCAGACCAAAATCAAACTGCTCCTGAAGACTACTCTAGTTATGAAGGTATTTGGACGAAATTAGGCAGTTTGATCTGGGTCTACACTATTTGCTACTATATGAGTCAAATTCAAATTTATTAACCCTTTCCTTTATACCAATGCAAGGTTATTTGAAGGGTTATACATCTTTTATCCATATTCAACTCCGTTTATGATTCACAAATGACTTTCAATGTAAACTGCAACTTAAGACTTGATAGAATATTCTTACCAACACCCTAGTTTCCTCATCTTCAAGTGCATGCTCTGTCTTTGTTGTGACATAAGAAATTTCACTGTGGTGGGTGTTCTGTCGGCAAACAGCGCACTTCACAGAAAAGTTCCGTCGACCAAAACTTGCTCGTTCAACCAGTACCCTGATACATTCTAGGCAGTAGCAGTGTCCACACTGCATAACGCTCCACTGTGGCAAATATAAAAGGAAACATGATGATGCATACAGTGACATCAGAGTACTATTCCAACAATCAACCAAAGAGAAGAATGGTCACAATATAGGGTTTGGTGGAGAAATAAACTTGTTATTCTTGAAAATGTTTAACCCTTTCGGCGCCAAATTTCTAATTGTCGCCTGCAATCCAAGTATGTCAAAACATTTGGTAAAATAAAGAAATGAGATAAGTAAATGCAAATTTCAAAAGAATAAAGCACATATGTAGAAAAAGATTGGGTGAAGTCCCTGATCAGATGTCATCTTGAAAAGGTGTCAAGGGCTTTCCTTTTTGTCTTGGTGCATTTATGCAACATTGACAATGAAAGGGTTAATATGAATATTCTATTACAAATTTAAACTTTTTTCCACCTCTTTCTTTTAAAATAGTCAGATTTTACATCAATTTGGATACTGAGGATAGTAGATCTGGAACCAGATTGTAATAACAGCCTGTTGTACATCTGATTAACCAACAACTTGGATACTGATGGGACGAAGATCTTCTCAGTCTTTCATCTGGATCCAAGCTGTTTGAAAAGATTGTCATAAAATTTGCTGCTAGGGCGAAAAGTAACACTGTAATGGTCTTAACCCTTCTCTTGCTGAATATTAAAAAACATTTCTCCTTCTTTACCCATGCGCTGTTGTATCTTCACTGTGTACAAGTATTTCCCTGTGCAATCACTGCTGTGGAGTGTACTGGTTGACCAATCAACTTGTAAATAGCGCAGACCCTGATGAGACAGCTCCTGCAGGACCTTTCTAATCTGAGTCTTCACTATTAACAGGTATGTATATTGATGTGAACAGCAAGGGAAGGGTTAATAATTTGTTAAAAACTCTAAAGGTACCTTGTCTCATAGACTTTTGCTCAAATTTTAAAGGAAAGCAGGAAAGAACCCCCATGACAGACTTACCTCCCTTCCAAATTCATTCTGACATATCGGACAGGGTTCTGGATTATCTCCCTCTTTGTTGTTTTCCTGGTTCTGAAACAATGGACAATTCGATGGAGAACAAACAATGAGACTGAGAGCTAATATTACTATTGATTATGAATACAGTAAACCCCCTCTAAACAGGATGTCCAATTTAGTATAAATATGTCTTAGAGACAGGTGGCTGCTTAATGCAGGGTGAAAGTCATGCCTAAAGCTCCTCTAGGAGCTTTCTGCATGACTTTCACCCTGCATTAAGCAGCCACTTGCCTAAAAGTATCTAAATTCTTTTCTACTAGAATTTCAGTTCAGAGGGTTTTTTACTGTATTCAAAACAAATTGGTATATGCAGACAAACTGTGTTAACCCTTTCCGTCATACAAATACCTTTTCACGCTTTTGCAAACACTAGACCCAGATCTGATCTGATGGCTCCTGTAGGAGCTGTCTGATCAGGGTCTGCTCTGTTAGCTTATGAAATTATAATCAGATCTGACTGCAGTTTCTACCGATCCCCATAATTCATCTCTTCTTATGAATCTGATTTAACGAAATTTGATGGTACGAAAAAAACAGTTCTACAAAACAATTTCGGGTCAATTCAAAGCATTATCAATGAAAATTGTATTAAATGTACTGAAATGTAGTTTTCACACTTTCCATTATTGCCAAAATATTTATTTACAGGTAAAGGCGGCAAGGTGAGAAAACAGTTGTTACATGACAAGACTTAAGTGCAATAGGGCGTTTACCTTTGTATTACAGTGGACATTCAAACAAAGAAGGCGTGTTTTTTAATTACTGCAATACGTACAACACTTTCTGAATTGTTTTTAATAACTATTGAGCAAGAGTAATGATTCAAACAGACACAATTAACTTTACAATTTAATTTCTTGGTGTATAAAATAAGCCAGTATGACCACCAAATATTAACTTTACAACTTTATAAAATTCACAGGTTCTATCAATTCAATAAAGTGGATTATACATAACTGGATAAGGGAAGAAAGCTCAGGTTTGAAACGTTTTGTAAAATCGTTTCATACATGTAAAATACATTAAAATTTGTTTTAATCCCTTCCCTTCTATAAAAGCATTCCACACATTTGCAAACAGAGTAGACCCAGATCAGATGGCTCCTAGAGGAGCTGTCTGATCAAGGTCTGCTCTGTTTGTAGATGGAATTTGAAAGATTTGTTTCTTTACTTTGTAAAATGGCTACAATTTTGCACCTTCCATATTTCGTTGTAACTATTTGGTCCATGAATATTCAGTAGGTATTGAAATTTTGGAATAAATATAGAACAGGGAAAGGGTTAAAGCAACCACTGGCTGACTTAACAAGGAAGTCTCTAAAAGCAGATGGTTGCTTAACCCTTTCCTACACCTCAGTAAAAATCACTTTTTGAAACCTTTGTGATAAATAGAGAATTTGCTCCTAAGGAGCAAATGCTCTATTTCTCACAATGGTTTCAGAACTACAAAAGTCTAAAATTTCCTTTTAATGCTCCTTTTTGGTAGATTTATTCAAAGAGGTTGGATCTAAAAAAAATATGAGGCAATGGGTTAATGCAGGGTTAGAGTAATGTAGAAAGCTCCCTAGGGAGCTGGATTAAGCTACTGTATGCCTCCAATATCCCGTATTATAGTAATCTTATATTTCACTTGCTTACCTTGGCCAGGTTAGTCAGGTATAGAAGTTGTCCCAGTTTTTTCCTCAGCTCACCATTCGCCACTATTCTATCTGATGCAAGTTGCAGTTTGTGCTGGGCCAACTGATAATTGGAACAAATAATTAACCCATTTGCGCCCAGTGGATTCTTCCATGTTTATATATTGGATTAGTCCATTTTTTATCTAAGGGATGCCTGGCCTAAATTTTCAATTTCATTTTGTTTTATATTGAAATTTCTATCAGCAAACAGTGTAGACTCTGATCAGACGCCGCATTATGCGGCGTCTGATCAGAGTCTTCACTGTTTGCCTACGTCCCATATATGGGATTGTGGGAGCAAATGGGTTAAGGAATATGAACATTTCATAAAAACCAACTACATGTACATGTAATGCAATACAGTGTTGTTGATCTAATTTAAGATGCAATCCTAAGATAGTTCTGCATACAGCTACTTACAGTAAAACTTATTTATAACGAACTCTGATAAAGCGAATTTCCGCTTATAGCGAACTAAATTTCGTTCACCGGTCGATATCTTCATTAATTCTATACAGACTATAATGTTTAGTGCGAAGTTGGTTAGAGCGAATTTTCGCTTATGGCGAACTGATTTTCCAGTACCATTATTCACAAAACACTTTAAAATTCCTTCATTAAAGCGAAGTTTCACCTTGCTACTATCTTCAAGCACCTGTGTATTTCGCACGATTAACACCATGTCGCATAGGTGTTAAAACACACACTAGTGTTGGGGCGAACTGTGAAGCGATCCGTAAAGCATGTATTCTTCACGGTGGTAGGGTATAATTAAACACCGCTAGCCGCGGGGCATATATATGCACTTAAAAGAACGGGTTATAGCTAAACATTGTTAAGATATGATGTTGGTTTTTTTATTTTCAAAATAAATACTTGAAGTCTTTTGGTTTTGTTATTCCCTCTCCGTTCGCATATTATTTCAGCATTTTCCGCTAAAAACAGAATCTACCGCTGACTCCCGATGACGACACAGATCTATAAGGAATATTTGCCCCTGCCCAAATACGCGGAGTCTTTGTCCGCCATACCCAATTTGCATCGGATATTGGAGCAACGACCAAATGCTCCTGATTTTTTTTTTAACACTGACATTTATGAAACAGTTAGTTGGCAAGTTTCAAGCATCCACATGTGTTCAAAAGCAAATGACCGATTTCTTCCACAAAGAGTAAGCTGTGCGATGAATGATGTGCATTTTGGGAGTTTGATCGCTACGCATACATGTCTGAATTATGGTTTAGTAAATATTGAACAGTCGTGTGTCAAAGTCATAATTTATAGCGAACTTCGTACTATCAATATAGCGAATAATGTTTATAGCGAAGTAAATCCTTCAGTCCCTTGGAATTCGTTATAACCGAGTTTTACTGTATATACTAATCTCAGGTGTGAAAATATGGTGCATGAATATTCATGTAAGAAATTATGACATCATGAATATTAATTAGATTAATTTGCTATAAATTAAGGTACATGGACACTGGAAGTTTTGGCTATGGCAGAAACTGCAGAATCATATCTTTATTATATCATAAGGAAACAAAGCATATCCTGGCCAGACAGCTCCTCTAGGAGCCATCTGATCAGGGTCTTGTCTGTTCTATTTGCAAAGGCGTAAAAAGACGTAGTCATTAAGTAAAGGGTTAAAACATCAATCTATGATATCAATTAAATGAATTTTAATAGTAGTATATGAACAAGGGAACTTAACATTGCAAACATTGTAGAAACAGATCTATATTATTTTATACGCAAACACAGTAGACACTGATCACACATCTGCAAGAGCTGTCTGATCTGGGTTTTCTGTTTTTGCAAAGGCATAAAAATGCATAAATAAATGCAGTAAATAATTTATTTAACTGAAACAAAATTGCTGAAATCCAAATAGCCTCCTTTGTAGTAGCATACAATCTAGTCAAATACAATTAATATTTCATTTAACTTATCTTTGTTTACCCATTTCACTGTTTAAATATTCATGTGAGAGAGAATTGGAAGAGAAACATAATAAGCAATATGGCTTTCATTTCCATCTCTTTTTCCTTTGTGTTTGTACAATATGTATGCAAATATTTACAAATAAAACATGTTTAAATCAATATTCATTCCAGAAATAACTAGAACTGTAAGCCAAAGGCTAACGAATACCCCCCACCTGTCTGCTTGTCAGAACACCTATCATCAATCTGAACATATGTACATACAGAAACATGAAGAGATTTAAAAACAATACAGGCCCAACCCAATTTATGTAATAAAAATGAAGAATAATTCAGAGAAATAAGACCCTTTCATGAGGTTTTTGTCAAATCAAAGTTCTAAAGCTAGGTACCTTTTCAGAAAAACATTAAGTTCAAGGACCATAACTCTGACAAAAAATTATTCAACCAGACCGATATTTGAACTTAAGCTGTATCTCAACTAGATTTGTTTTGATGTAAAATATGAAGTTAATATCTGCAACCACTTCCAAAGAAAGACCGGAAAATTGAAAATTTGACAAAAAAATAAAGTTCAAGGGCCATAACTCTGGCAAAAATTATTCAAACTGACTGAATTGGGTAAATTATCTAGAGTTAGCTTTATGCCAAATATAAAGTTAATATCTGCAACCACTTCCAAAAAAAGTCTGGAAAATCCCAAATTTGAAGAAAAAAATTAAAGTTCAAGGGCAATAACTCTAAATATAATTATTCAACCGGACTGAGATTGTAACATAAGCTGTACCTTATCTAGATTTAGCTTTGTACTAAATATAGAGTTGATATCTCAAGTCAGTTCCAAAAAAAGTCCAGAAAACCAGAAAACATAGGTACAGGACTAAAAAGGGGAGATAACTCCTGAAGTAGTGGTCCGATCCTAACGGAAATATGCGGTGCACAGGTTTATATGGTCATATGGCTATATATGAACTTTCAACAAAATTGAAGCAAAACTGTAGAAGAAGAAGGCCGGACAAAATTGTGTCCACGGACAGACGGACGGACGTCCTAACGGATGGGTAGTTGTGTGACTTTTTCCTTTGATCTTTTCTTGTGGGACTAGTCCCACAAGTAAAACTATTTTTGGCTCTAACTTTGGAATAGAATGATCTGGAAGCTAACCCTAACCCTAACCCTATGTCCCACAACTGGCCAGGTTAATGTCACAAGAAATGGCCAGGTTAATGTCACAAGAGATGGCCAGGTTAATGATTTTACTTGCGCGACTAGTTAGAAAAAGTCACACAACTACCCTTTGGTGAGTGCGGACAGACGGACAGACGGACAACCTGATTCCAGTATACCCCCCCAAACTTCGTTGTGGGGGTATAATGACATCATGAATATTCCTTAGCTGAAATTTTATTATGTAAACTTTTCAAGGAATTTTTTGCTTTTACTAAAAATGTAGAATCAGATCTATATCATGTCAAAAGTAAACAGAGCAGACCCTGATCAGAGGGCTCCTATAGGAGCCGTCTGATCAGGGTCTACCCTGTTTGCAAATGTGTGAAAGTGCTTTTATATACAGGAAATGGTTAAATTACCTCAGACCTATCCAGTACATTCAGTTGTGGTGTCTCTGGTACGGGCTCGTCTGAAAATCGCAGTCTCAGACGGGTGGTGCACATGTCCAGCTCATCAAAGGAGCCCACATGCTCCTTCATTCCTGCATAGTGAATACTCATCTTCTGTTGAACAAAACAAGCTCCAACTCAATTTCATAAATCACATTTACTTTACATAACCAATTCCCTCATAGGCTATTTTTAGACCCAACCTCTTTGAATAAACCTACCGAAAAGGAGCATGAACTAGAGAAAAGGACATTCTAGAATTGTTTACTTATGAAACCATTGTGATAAATAGAGCATTTGCTCACAACGGTTTTAACAAGAGCCTCGTGCGGCGCCAACGCTTGTCTGATTTGGTACTTGTCCAGCTAAATACGAAAGAACTGAAAACGATAAAGGGCCATAACTCCAAAATTTTGAAATCAAGAGTTATGCTTATGTAGGGGCCTTCCCCTCAATGAGATCTACTGACCTATGAAGTTTCATGTTGATACCTCTTATACTTTTCGAGTAATGAGCTAAATTAAAAAATTTGCACGCCGCCGACGACAACCCAGTGATCACAAAAGCGCAACTTTTCTTCGAAACAGACAAGCTAAAAAGCAGCTTTTACAGAGGCATCTATATGAGGAAATGGGATAAAGAATAATTTCAAAACAAACAATTAACACTCTGTCTTCTCTCTTTCTGTGGGGTGTTTCTCTGTCTGTGTGTCAGGGCAGTAAAATTTCTGACAAATTCCATTAGCAAACAGAGCAGACCCTGATCAGATGCCTCCTATAGGAGGTGTATGATCTGGGTCTACTCTATTTGCAAATGTGTGAAAAGGCGTTTATATGAAGGAAAGAGTTACCATACCTTGTATTCCTTTTGCAGTGCATCAATCAGTTTGATATGAGCTGTTCCAAACTCAGTAAGCTCTTCTGGTGCTGCAGATATACAAACATTTATGATCACTCCATCATCACTATGTACCTATTTTGGACAACTTTTGTAAAACAGTTTGTATCCCGATGAGACACTGGGTAACTCAGCATCTCATAAGGATCCAAACTATTTGACACTCTTTTCATAGTTTTGATAAGAAATTCAAGAAAAAAATGTGTTTGTGAAACACTATGCCCCCAATATGACATTTGACCTTGATGTATGTCTTTGATCTTTACAAGTGACACCTAAAACTGTTCGCCTCCATAAGTTGCACATTCATGACATATTTGAAGAATGTATGTGCAGTAGTGACAAAATTATCGCCAACGTTAATGTTGGCGACATTCAGACAAACCAACTAATCAACCAACAGACAGGGCAAAAACAGCAAGCCCTTGCATGAATATTCAAGAGAGAAAGGGTCAAAGACTCAATCAATAATTATCCATTTCACTATAGAGATGTTCTACCATACATATTACAGATAATTTCAAAATGATTCTAATGAGTAGTCACTGAGTATTCACTAATGAGTATTCACTAATGAGTATTCACTAATGAGAAGTCACTAATGAATAGTCACTAATGAGAAGTCACAACTACAGGTTTAGTGAGGAGATATTACATCTAACCCATACCCTCATATTGTCACCTTTTGAGGCTTCTGTAAAAGTCACTTTTTGAAATCATTGTGATAAATAGAGCATTTGCTCCTCAGGAAAATGCTCTATTTATTACAATGGTTTCCAAACTACACAGTTTTAAATTTAATTTTTTTTCTAGTAAATGCTTCTTTTCAGTAGATTTATTCTAAGAGGATAGATCTAGACACAGCCTATGAGGGAATGGGCTGATAAAGACATTATCAATCACATTACCTTTGTTCTGTTTGGCAAAGCTCAGGATGCTTTTCAGGGCAGTTACTACCTCACTGTCAGCCCAGCTTCCTACCCTACGGGCGTTCACCTCGTTCTTTAAGTTCATTGTGAGTTCCAATCCCCTGCACAGACACACAATGGAGTATGAAGCACCATCAACAAGATATGTTTGTGAAACACTATGCCCCTGATGTATCTTGACCTTAATTAGTCACCCCTAAAAATGTTTGTCTCCATAAGTTGCCCATGCATGCCAAGTTTGAAGTACATGGAAGTATGTGCAATGGCGACAAAATTATCGCCAACATTAAAGTTGGGGACAAACCAACAGTTGTGACAAACAAACCAACCAACCAACAGACAGAGCAAAAACAATATTCTCCCTGAACACAAATCTGATTGTCAGAGCATAAAAAGAAGTTTTACTAAAAGAATACTACAGCAACATGAGGAGTGTTTAGGAAACCGAGGTAAGCTGTTTTCTACTTCCCTATATTTGCTATACAGTAAAACAAGTATCATTCTCTGCAAATTACAAGGAAACCTAGTAGACCCTGACCAGGTGGCTCCATCTGTATAATATGGGTCTAGTCTGTTTTCAAAGGCATCAAAATACATTTATATCAGGGAAAGGTTTAACCCATTCCCTCATACCGACGTCTTTAGGTGCCTATGTAAAATTCACTTGTTGAAACTATTGTGATCAATAAAGCATTTGCTCCATTTGCTCCATAGGAGCAAATGCTCTATTTATCACAATGGTTTCAAAAATACACAATTCTAAAATTTTCCTTTTCTAGAGTAAATGCTTCTTTTCAATAGAGCTATTCAAAGAGGTTGGGTCTAAAAATAGCCTATGAGGGAAAGGTTTATTGTAATACCCTTTCCCTGTTGAATATTCATGTAAGGAATGACATGAATACTCATTAGCTGAATTTTTATGCTGGTAAATGTACACAGGATGTTTTGGCTCAGGCAGAAACTATAGAATCAGATCTTTACTATACCATAAATAAACAGAGCAGACCTTGATCAGACAGCTCCTATAGGAACCATCTGATCCGGGTCTACTTTGTCTGCAAATGCATAAAAAAAGAGTTAATAAAGACACCTTTGCCAGATAGTTTGCCGAATAATTTACCCGATACTTTGCACAATAAATTTTGTTGATAATATAAATACCATTTCTTTAACAATTTATAAAGAATACAAGTCCAAATTATTAGAATTTGGGTGTACAGTAAAACCCCTCTAAACCTCTAGGAGCTCTCTGCATGACTTTCACACTGCATTAAGCAGCCACCTGCCAAAAAGTACATTATCTAAATAGTTCTCCACTAATTTAGAGGGGTTTTACTTTATATTATTGTACCTACTTTTCAACAATGTAGAACAGATTGGCTTCATACTCCTCAAATAACTTCTTTGACTTGCAGAATGGACAACTGTAAACAAATACAATAAAACATCTTTAACACTTCACTCATTAAATACGCCTTTCTACCTCTCTGTAATAGTCACTTCTTGAAACCATTGTGATAAATAGAGCATTTGCTCCATTTGCTATTTATCACAATGGTTTCTCTACTACGCAATTATAACATTTTCCTTTTCTCTAGTAAATGCTCCTTTTCCATAGATTGATTTAAGAGGTTGTGTCTAAAAATAGCCTATGGAGGAAAGGGTTAACACTTAACTCCATGAATATTCATGTAAGAAATAATCGATTAATTGTTATAATAGCACATGGACATGGGCATTTTTGGCTAGGGCAGAAACTCTAGACTCAGATCTATATTATGTCATAAGCAAATAGAGCAGACCCTAATTAGACAGCTTCTACGGGAGTTGTCCAGTCGGGGTCTACTCTGCAACCTTCATGACAACTTGGCTTGTAAAGTGCTGAAGGTCAATCCCTTTATCCATAAATACGTCTTTCCATGCCTATGCAAACAGAGTAGCTCCAGATCAGACAGCTCCTGTAGGAGCCCTCTGATCAGGGTCTGCTCTGTTCGCTTATGATATAATATAGATCTGACTTTACAGTTTCTGCTTTGGCAACAGTTTCTTGTGTCAATATACCATTTTAACTCTTTGCATGCTAGTGGCGAAACTAGAATTACCTATGCAAAAGTTTGGATCCAGATGAGACGCCACATAATGCGGCATCTCATCAGGATCCAAACTGTTTGTCATCTTGACCATATTTTTTCAAAGAAATTAGAGAAAGTTTATTTTAAGAATTGAAGCAGACGACAATTGTTGCAGACGAAAAATTACTTAGCATTCAAAGTAATATTCATGGTGTCATCATTTCCTTCATAAACATTCATGGAATAAAGAGTTAACAAGAGCACCTCAAGCGGTGCCAACACTCGTCTGTCGTCATTGTCAAGATGAACATGCATACCAAAAATGAAGGTTGTAAATGAAAAATTGAAGAAGTTATGGTCAATGTTAAGATTTCGGACGCCGACGACAACGACGCCAACAACGAAGACGCGGACGCCGGAGTCACGACAATAGCTTGTGATTTCTTCGAAACAGACGAGCTAAAAATGTATTTGCAGCTCATATAATACAATCAGAAAAAAATGTGCAAAGTCTATTCTATTGCTTCTGCACACTAGCAGTGAATTTGTAAATATGAAAAAAGTTTAGATCCAGATAAGACAAGGAGAGTAGATGGCATCTCATCAGGATCCAAACTGTTTGATACTCTGAGTGGGTCTGAAAAACAATTAAGAAAATTCACTATTTAATAATAGTTTGAAAAAGATCACTGGACTTATTTTACCTGATGGAGAGACCTTTGTAACCCAGATAATGGGCAAGAAATAATATAAGTAAACTAACGTATTCAGTATCTCTGCCACAGGTCTAAGACAGCACTCAACGGTCTTGTTGATGAGATCTGTGGATGGAGGTCCGCTCAAATCCTTCATGGCCTTCAACACTGCCTGGTAAGCTTTGTGCATCCCTGACAACCGATGCTCCATAGCATACATGAGACCAGTCGAGTTTCTACAGCTACAACCAAGCAAACACCAAAAACATTGAGATCATGTGTGGAAATATTCAATGCAGAAATATATGGTACAGTAAAACCCTTCTAAATCGGAATTCTAAGAGAAGAATTTAGATACTTTAAGCCAGGTGGCTGCTTAATGCAGGATAAAAGTTTGACTTTCACCCTGCATTAACCCATTACCTCATAGGCTATTTTTAGATACAACCTCTTTGAATAAATCTACCGAAAAGGAGCATTAACTAGAGAAAAGGAAAATTCTAGAATTTTGTAGTTTGAAACCATTGTGATAAATAGAGCATTTGCTCCTACAGGAGCAAATGCTCTATTTATCACAATGGTTTCACAAAGTGACTTTTACAGCGTCATCAAAAGTCACCAATATGAGGGAATGGGTTAAGCTGCCACCTGTCTCCAAGACCAATATTTATATCAACTTTAACATCTGGTTTAGAGAGGTTTTACTAAACCGTATTTATCCTAAAGACTGAGTTGTCCAACAGTTAACAAAGCTGTTTATGTCTTGTAGGTACAGTTTTGATAAGTTCAAATGATCGCACTGCTACTTCAGAAGCAAATCTGATCAGGGTCTGCATTATTGCCTAAACTTGCTGGTCCGAATATTTAGGATATACATGTATACAGTTCTATAAAGAGGCTACAGTAATACCAGCAAAACCATAAGCGTTTTGGAAGTTAACCCCTTCCCTCATATTGACGCCTCTGTAAAAATCACTTTTTGAAACCATGGTGACGAATAAAGCATATTCTCTATTAATCACAATGGTTTCAAAACTACATACAGTAAAACCCCTCTAATGGGACCACCAAAAAGGGGCATAATTCTGGGTGGCAGAGGCAGGTGGTAGCTTAATGCAGGACGAAAATTATGCAGAAAGCTCCAAACATGCACAATATTAATTTGCGTTGAAAGTCACCGTGACCATGACCTTTGACCCCACTGACCTCAAAATCAATAGGGGTCATTTACTAGCCATGACTAACTTCCTACTAAGTATGAAGACAGCATACCTAACACTTATCAAGTTATTGAGCGGACAAGTTTTTTGAGTTGAAGGTCACCATGACCTTGACCGACTGACCTCAAAATCAATAGGGGTCATCTACTAGCCATGACCAACCCCTCCTACTAAGTATGAAGACAGCACACCTAATACTATTCAAGTTATTGAGCAGACAATATTTTTAGTTGAAAGTCACTGTGACCTTGACCCCAGACCTTTGACCGACTGACCTCAAAATTGATAGGGGTTATCTACTAGCCATGACCAATCTTCCTACCTTTGGGCGTATAAAAATTCATCTGATTAACCCTTTACTCCATGACTGCAAAGTAATGACATCATGCATTGGAATTAGCTGTAGTTTTATAATAACATATGAACACAGGAATACTTAACCAAGGTAGAATGTGTAGAATCGGATCAATATTATATCAAAAGCAAACAGAGCAAACCCTAATCAGATAGCTCCTACAGGAGCCGTCTGATCTGGGTCTACTCTGTTTTGCAAAGATGTAGAAAAGCGTATTTATCTTTAAGGAGTAAAGGATGAAAATGTTACTACAGCATGTTCAAAATAATCTCACCCTCTCAAAAGAGTGTTTAGTTTTTCATTTCCTTTTTGACCAAGGTCATCCCTGACCTTCTGCATCAACAGGTCATCCTGGTATATGCGCTCTGACCACTGTATAACATCTATCCACCATTCAGTCCCATCGTTTACCTGCAAAAAATATCTGTCCAATGTCTCAATCCTTAACCCTTTCCCTGTTCTATGTTTATTTCAAATTTCAATACCTACTGAATATTCATTGAAAATATGAAATCCGGAAGGTGGAATGTTGTAGCCATTTTAAAAAGTAAAGAAACATATCTATCAAATTCCATAAGCAAACAGAGCAGACCCTGATCAGACGGCTCCTCTAGGAGCCGTCTGATCTGGGTCTACTCTGTTTGCAAATGCGTGAAAACACGTTTATATGAGGGAAAGGGTTAACTTGATAATCCTGCCATTTGACAACTTTGTAGAATACAGCAGAACCTGTTTTAATTCACTGTCTCCTTGAAGGTAAAACTCATCTTAACCCATTCCCTCATAGGCTATTTTTTAGATCCAACCAATTTGAATAAATCTACCCAAAAAGGAGCATTCACTAGAGAAAAGGATTTATTTTTAGAATTTCGTAGTTTGAAACCATTGTGATAAATAGAGCATTTGCTCCTATGAGCAAATGCTCTATTTATCACAATGGTTTCAATAGGTGCTTTTTACAGAGGCGTAGAAAGGCGTATTTATCGAGGGTAGGGTTAATCATATTCACTATCTTCCGGAGGGTAAAGCTCATTGTATTCATTCACTATCCCCGAGGGTAATATTCATTGTGCCCATTCACTTCCTCAGGATAAATCTCATTCTGCCATTCACTACCTCCATAAGGGGTAAAACTCATTGTACTCATTCACTGTCTCCCTGAGAGACAATACCTCCCTAAGAGTAAACACTTATCCTCATGCTCAATCACCCTGTTGCATCCTCGTTAGTAAAACTCATACTCATGGTCAGTCACTGCCTCCCCAAGAGTAAATCTCACTCTCATGCTGTCACTGCCTCCACAAGAGTAAAACTCATGCTCAGTCACTGCCTCCCCGAGAGTAAATCTCACTCTGATGCTCGGACACTGCTTTCGTCTCATACTCACTCAGTTTTTCATGCTCTTCTATCATCAACAAATTGTTCATTTTGGACACCATGGTTACTGACCTCTCTCAGCTGCTGTTTGACTTCTATCTGTACAGGTGCTAATGCTTCCTCGGTGCTCTTCAAAAAGGCTATTGCCTTAGCCATGTATTTGTCCTTTAGCTCTGCAATCTACAATTAAAGAGGAAGTCCCTACAATGAATGCATATTTTCAACGATATCGTAAAACTTGGCATTTGTTATGCTCAATCATTATTATGAAGGTTGCCAAATTGAACTTATATCAAAAAATGCCCCTGTGATACAAATAAACCGATTTCAACACAATGTTATCGGCCTTATCCATTAAAATTTTACGCGTTTTGCTGATGATCACCCAATTCCTCCATTGTTTACGTAATAGCTTTTCTCGGAAGTGGTCGGAGAAACGCGAATTGGGCGAACATTTACGAAACTAAAACCTAACTCAAATAAAACTGAAACATCGGGGAGTAAAATCGGGATTGGCGATATCAATCACATGGATGTTTTGTCATTACAAACGGTAATTGGATGGGTTTTTTTGCGATATACTTCTTTTTCGGCATATAAACAAATGAGTTCTGTATATTTTAGGTGTTTTTGAAACATGTCAAATGTAGGGACTTCCCCTTTAACCCTTTCCTCCATAAATACGCCTTTCTACACCTCTGTAATAACCACTTCTTAAAACCATTGTGATAAATACAGCATTTGCTCCTATAGGAGCAAATGCTCTATTTATCACAATGGTTTCAACTACAAAATTCTAAAATGTTACTTTTCTCTAGTAAATGCTCCTTTTGGGTAGATTCATTCAAAGAGGTTGGGTCTAAAAATAGCCTATGGAGGAAAGGGTTAACCCTCTCTACAGTGGTCAATCAAATGAGGTCTAATTCTAGGTCTTAACTCTTTCCCTGTTCAATATTCATGTAAGAAATTATGACATCATGAGTTAAATGACATCAATTTTTATTCATTGAGTGGGTAATTCTATTCTATAGCAAACATAACTAGAAATGCGTCCATATGACACTGATGTCCTCAATTCCTAAGGAGCAAATGCTCTGTTTATGACAATGGTTTCAAAATGTGACTTTTACAGAGGTGTCAAAAGGAGTCAATATGAGGGATTGGGTTAATGTCCAAACAAAATGTAAGATCAATGGATGGTTTACCTGAGTTTCAAGCATATCATCTCTAAGCGTGGGTCCCACACCCTTGGGCTTGGAGGACAGTATCTCACGTAGGTTGTACATGGCATGCAGCTGCTGCAACGAGTCTGTGTGAAGCTTGTCTTTGTGTTCCTCCACAGATCTAAGTACCTCTCGGTATTTCTCCACTGCCTCGACAAACTGGAGTGACACAAAATTGACTTGTTGGCTAGGGCAACTAATGAGTTAGAAACAGCAAATCATACTAGTCCTGTTTAACCCTTTAACCCATTACCTCATAGGCTATTTTTAGACCCAACCTCATTGAATAAATCTACCGAAAAGGAGCATTTACTAGAGAAAAGGAAAATGGTGGAATTGTGTAGTTTTGAAACCATTGTGATAAATAGAGCATTTGCTCCTGTGGAGCAAATGCTCTATTTATCACAATGGTTTCAAGAAGTGACTTTTATAGAGGCTTTATGGAGGTAAGGGTTAAATGCTAAATTGTCAAAGTAAATTGTCCTTCATTGATTAACTATAGTCTATTTAGTATGAAAGGGTATAATCTGTGACAGAATTTTTCAACCATTTCCTTCATGAACTCCTTTTCACACATTTGCAAACAGGGTAGATCCTAATCAGAAGGCTCCTACAGGGTCTGCTCTGTTTGCCTATGTATTTATATAGATCTGATTCTACACACTTTGCCACAGTCAAAAGTTCCTTTTTTAATAATGCTTTAAAATAGTTCAGCTTATTAATATTCATGACATCATTATTTCTTTCAAGAATATTAGACAAAGAAAGGGTAAGAAAATAAGTGCAGACCCTGATCAGAGGGGTCCTCTAGGAGTTCTCTGATATGTGCCAACACAACCTTTAACTTCATTGTTATCAAAGCTCCAGATAAGATGTGTAAATTAAAACATTTTTAAAAATAACTCCTATATTTCTCCACCAAACCCTATACTGTGACCACTCTTTAGAATCGTCTCTTCGAGACGATTCTAAAGAGTGGTCACAGTATAGGGTTTGGTGGAGAAATGACGATTGTAGTATTTGGGATACGCACCTTTATCTGTAGCTCTGGTTAAGCCTGTTATATGAGTCAACGCAACCCTTATTTAGTTGTGCTTTATAATGCCTTGACCTACAGAGTAAACCAAGATCAAACAGTTCCTGTAGGAGCTGTCTGATCAGGGTCTGCTCTGTTTGCTTAGGGAGTAATATAGATTTGATTCTACAGTTTCTGTTATAACAAACATTTTCTGTGGCCATGTGCCATGATAAATTATAATCATTTCTTACATGCATAGTCAATTTATAATTCAAGTCAATAAATAAGTTTCAAGTTTTATGTTTTAATGAAATAGTATGTTTGATCAATGATGAGCTAGTTAAAGCATGTTTTTGTTATTAAAGCTCAATGTTAAAGTCTGTTCACACCAACCACCCACCTTCACTCCATATGGTAAACAAGTGGACAAACGTACAATACTTTTTATATCTAACAAGACTGTAGTTCACACTGAGTCACTGACCTCCTCCTTGATGGTATGCAGCCCTGCCTGTCCATTAATGGATGCCACCAAGGCCCTATGAGACTCCTCTGCCTCCTGGCGGGCTTTTTTCGTTAGTGACTCCAGCAGCTCCTCCATTGTCATTGTGCTGAAATATAAAAAACATTAATTCTTTCAACACTATGTATAGATAAGATGTATAAATTAAAAATAACAAGAATCACTTTTTTATTTCTCCAACAAACTCTATGTTGTGACCACTCTTTAGAATCGTCTGAAAGAAATGATTCTAAAGGGTGGTCACAACATAGGGTTTGGTGGAGAAATGATGATTTTAGTATTTGAGTATGCACCGTTATCTGGTGCTCTGATTTTATGATGACATTTGTAGCACTTTATAGCAGTCAATACTTTTTTTATGGAGTAAAGTCTACATTAAATATGTTATACAATTTTCACCTTTTGTTTATTGGTAGAAACTCCCCTCTGACAGCCTGGGGGTGACAGCATGCCTGCCTTAGTCTGACCAGTGGGTACAGCAACTGAAACACAATTAATATCTGACAGGATAAACACACTTTTTAACTAATTATTCATTTGTTTGTATCTGGATTTTGCATCACTTTAACAGTATTTCACTGATATCAAGACATCTTTTCTGTTTGCAAAGGCGTGAAAAAGCTGACTTTTCTTTTGGTATGGCACAAAAATGTACACATGCTAGGTATACTACCCCTGCTAAGTATTCTAACCCCTAAAAGACAGTAAGAACATTTATGATAGCCTTGGAAATAGTTTGATCTTTATGACCTCTCATCAGGATCCAAACTAAACAAAACATCGGTTATATACAGCAACAGATTTGTCCTTTCTCCACCAAACCCTATACTGTGATGATTCTAAAAAGTGGTAGCAACATGGAGTCTGGTGGAGAAATAAAGAAGTCATTCTTGAAAATGTTTTAATGTACACATCTGGACTTTACCTGTTGAATAATCGTGTAAAAAATAAATATTATACAGAGCTACTGATAATAGCGGGGTACGTACCCAAATGCTAAAATCGTCATTTCTCCACCAAACCCTATACTGTGACCACTCTTTAGAATCGTCTCTTTGAGACGATTCTAAAGAGTGGTCACAGTATAAGGTTTGGTGGAGAAATGACGATTTTAGCATTTGGGTATGTACCCGTCTCTTTGAGACGATTCTAAAGAGTGGTCACAGTATAGGGTTTGGTGGAGAAATAAAGAAGTCATTCTTGAAAATGTTTTAATTTACGCATCTTATCTGGACCTCTGGTCATAGTTTTGAAAACAATGAAAGGAAAACATGCCATTTGAAATTGAAGCGAAGCAAGTTTTACAAACAAAACTTATTTAGAGTGCTCACAACTACCAACAAATACTGTAATTAAAAAGGTTTGAGGGAAAGAAATGCTCTCTGTCCACTTATCCCAATGACCAATTTGTATTTAGACAAACTTCGGCAAATGAAGCAGTTTGAAGGAGCAGTTTGATCTGAGGTCTTCACTATTTGCTATTACAGTGGAACCCCTCTAATGCGACCACTTAATGAATAAACATATCAGTCTTTATAAGCAGGCGGTTGCTTAATGCAGGACAAAAACTAGAGGTTTTTGTCAAAAAAACGGATGTCTCCCCTCTAATAAAAACAATATGTAAGGGGAAATCACTAAAAATGTTATGGTCTTGATGAATGATACTTCCCCTCATTATGCGTTTTCCACACTACATTTTCAAGAAGAAAATGATAACAGCTAATAACTCCAAAAATACTGATACCAGATTTATGGCCCTTGTGCATGACACTTACTTTCATCATGCTCTTTCCAAAAATAAAATGTCATTCCAATAGCATCAGTCGAACAGGAGTTATTGATCGGCCAAAAAATGTAACATAGGGCAATAACTCCAAAAGTATTGAAGCCAGAATTATGGCCCTTGTTCATGACACTTTCTCTCATCATGCTCTTTCCATGTATGAAGTTTCAATACGATGGCAAGAGCCATGTAGGAGTTATCGTCCGGACAAGAAAGAATTAAACAAATGTACAAGGGGCAATAACTCTAAATTTATTGAAGCTCGAGTTAAGGATCTTATGCTTTCTGCATTACTTTTGACCTGCATTAAGCTACCACCTGCATCTAGCACCCAGAATTGTACCTATTTTAGGTGGTCGTATTAGCGGTGTTTTACGGTATTTTAATTTAACCCTTTCCCTGTTCAATAAGAAATAATGACATTATAAATATTTATTAACTGATTTTCTATAACTGTTAATAAACAGATAGAATTTGTAGAGTAAGATCTGTTATAATTTCATAAGCAAACAGAGCAGACCCTGATCAGACAGCTCCTACAGGAGCCATCTGATTTGGGTCTACTCTGTATGCAACGAACGTGTGAAAAGATATTTATATGAGGAAAATGGTTTTAAGTTATCAAACATGGTGCTAAAGTGGCTTATTCAGCTTTTTAATTAGGGTACTCCAATTTTGTGTTAACCCTTTCCCTCATATAAACGTATTTCACATATTTGCAAACAGAGTAGACCCAGATCAGATGGCTCCTATAGGAGCCGTCTGATCAGGGTCTGCTCTGTTTGCTACTGGAATCTGAAAGACCTGTTTCTTTACCTTCAAAGGGTTAAAGCTTACCTGACTAACTGTATGTCTGTCTAGGCTACTCAGCTTTGTGCTGCTGTCTGTCCACTTACTCAGCCTCTGAAACATAAATATTCATGTGAGAAATAATGTGTGTATGATAATAATTTACAAGGCATGTAAAAAAGAAAAGTTTTTACCCTGGTAAAAACTGTATAATCAGATCTCTATAATTCAATAAGCAAACAGAGTAGACCCTGATCAAACGGCAAAGGCGTAGAATAGCATATTCATGGAGGAAAGGGTTAATTAAAGAGTTAACCCCTTACCTCATATAAACCTCTTAATCTTTTTGCAAACAGAGAAGACCCAGATCAGATTGCTCCAGAAGAAACTGCCTGATCAAGATCTGCTCTGTTTGCTGTTGAAACAGTACAGACCTCATTCAGTTTCAGCCAAGACCAAGCACTCCTTTGTTCATTGCCCATTTTAACCCTTCGCTTGCTGAATTTTAAAACACATCTCCCCTTCTTTACCCATGCCCTGTTGTATAATTCCATATATCTTCACTGTGTACACGTATTTCGCTGTGCAATCCCTGCTGTGGAGTGTACTGGTTGCACAATCAACTTGTAAATAGTGCAGACCCTGATGAGACAGCTCCTGCAGGAGCTGTCTCATCTGGGTCTTCACTATTTACCGGTAGGTATATTGACGCGAATAGCAAGCGAAGGGTTAAAATTCAGAAAATGAATATTCATGAAGTCATGACTATAAAGTCACTTCTTATATAAATATTCATAAGGGAAAAGGACAAGACCATAATATGAAACCAGAATGGTTTCTGACTCCTTTTTCCTTGTCAATGTCCATTGCAGCTAAATAATTTGGACAACTTCCAAGGCCAATGTACAGTTTTCCTAAAACACTCCACAACATACACACACTGATATAAACATATAACACATCAGTATTTACCTTCACAAGAAGCCACCTGCCTAAAAGTATATAAATTCTTCTATACTAGAATTCCAGTTCAGAGGGGTTTTACTGTTGTTTTTTTTATATGTTTATTTCAACCATTCTAAGTATTCAGACGCCCAATATCCCATCTGTGCTGTTTTGTAAGGTACAACACCATTTTGATAACTTTAGATCAGACTGAAATAGTAGTTTATAGTGTTGACCCTGATCAAAGGCTCCTTCATGAGCCGTTTGATCTGGTCTGCACTATTCACCTATGTACTTAGAATAATAAGAGTAGTAGTTACCTCCATTGAGAGTTTTACACAGTCCCTATACTGCCTTCTGTAGAAATGTTCCTCCACCGGGGAAAATGTCAGCCACTGCAAGTGCTCTGTCTGTGCTGGTATGTTGATCTGAAAACAAAAGATTGCTATGATCACTTTCTCCCATGGTTTCTTAATAGTAAAGATTTCTTAAAAACCGTAAACTTGGATGTCTATACATACATATTTATGCAAAATGCATCTAAGCAGATTAAACTTTTAACCCTTCATCTGATGAAAATTCACACAGGAAATAATGACATCAAGAATATAATCAGATGATTTTTCTAATGGATATAAACACATGAATGTTTTAGCAATAGCAGACAGTGTAGAGTCAGATCTATACAATTCCATAAGCAAACAGAACAGACACTGATCAGACAGCTCCTACAGGAGATGTCTGATTTGGTTCAAATGTTTGCAAAGGCTTCTCTACCAGGTAATGGGTAACACCAATCTACAATACAGATAAACATGCATACTCAAATACTAAAATCATCATTTCTCTTCCAAACCCTATGTTGTTACCACTCTTTAGAATCGTCTCGATGAGACGATTCTAAAGAGTGGTGACAACATAGCGTTTGGAAGGGAAATAAAGAAGTTATACTTGAAAATGTTTTAATTTATGCATCTTATCTGGACCTCAGCATACCTGCTCAAGGACATCGTTTTTCACTGTTCTCCACAGAACTGAGGTGAGTAGGTTATACATTGGTTCCCGTATCCCACGGCAGAATGGCTCATAGACCAGTTGTTGCCACCACTGTTGGACCCAGTATGGGTCAACACCCAGAAACAGCATCAGTCCATACAAATCTACAATGATAGGACATAACTGTACACATTGTATAACTGGAAAACCAATCATCAACATATCCTAATTGTCGTAAGAAATTTGGACAGGCAAACTAAGGCAAATAGTACAGATAAAGATCAAACTGCTCCTGATCAGGGTCTACATTACTTGCTACTATGTCAGTCTAATTGAAAGTTATCAAAATACCAAATCAACTTATTCAGCTTTAACCCTTTACTCTATAAATACACCTTTCTAGACCCAAACCAGACAGCTCCTGTAGGAGCATTCTGATCAAGGTCTATTCTGTTTGCCTATGAAATAATATAGATCTGATTCTACAGTTTCTACTTTGGCAAAAATTGTATGTGTTAATATGCCATTTTAAAAAACCTAATCTTACTATCTAATAATAAATCCCTCTTGAATGAGCTAAAAGGAACTTGATCCTATATGCTCCTTTTGCACTACGTGCAAGATCAGCCAAAATCATATTCATGATTTCACCCTTATCCATCTCCAGGTCATTACACATTGGTGCTATATAACCAATTAGTGTCGCAGTCAAAGAGCACAGTCATCACACATTGACGCTATATTGTCTATTAGAGTTGATAAACCTTTAAATGCTTAATTCTCAAAGTTATCTCCCTTGTCTTAATTGTATACCTGTAACAAAGGCAATGTTTCCCTACCATCTATGCCTTTCTGTATAGGAGTGCCTGTCACACACCATCTGTTTACTGCTGTCAGTCGCAATGCCATCTCAGCTGTCTGTATGAAAAAGAATCAGATACACAAGTGGTTAAATCAGATACATATTGTGGAATGATTCTATTCCCTAAGCAGACACAATTAGAATGTCAAACAGTTTAGATCCTGATGAGATTTGGAATTTTGGCTTGGTGCAAAACTATTGTAACTCCTTCACTTTGTGAAGGAGTTACAATAGTTTTGCATCAAACCTTATTGTTCTGTGCCTCACTTGGGTCAGATTTGTTTTAACCCTTTTCCTGTTCAATAATCATGTAGGTAAATAATGACATCATGATTATTTATTAGCTATATCCTTTCAAGGAAATATTTTGCTTTAACAAAAACAGTAGAATCAGATCTATATCATGTCAAAAGCAAACAGCAGACCCTGATCAGACAGCTCCTATAGGAGCCATCTGATCTGGATCTACTCTATTTGCAAATGCATGAAAATGCATGTAAATAAAGGAGAGTTAAGATGAATCATGAATTCCGCGGCAGAATCAAGAAGGGCAAGTCTAACTTAGTACAGGTCATCTGTTAACCTGTCTGTTGCTTTAGAAACCAATTTAAATTGAGTGTTGGATACACTGGAATAACCAAACTATTTCAAACTCAATGTTCAAAATTCCAATTTAGTATAAGTCACCACTGAAAGATTTAACAAAAGCTCATCTGGGAGCTTTCTGAATCACCTTTGTCTTGCAATTAGCTACCACCTGCCTTGAAGACACAGAATAAGACTAAGCATACATGTGATTTTGTAATTCACTGAAAGTGGGAGATTGGCTGTCCCAAAGTGGGAGATTTGGTCTCAAAGTGGGAGATTTTTTTTCATTGACGGAATTCCATGTTTTAACTCTTTACTCCATAGATACTCATTTTACAGCATATGCAAACAGAGTTCACCCAGATCAGACAGCTACTAATGGAGCGTCTGATCAGGGTCTGCTCTGTTTGCATATTAAATTCCATAAATTTAAAGTCTACAGTTCCTTATATTATGCCATGTTGTATTGTAACAGTTAATTAAGTCAATGTATATTCAAAAGGAAATAAAAAATTTGAATAAATGTACATGGAGTAGATTTAGTTAAACAATTGGATTCCACCAGTAAAAATAAATCTCACTTTGATTTTACAAGGCAAGAAGTGGTTTTAAAATTATTACAAACTGGATAAAAGAAACGAGAAACATGTATCTCTTATGTATTTTTATGTGTTTATCACAAAATTTAATACAGTACAAATAAATGGCTTGAGCATTGAAGTCAGCTTTGGAGTGGAGACTGTCTGCTTTGCATTTGTAGAGTGTGAAGAACTCTTGTGTTGCTTCTCAATGTCATTTTTGCCTCCTTGAGTAATGGAAAATGAAAGGTTGCAGACTGTGCAAATCACTGATCCATCGGCCTTTCCTTCTGCAACCCAGGGGTATGTTGAAGTTCATGCTGTGTTGTGCTTGCATTCATACCTGACAAATATAACAATAAATTGCATAAGCAAAGGTACCAAAACTGAAACATTACCATCAAGCTTTCTTATCTAGGTCTTCTTACCTACATGTAGGTCTACATTGTGCTATGCAAGTGTGCAAAAATGAAACATTACCAAGGTCTACTTTGTTTGCACAGATGCAAAATATACCCATAGCCTGCCAGTCACCACTATAGTTGTATTTGAAAACAGTGTAGACCCAGATGAGAGAGCTCCTATAGGAGCTCTGCTGCTCTCTCATCTGGGTCTACACTGTTTGCAAACATACTAGACTCAGATCAGACAACTCCCCCTTTAGATGCCGTCTAATCTGGGTCTGCTCTGTTTGCATTACATGTATCATATTCATATATGTTATTGTTTACAAAGAATATAAAAAGATTTTACAACCGGTATCAAATGTGCGATAAATAATTAATATTCATAGAGTAAATGGTTAAGCTAGGTCTACTTTGTTTGCCAAGGTAGAGCAATTTTGTAGTATTGGTCTATATTAAACTCTACTTATAATCAAACAGAGAAGACTGGTCTGACAGCATTTGAATAACAGAGAAGACACAAATTACACATAAAATCTAGTGCCGTAATGGTCTAGATAAGCCTCATACCTTTTCTTCTTGATAGGGGTTTTACAAGACTGTGTCGGTCATTTAGACATGGTAAAAACATGCAAACAGACAATTTTTACTGACTGACGATCAAAAGGCAGCATCCATATTTTATTCAAAATCATTCTTATTGCTATCCAAACAGTTTATACAAGCATTATCTCTTTTTAACAGTGAAAGAGTTGGGTTTTACGATCGACCAACAGTATTTCAGTTATATGCAGACGGCTTTTTAACAGAGTTTGCAGACAGTTTTTATCATCTTTTATAGTTTACCTACCTTTCCAATTAGCCAAACTCATTGATTGGTGTTTATTTCACCAGAACTGATGAGCAGCCCCTTGTCTCTGAGCCTTGCTTGATGAACCATCGATAAATCATCAGTAATCCTCTTCCAAACATGCGAAAAACTTGACATGTGTCGTTTCCAATACACACAACATGGCTGTCTGTTGATTTCACGCTAAATCACGCCCGCCACGAGATTATGCTAATTGGTTAATTACATTGAGTATGACCTAATAGGAAAACAGGTTATCTAGGCCAGTAGCTATGGGCTCAATGGTCTCCCAATTAATGCCTCGAGAGAGTGGCAATTAAAAATTCCTTATCTTAATAGGGGTATGGTCGGGATTGTCGCATATCGGGAGTTTTTGGTCTCCCGCCGGGAGCTTAGAAAGAACCTTTTGATATCGGTAGACTACCGCCGGGATCGGGTCTGATCACATGTCTGACTAAGGGTTAAGGTAAAGTGTTGTGTACTCACTTTTGTTGTTGTGCATTCCACCATTTGGGCTTCATCAAGGCATATCTAAAATAAAAAATAACATATCTAAAATAAAAAATAACAATAATGAAACAACTGCAAAATCAGTGGTAGATTCAACACATTTTAAGACTCTTGCCACACTTGTGAGGCCTGTTTCTCTAGTGGAATTGATATAATTTAATTGATATATTTTTTTTTGACCTGTAGAATTAAAAATATTTTATTCACACTTCTTCCAATGGAGAATTTCAGATGTAGACTTTCAATCAGAACACATCACGGATTTCTACCTAAATCACCTTGGAAACAATACAAAGGACACCATTTTGACGGGCTACTTTGAACATGCATCAGAAATATTGATTTTGAATCAGAAATATTGATTTAACCCTTTCCCTCATATAAATGTGTTTTCATACCTTTGCAAACAGAGTAGACCCAGATTAGATGGCTCCTATAGGAACTGTCTACTCAGGGTCTGCCTGTTTACTTATGGACCTGACTCTACAGTTTCTACCAATACTACAATATATTATGTCCATATGCCACTATAAAAACTCAGCTAATAAATATTCATGATGTCATTATTTCTTAGATGCACATTGAACTGGGAAAGGGTTTTAAGGGCCACAGAACTATACTGTAACTCTTTCACCAGTATTGATGAAGTAACACGAGAATTAAAGGAACTATGTTTTGCAGATGAAAGATAACTTATGTTGAAATATTAAACCTTTGCTCCATGCTCATCACAGTCTGCCCTGTTTTCTTTTGGAATTACATGGATCTCATTCCACAGTTTCTGTCATGGCTTAAACATCCTGTGTTCAACACCAGTATAAAAATTAATTGATATTTACAAACTATAAAGTCATTATTTCTTACATGAATATTCAAGAAGAAAGAGTTAAATATAATAACAAAACTTACCCGCCACCATTCTACTGCTACTATAGGACTGGGTAATGCCATGAATCTTTTGGGATAGCGGAGTTTTCTCCCTGAATCACCTACAAGAAAGAAGCAGAAATTTTCATATACCAGCAGACTTCTCAAAGTTTATGTGATTCTTTTCACATACAGCAAACCACCAAAGACTTTGATTATCCACTTGGGTTGGAATGACTTGACGACAGTTAAAGGGTGTGAACTTGAGCACAAAATGAGAGATGATCTTCATATGTGGATGTCGAATTTATCCGAGACAACTTTCTGCATTACTACAACAAATCTTCTGGGGCAATACCGGTATTCCGTACAAGAAAATAGAGAAAAAGAGGAAACATTTAAATAACTGTCTCCTTCATTTTACTCTGTTTGCTTATGGAATACTATAGATGTGATTCTATAGTTTCTGCTTTGGCAAAACTTTCATGTGTTAACATGCAATTATAAAAATTAATTTAATTAATAATTATGATGTCATTATTTCTTACATAAATATTCATGGATTAAAGGGTTAAGCATTTGCAGCAGACAGCAAATTTTTAGCAGACCACAATTACTTAGTGTGCAAAAATAAAAGGCCTTACTGTTGCAATGTGGCAGGTCTACATAGTCAATCTCTTTCCTGAGAGTTTCATATGTGGTGATAACGATGTCCTGTCTGGCCAATGTCTGTGGCTGGATGAAGCCTTGCTTGTTCACACCTGTGTACATCTGTAAACATATACCACAACTATAGACAAAGAGAGTCAATCATTATTCAAAAGCAAAGTAAAAGTATGAAAGAGTAAGATTTGCCAAAAAGAATTCAATATCAAATAACAAACAGTGCAAATCATGATCACAGAGCTTCTCTTAATCTTTTCCCTCATAGAAACGCATTTTCACGCATTTGCAAACAGAGTAGACCAAGATCAGACAGATGGTTCCTATAGGAGCCGTCTGAGCAGGGTCTGCTCTGTTTGCTATGAGAATTTGAAAGATCTATTTCTTTCCTTTCTAAAATGGCTACAATGTTCTACATTCCATATTTTTATTAACCATTCGCTTGTTATTCACGTCAATATACCTACCTATAAACAGTGAAGAACCAGATGAGACAGCTCCTGCAGGAGCTGTCTCATCAGGTTCTGCACTATTTACAAGTTGATTGTGCAACCAGTGCACTCCACAGCAGTGATTGCACAGTGAAATACTTGTACACAGTGAAGACATAAGTAATTATACAACAGGGCATGGGTAAAGAAGGAGAAAATTAAAATTAAAATTCAGCAAGCGAAGGGTTAAAACTATTTTGTCCATGAATATTCAGTAGATATTGAAAATTGTAATAAACATGGAACAGGGAAAGGGTTAAACCCCTCTGTTTGATCTACACTATTTGTAAATAACCCTTCATTTGTTACCCGATTTAATCCTTTACTTCATATAAATGCCGTTTCTCACCTTAGCAAACAGAGTAGATCCAGATAAAGGGCCTGCTCTGTTGTCAATGAAACAATATAGATCTGATTAACCCTTTCCCTCATATAAACGTGTTTTCACGCATTTGCAAACAGAGTAGACCCAGATCAGACGAGGAGCCGTCTGATCAGGGTCTGCTCTGTTTGCTAATGGAATTTGGTAGATATGTCTATTTACTTTCTAAAATGGCAACAATGTTTCACCTTGCATATTTCGTTATAACTATTTTGTCAATGACTATTGAGTAGGTGTTGAAATTTGGACTAAATATAGAACATGGAAAGGGTTAAGCCAGTTCTGCCATGGTAAAATATTCCCTTGTTCATAAGGCCGTTATAAAAATCATCTAATAAATATTCAACATTTCTTACAAATTAATCATGAGGTAAAGAGTAAAAATAAAATATTTCATGAAGATTTATTGGCTGAACTTTTTAACTTTTATAATGTAAACTTTTCAAGGTTTTTGTTTTGCTTTGACAACAACTGTAGAAACAATTCTATATCATGTCAAAAGCAAACAGCAGATCTCCTATAGGAGCCATATAATCTGGGTCTACTCTGTTTGCTTGAAAATGCTTGAAAAAGCGTTTACCTGAAGGAAAGGGTTAACACAGGATACTTACAAAGACATTCAATGATTCCTTGGCTACATGTTTCAGAGTCTCCTCCACCCACTGGTGAGCAATGGAGGAAGGGGAGATAATCAGGGTTGCCCCTGACACAACAGGACTCTGGAAAGAAAATTAATATACATAGATGATAATGAAATGTACGAATAATAATTAAATGTCAATACACATGTGGTTTTAATACAGATTCAATAATCAATTTGCACCATTTAATCTTTCTGTTATTGATAATATTTGTAAAGAATCATAGAATCAAACAAATAAACTTCAACAAGCAAGAAAATAAATAATTTATCTGCTTTCTGGAATTTCAGGCATTCATTACCTTGCCAAAATGGTGATAAACATTGTCTCTTATATCAGAAGAAATAAGATCTTGGCCAGCAATACATTGTCATCAAACAAAAACATTAAAACATTTAGTTTGAATCTTAATGAAACAGTAATTAACTTTGATCTATGTTTATTCCAAATTTCAATACCTACTGAATATTCATGGACAAAAACCTTATAATGAAATATAGAAGGTGGTACATTGTAGCCATTTTGGGAAGTAAAGAAACAGATGTTTCAACTTCCATTGGCAAACAGAGCAGACCCTGATCAGATGACTCCTATAGGAGCTGTCTAATATGGGTCTACTCAGTTTGCAAAGGCATATCAAGGCATATAATAATGCCATTTAGCATAATTCTAATTTAAACTGGCATAGTTGAAAATAGTGTAGACCCTGATCAAACCTTCAGCAGCAGATCTGGGTCTGCACTATTTACCTAAGTTTGTTACGGTAATTAGGATAACACAATTGTATTCAGCTAATATGAAATAAAGCTCTTACTGAAGAAACGTGGCAATGGGGACACTTGAAATCCCCTCGGTATGGGTCTTTCAAATCATAGTTCACACACTCTGCATGCTGCCAGAGTCCACATAAGACACACTGAACTGGATGAAGCCTCTTCTTTCCATGCTTTCTAGTTGATGCCTTCATCGCCCCGCAAATACACTCAAATTCCTCCCTCTTACCAGGCATCTCTGTAAATATATTCTTGTAACCAGTCTGAAAATCTTCTGTCACAGGTATATTGCATTTTCCATCCTCACTGTCATTGTCAATCTTTGCCAATTTACTGTCTTGCAGCAAGTCATCAGTTTTTGATATATCAGGGATCATGTCCGACCCGATTTGATCATTCACCTGTGATTCATCTGACTTTGTACTTGTTTCCATCTTAAAATTCTCTGCCATTTCACCGATACATTTTTCATTTGTAACTGATCCATTTACATGTTCTTGGTTTACATCAGGTAAACGCACTGTAGTCCTGGTATCTTGAGATGCTTGAACATTTGTTGTCACTCTGTTAGCATCTGAATTGTCAACATAATCACATGACATTGCTGTCTTGTCCAGTAATTGGTCAACACAATCATGTGACACATCAAGAACATCTGACTGGTCATTATCTGCATAGATTATGGTTTCGTCAGAATCTGAATCCTCACAGTAAATAACTTTCTTCTTCTTTCTGCTCTTTCTTTCTTTCCCTTTTCTTTTTGTTGGCAAAATCTCTTCATCTGTAAAACAGCATTAAAACATGATCAAAACTGTTTCACACATTGATTGTATTTCTAATGAAAGATAGATGAAAAACTGAGTTTCAAAATTGTTGCAGACAACAATTTCATCAGATGACAATTACTTAGCACGCAACAAGTCAATCCTACACATTATCCTTTAACTCCATAAATATGCATTTGCAAAAAGAGTAGACCCAGATAAGATGGCTCCTATAGGAGTCGTCTGATCTGGGTCTGCTCTGTCAGCTTATGATATAATACAGATATGTTTCTACAGTTTCAGCCATTACCAAACATTCCTGTATACAAATGCTATTATAGGAGTCAATATTTCTTCCATCAATATTCATGGAGTAAAGGTTTAACTTGATTAAATTATCATACAGATATTTGTTCTGACAGATTATCCATCATACTAAATTTATTTTTACTGTCAATATTATACAACTGATTTAGATGAAATTAGATCACATTAATATTTACTCTTTACTCTACAGATATAACTTTTAACCCTTCCCCCCATATGCTATTTTTAGACCCAACCGCTTTGAATGAATCTAATGAAAAGGAGCATTAACTAGAGAAAAGTAAAATTTTAGAAATTTTAGAAAGGCGTATTAATGGTGGAAAGTGTTAACCCTTTCCCTCATATAGACAACTTTTGGCATCTTTGCAATCAGAGTAGACCAAGATCAGACAGCTCCTACAGGGAGCTGTCTGATCAGGGTTTGCCCTGTTTGCTTATAGAATAAAATAGATCTGATTCTGAAGTTTTATCACACCCAAAACATTTCTTGTTTGTGTAATACAGTAAAACCTCTATATAACAGCCACTAAATTGTGTTAATTGGTTGGTATTTAGGGCAGGTGACTGTTTAAACAAGGTGAAAGTAAAACAGAACGCTCCTATAGGAACATTCTGTTTTACTTTCACCTTACTTTAAGCAGCCACCTGCCTTTTATACAAAATACTCAATGCAATTTAGTGGCCATTATAGAGAGGTTTTACTGTAATACATGAAAAGTCATTTTGTATTAAATTCCTTTTAAATATTACTATTCATGGAGGAAAGGATTAACTCATTTGCAAACCGATTGTACCTTCAACCACAGGCAGTGGGTGTTGCAAGGGCACATAGTCCCTCGGGTGGTGGAGTATACAAGCCAGCACCTCAACAGTCTTGCCTAATCCCATCTCATCACCTAGAATACCACCTGGGGCCGGAGCTGACAACAGAGGCCTATCACGTACCATCCTAGAAACATAACACATCAATATAATGCAAGCAATTATAAACTAGAGGTTTTTGTCACAAAAACGGATGTCTCCCCTCTAATAAAAACAATATGTAAAGGAAAATCACTAAAAATGTTATGGACTTGATGACTGATACATCCCCTCATTATGCGCTTTCCACACCACATTTTTCAAGAAGAAAATGATAACAGCTAATAACTCCAAAAATATTGATACCAGAGGTATGGCCCTTGTGCATGACACTTACTTTCATCATGCTCTTTCCATAAATGAAATGTCATTCCAATAGCATCAGTCGAACAGTCGAGTTATTGATCGGACAAAAATGTAACAAAGGGCAATAACTCCAAAAGTATTGAAGCAAGAGTTATGGCCCTTGTTCATGACACTTTCTCTCATCATGCTCTTTCCATGTATGACGTTTCAATACAATGGCAAGAGCCATGTAGGAGTTAGCATCTGGACAAGAAAGCGTTAAACAAATGTACAAGGGGCAATAATTCTCAATTTATTGAAGCCAGAGTTAAGGACCTTATGCATGGCACTATCTTTTATCATGATCTTTCCATGTATGAAGTTTCACTCCAATGGCATGAGCCATATAGGAGTTATCATCCTGACAAAAAAAATTGATTTTTTTTACAAAGGGCAATAACTCCAATATTAGTGAAGCCAGAGTTATGGACCTTGAGCATGACACTTTCTCTTATCATGATCTTTCCATGTATGATGTTTCAATCCAATGGCATGAGCCATATAGAAGTTATCATCCGGACCAAAAATTGTGAAATAAAATTACAAGGGGCAATAACTCCTATATTAGTGAAGCGAGAGTTATGGACCTTGTGTATGACACTTCTTCTCATCATGATCTTTCCATATATGAAGTTTCAATCCATTGGCATGAGCCATATAGGAGTTATCGTCCGGACAAAAAAGTGTTATTTTTTTTACAAGGGGCAATAACTCCTATATTAGTGAAGCCAGAGTTATGGACCTTGTGCATGACACTTCCTCTCATTATGCTCTTTCCATATATGAAGTTTCAATCCAATGGCATGAGCTATATAGGAGTTATCATCCGGACAAAAAAGTGGTTTGTTTTTTTACAAGGGGCAATAACTCCTATATTAGTGAAGCCAGAGTTATGGACCTTGTGCATGACACTTCCTCTCATTATGCTCTTTCCATATATGAAGTTTCAATCAACTGGCATCAGGCATATTGAAGTTATCGTCCGGACAAAAAGTGTGACGGACAGACGGACGGACGGACGGACGGACAGACGGACAGACAGACAGACAGACAACTCTCACGAAAACAATATGTCTCCCCCATATAAATATGGGGGGAGACATAATAACTCAATACATAACTAAATAGCTGTTATCTTTTCACTTACTGTTGCTGACTATGTGCAAACCCTTTACCTCATGAATATTCATGTAAGAAATAATGACATCATGAATATTATTAGCTGATTTTATATAATGTAAACGTTTCCAGAAAAGCTTTTGCTTTACAAAAACTGTAGAAACTGAATTAGATCTATATGATAAGCAAACAGAGAGATCCTGACCAGACATCTCCTACAGGAGTCAACCAAACTGGGTCTAGTCTGTTTACAAAGGCATGAAAAGTGTTACATGAAGGTTAACCTGTATTTATGCCAAATTTCAACACCTACTGAATATTCATTAACAAAAAAGTTATAGAGAAATATGGAAGGTGGAACATTGTAAACACTTTAGAAAGCAAAGAAACAGATCTATTAAATTCTGTTAGTAAACAGAGCAGAAACTGACCAGATGGCTCTGCCGTCTGATCTGGGTCTACTCATTGCAAATGCATAAAAACACGTTTATATGAGGGAAAGGGTTAACACATGCAAACAATCTGGATCCGGATGGGATGCTGAATAAATGTTCAACTTTCAGAATTGAAGCAAAGGAGGATTTTTGCAGACAAGTACAGTAAAACCCAGCTAATGTGACCGTCTGAAAGAGGTATAATTCTAGGTGCTAGATGCAGGTGCTAGATGCAGGTGGTAATGCAGAAACCTCCTATAGGATTACTTTTGTCCTGCGTTAAGCAACCACCTGCTTATAAAGACACCCATGTTTATTGATTAAGTGGTTGCATTAAAGGGGTTCTACTGTACTTTGTTTGCAAACAGTAAAATACATATGGCTCCCCTAGTACATCCTGTAGGATTTTCCCTGGACTCCTTCAAAAAAGTCCAACATGAGAGTCCTCATAAATCCCCCACCATAAGTATAAAATAAAGAAAAGATCGTCTTAACTTTGAGGGTCATGTGTACAAAAAAATAAGGGTTATTTCAAGAGAAATAAGGAAGTCAGGGGAAAAAACCCCGATTCAAATGCGAAGAAATGAAAACAAGACTGTACTACTGTAAGGCCAAGGATATCTGCAAACATTGTCATATACCACCAGTTTTAAACATTAACCCCTTCCCTGTTCTGTATTTAGGCCAAATTCCAATACCTGCTGAATAGTCATTAACAAAATAGTTATAAAGAAATATGGAAGGCAGAACATTGTAGATATTCCAGAAAGCAAAGAAACAGATCTATCAAATTCTATTAGCAAACAGAGCAGACCCTGATCAGGAGCCGTCTGATCTGGGTCTTCTCTGTTTGCAAATGTGTGAAAACCCATTTATATGAGGGAAAGGGTTAATTTCCTCCACTTGTTTCATCATAAATATGGTCAGCTTGTCAGTTTGGATTCGGTTGAAATGTCCAGTTACCCAGCATCTCATAGGTTCTCAGATTCGCTGCTAGAGTACAATGATATGGGCCGTTATCAGAATTTGTTAAGTCAATACTTTATTAGCTGAATTTTTATATTGTAAACTTTTCATGGAAAGTTTTAGCTTTGTTACTTAACCCTTTGATATATTAACTCCTTAGCTTTCTGTGATAAATGCAAACAGTTTGGATCCAGATGAGACTCTGATAAACTCTGTGTCTCATCAGCATCATAACTGTTTGACAATCCCATTATCTTTTAAAAATAGTTGAAGAAATGCTTACTACAGAATTCCAAGTAGACAATGACGTATGAAGTAGAAAAAGGCCTAGCAGTGAAGATGTTTATTTCATCCAAATACCTTTTGTTTGATTACCATGGACACAAGTGTATTAACCCTTTCCTTCATATAAACACATTTTCACACACTTACAAACAGAATAGACCCAGATCAGACGGCTCCAATAGAAGCCATCTGATCAGGATCTGCTCTGTTTGCTAATGGATTTTGAAAGATCTGTTTCTTTGCTTTCTAAAATGGCTATAATGTTCCACCTTCCATATTTCACTTCAACTATTTTGTCATTGAATATTCAGTAGGCATTGAAATTTGGAATAAACATAGAACAGGGAAAAAGATAACCTATTTTTTATAATTTTATATCAATACAATAAAACCTCTCTATAACAGCCACTAAATTACATCAAGTATTTTGTGTTAAATGCAAGTGGCTGTTTAGAGCAAGGTGAAAGTAAAACAGAACGCTCCTATAGCCTAGGAGCGTTCTGTTTTACTATCACCTTGCTTTAAGCAACCACCTGCACTAAATACCAACTAATTAACGCAATTTAGTGGTCGTTATAGAGAGGTTTTACTGTACAAGTCTTCATACATACACTCCTGAATGTTTGTTGAAGTATAGTGTCTGTCCATCCTTTGTAACTATCTCAGTGTACAGAATGTGAATGTCCCCTGGAAATAAAACAATGGCCCAAAACTATTTCTACTCATGGGTCAACTGGGTCCATGCTTATAAAGCTTTTAGTTGAGTCTGAGTTTCGTTCTCAGGCTTTTGATTGGTCAGATTTGAGTTCTCAAGCTTTTGATTGGTCAGATTTGAGCCAAAGGCTCAAATCTGACCAATCAAAAGCTTGAGAACGATCTCAGACTCAACTAAAAGCTTTATAAGCATGGACCCAGGATGTGAAGCATAGGAATTGGTAACAAATGTAGAGGGAAAAAATCAATATATGTAAAATAAATGTATAAAAGCATACATTTAAAGCATATGTATCCTTTCTTCCTTAAACTCCATTACCAATCCTTATGGAATTAAGTACTGTGAATTGTGAAAAGCAGATTTTTTCCCTACAACCATACAAAACGCCCCATCCCTGGAAACTGTTTTTCACCATATTAAAATTATACATGTACATGTACTAATGAGGGAAAGGGCAGATTGGAGGTGTCTGTCTGTGGATGACCTGAGAGAGACTAATCCTTTCCTCCAAGAATACCGTATTATTCCTAATAGACGCCCCTGCCCTAATAAAGGCCCCCGGCTATTTTTGTAGGAAAAATCTACTCACCAGGCTAAACTCAAAGGAAAATCCAAATTCAAATCCATCCAAATCCAGTATATCTTAATAAAATTCAGTCAATCCAAAAGTTAAAATCATTTTAATGAACACTTAAATGTAATGTTAACAAAAACTTCCGAACAATGGATTTAGGAAAAAGCTTACCTTAATAATCGCCCCCCTTTTGGAAAATGTTAAGCCCCCAGGGGCATTTATTAGGAATAATACGGTATGAACACTTTATTACAGCATGAATATTCATGGACTGAATTTTGTCCATAGAACATGGGTGCCCCCTTCTAGCGATATTGTCTCTAGGTCAAACATAATTTTAAGGAACTTTTTTTTTGCTGTGACAGAAACTTAAAACCGGATCTAGATCATTCCATATAAAGCAAACAGAGTAGAACCTGATATGGGTCTACTCTATTTTCAAAGGGGCCACTCATTGCCTATGGCGGTTAGTGTATTTGGTAGATGATCTACCACAGAATATTTCTATAAAATTTATTTAGAAATCCTACAAGTAGTACCTCATTAGATAGTTAACCCATTACTTCATAGGCTATTTTTAGATCCAACCTCTTTGAATAAATCTACCGAAAAGGAGCATTAACTAGAGAAAAGGAAAAATTTAGAATTTTGTAAGTTCTGAAACCATTGGGAGCAAATGCTCTATTTATCACAATGGTTTCAGAAAGTCAATATTTCAGAGGCGTAGAAATTTTGTTGTGTTCAAACTTTATCGTCTGCTGCAATTTTCATCTTATTTTTGTGAAAAACAGTCACAGTAACAGTTTGGATTCAGATGAGACACTTTGGCAAATTGGGCTAGGACACCAGATAAACAAGCAACATAAATTTTCTTTGTTTCTCCAGCAAAACCATACTATAAACAATTCATTAGAATGGTCTGTTTGAGACAAGTACAAGTTTGGGTGGAGAAACAAAGAACTTCTGCATCTGAAATACTCTCTTTATCTACACAAGGGTCTTATTCAGAGGTTTATTTATACATTTTCAAGAATAGCTCCTTTATTTTTCCACCAAACCCTATACTGTGACCACTCTTTAGAATCGTCTCTTTGGTTAACCCATTCCTTCATAGGCTATTTTTAAAAACAACCTCTTTGAATAAATCTACCGAAAAGGAGCATTAACTAGAGAAAAGGAAAATTTTAGAATTTTGTAGTTTGAAACCATTGTGATAAATAGAGCATTAGAGCTCCTATAGGAGCAAATGCTCTATTTATCACAATGGTTTCACAAAATGACTTCTACAGAGTCGTCAAAAGTCATCAATATCAGGGAATGAGTTAAAGCTCAACAAGACCTACCATTCTTGCATACACCTTCCTGTCTTTCCTTGCCCAACATCCATGTGATACCAGCTTGCTGATACAGTCTCAACTGCGGGAGGAGGTCTGTGTGCTGAACATCTGGCAGTATAGGGCACTGATTAAGGGAGTGTCGCTGCTTTATAATACAGTACAGCTCATCTATGTCGTGTTTCCGGGAGTACGGCAAATCATCATAATCTAATAGGGGAAAGAACATGTCACTAAATCAGACAATGATATATTTAACCCTCTACCTAACAGAGACGCCTTTTAACACCTTTGCAAACAGACAAGACCCAGATCAGACAGCTCTTATGGCAGCCTTGCAATCAGGGTCTGCTCTGTTTGCTTATTAAATCTGCATGTCTGTAATTTTTTGTCTGCAACTATCGGCGTCTGCTTCCATGCTTAAAATATTAAATTTCTCATTTCTTTGCAAAAATATGGTCAAAGTGTTGACTGTGCTGGATCTCATCTGGATAAAAACTGTTTGCATTAGTTATCACAATTTGGCTGCTAACAATAAACCCAGTCCCAGTTCTATGTTTATTCAAAATTTTATACCTACTGAATATTCATAGACAAAATGGTTTTAACGAAATATGGAAGGTGGAACAATGTAGCCATTTTAGAAAGTAAAGAAACAGATCTCTCAAATTTCATTAGCAAACGGAGCAGACCCTGATCAGACGGCTCCTACAGGAGCTGTCTGATCTGGGTCTACTCTGTTTGCAAAGGCGTAGAAAGGTGTATTTATGGAGTAAAGGGTTAACCCTTTCCCTAATAAAGTAAAACCCCTCTGAACCCTTTACACCATGAATATTCATGTAAGAAATGATACCATCATGAATATTAATTAGATTATCTTTAAAATGGCATATCGACACATGAAATATTTGCCAAAGAAGCATGTAGGGAACCAGATCTATAATATTTTATAAACAATCAGAGCAGACCCTGATCAGACGGCTCCTGTAGGAGCCATCTGACCTGGGTCTACTCTATTTTCAAAGGCATAGAAAAGCATATTTATTGAGGAAAGGGTTAATGAAGGGTGTGAAAGCCATGCAGAAAGCTCCTACAAGAGCTTTCTGCATGACTTTCACCCTGCATTAAGCTGCCACCTGTCTCCAAGACCAATATTTGTACTAAATTGAATGTCCAGTTTAGAGGGGTTTTACTGTAAACATTTATCCATGAATTGGCGACTTCATGAATGACTTCATCAACTTATTTCTTTTTAACCCATTCCCTCATATTGATGACTTTTGACGACTCTGTAAAAGTCACTTTGTGAAACCATTGTGATAAATATATCCTATAGGAGCAAATGCTCTTTTTATCACAATGGTTTCAAATTACAAAATTCTAAAATTTTCCTTTCCTCTAGTTAATGCTCCTTTTCGGTAGATTTATTCAAAGAGGATGTATCTAAAAATAGCCTATGAGGTAATGGGTTAAATATTCAAGGGATTGTTTAACTATACATATATATCCACAATCCTGATCAGATGACTCTTACAGAAGCAATCTGATCTGGGTCTATTCTATTTGCAGAGGCATAAAGTATTAACATGAGAGAAAAGGTTCACATATCTGTAAGAATAAAAGCAAACAGACAAATTTGAAGAAAGCAAAAAGCTTTCCATGAAATTTATTTGAAAACTTACTGTCAATTTGTAATCGTCCACATGTATATAACAAATAAACAAGTAGAAGGTCTGTTAATGAAATTCACTCACCAGGGGCAACTATCCTGTAGAAGTGCTCCATAAGTGTTTGCAGCGACCTGTTAACTCCCTTTGGTCTAACTGGCTCACCAGGGCAGCTAAGCTTTGACAGCACAGCCTCGGTTCCGAGCACTCTCATCACCATGGTCATAGTGTCTTTACTGAAACTCTCCAGTACAATCTGCAAGTCTCTACACTTCAAAGCCTGCAGACAGTCTAAAGGAATACTCACATCTACCATCCAAAACTTGATGTCCCTAACAACCTGCTTCGTGAATTTTCCTTTAACTCTACAGATCCTTTCAGACTTTTCGCTGTTGTACCAGAAAATACTTTTCTCACCTTCTTTACCAACATGCAGACAAAACTGGGAAGTGTCTGGCAATTCCACTGGCAACGGAAGAAATAACGGGCCAGGAGAAAACTGCACAGTAAACTCTGCCAAAACACAGCTCCAAACATTTTTCTTCACAATGGGTTCTTTATAAATATTAATACTGAATAAACAGTTTTCCACATGCAAATCAAAGATGTCAGTCAAATCATCTTTTCTAAGTGTGGCTTCATTTTGGGACACATCTTCAACTGATTTTGCTGAATTCATATACTCTTGAGTAGCCAATGTCTCTTGTTGAAGGGAGGGATCATTATCTGCAATGACATCAACTGATCCCTGATTGACATCTGCCATGTTCCATGACCTCAGATTTCTTTTTTCCGCTGATGCCCTTTGAGGGGCTGCCTGCTTTCTTTTCCCCATTTTCTGTAGAGATCAGGGAAATCACAAAAATACAATGGTAGTGATCTGCATTAAACAAACTGATGTAGGCAATCCAGTATCTTCATCACTTTGACCAATGTCTTAATTGTCCATCATACACTTCCTTCTGACCCTGAAACTAAAGACATGCAGCAATTACAGTAAAACCCCTTTAAACCGGAATTCTAGTAGAGAAGAATTTAGATACTTTTAGGCAGGTGATTGCTTAATGCAGGGATAAAGTCAAGCAGAAAGTGTATATAACCGGGCGCCTCTTTCTTGATATGGGGAATTACTTCACGAGCTACTCGCTTCTTGTGAGTCTATCTTTTAATTATATTATCATATCAGTTTATCCAGTTCACCTTCTAACTTAATCTATCTACTTCTTAATCTCACTTTAACTTCTTAATTTCTTATTCTGTCCTTTCTTTACTTCCTAAGTTCTTCCTTAAACCTAACTCTCTTCACTTTGACTCCAGATTACTCTTCTGAACCTTAAACTTCAAGTTCATTCTCCCAGACCCTAAGCCCAACTCCTCTCTCTACTTATTCTTACATGACTGTCCTTTAACTTATTTCGTTCTTAACTGTCCCATATTACTTTCACCACCTTAAACTTCAACTCTCTCTCAATTCTCCTGATTCTAGCCACACCCACACATAATTCTTATCAACCAACCATCTTCATCTTTCATTTAACCAATCAAATCATAGTTTATGGATTAACTTTACCTTGCATTACTCAACGATCTCAATGGTTTTCAACCTGTGTTGAATAATTTCTTTTCGTTATTCAATGCATATGGTATTTGACTGGGAATTATCTTCGTTGCTAATTAGTGGTACAGGGCAACTGTTGAACACAGCTTATGATCTGTCTTTATAACCATTCCCCTATTTTATATTTCGACCAATTTTCAATACCTACTGAATGTTCATGGCCAAAATAGTTATAATAAAATATGGAAGGTTAAACACTGTAGCCATTTTGGAAATTAAGAAACAATTTTTTTCAAGTGATATTAGCAAATAGAGCAGATCCTGATCAGATGGCTCCTATAGGAGCCATCTGATCAGGGTCTACTCTGTTTGCAAACATGTGAAAACATGTTTATATAAGGGAAAGGGTTAACCATTTACTTCATAAATACACTTTTCTACTCCTTTGCAAAAAGAGTTGACCCAGACTCCTGAAGGAGCCATATGATCTAGCTGGGACTGCTCCATTTTCTTATGAAATGATATAGATAATATTCATAATAATTCTACACTTTATGCCATCGCCAAACATTCATGTGTCCATGTGATATTACAACAACTAATATGTCATTAATATTGATAACGTTATTATTTCTTACATGAATATTCATGGAGTAAAGGGTTAAAAACTACATGTATATAAAATACAACATCATCAGTGGTTAAAAACTACATGTATATAAAATACAACATCATCAGTCACAGTGTGATTTTTTTGTACTTTATGTCTAATCATGATCCAAATTGTTTGACAACCTTATTGTATATTCATTGAGAAATGGAAGAAAACATTATATCAAGATATATACATGTACATAAATATATATAAAAATTGCAGACGACAATTACTTAGTTATATGCAAAAAGTTAAATGTGTCACCTTTCTCAGTTTTCAACAGCTCTTTCTAGAATAATCACATTTTCATGCAAATTCATGTATGAACAACACTTCTTATTTTGGGGCCATTCAGTATAATTGTTGCACAACTTTTCCACAAAAATGGCAAGTGTTAAAGAATTCACGCTAGTTACTTTATTATATCTCTTGGATCAACCAATAATTTTTCTCTATAAGGAGTCCATTATATACTGACCAATGAAATGCTGTGTGTGAAATGGAACATACAGGTTAAAATTAGAAATGATGTAATGTTACTTCTAATAAGCTGAAATATATGCATGCAACAAAACAAAAACTAATACAAACAATTCGTAGAATGGCCTTTGTTCAATCATCTTAAACTTTTAAACTACAGAAAATACATGATATTCAAAAGATCTAGATTAAAAACATCAATTTATTGTTGCTTCTAAATCAATATATATACAAATTGATCAAATTAAAAGTTGGAAGCGGTCTGATCCAGTTACAGCCAGTCTTTTTTCCAAAATCTAGGTCAAACACAGTATAATAACCTGTTTTAACCCTTTCCCTGTTCAATACTCACATGCAAGAAATAAAGACATCATGAAAATTGATCAGCTGAATTTGTAGTATGTAATATTTTCAATGATTTTTTTTGGCTTTGACAAAACCAGATCTATGTATTGTCAAAAGCAAACCGAGCAGGCTACGATCAGACAGCTCCTACAGGCACTATCTGATTTGGGTCTACTCTGTTTGTAAATGCATAAAAAGGTGTTTATATGAGGGAAAGGGTTAAGTAAATGTCACCTTTTAAAATGCCATTTGCTTCAAACTAAACAGTTACGTTTCTTTTTAAAAATAATAATTATAGTCATGAAAGCAGAGTGTATCATGATTAGACAAATTATTCTATGTCTTGGAGTACCAAGTCCCGCAGTAAAGCCCATACATGTGATAACTACCGACGGTAGGTGAATTCTACCGTTTTCAGAGGTGGTTTACCGTTCTACCTGAACGGTAGGCAAAACTACCGGTTTTTGAAAATTTACGACGGAAATCTTTTTTAGTGACATACATTTTCCTCCCTGGTGGAGTTTATCTGTTAGTTCTGTACATACACAGACCACCTTTAGCTTGCTATCATGCTGTGATCAACGCTTGGTCTGTTTTGGTAGGGACCAATCAAGGGAATCCCCTGTGGAGACCATGGAGAACACCCGAATTACATAATCACGAGGTTGTTCCGGTTTTCACTCTACGGACTTTACCAAATAAATTGTTCGGGAACCAGTCGTGTCAAAATGCAAACGTCTATCACAAATATCACATGCAGCAGGTTTATTACTCAAGCGAGGCGACATGGGAGTGTCATGACCCTATAATAGGAATTATATTCTCATAATTAAGTTATAATACATAGAAATGCTTCTCTGCTTCCTTGTCAAAGACAGCTGTGCTTGGCCTCGTAGTTGCAGTGGGCCGAAACACTTCGAAAATAAGACTGTTTGGACTGATAATCATGCATTTGATTTGTACACAAAATTACTTTTTCATTAATATAATTAGTGGTAAGGACACTAAAGAAGTAATTGCAAACTCTGAAATATTATCTACCATTGCAAACTCTTCAAAAAATAAGAACTATATAAAGTTGAAATGTCATCAGTTTTAGCGACGATTGTAGATACGGGTTAAAACACGGACTCTGGACCCTGTTGGGATTTCAACATTTCTGTGACTGCTCAATGTTTGCAGTAAATAATTTGAACCGAGTAAAGGTTTAACTGACTTGAACTGAGTAAAGGTTGTCATTGGGAGTATAGCTAAATAAGGGCTATAAAATAAGCAAAAAAACACCTAAAAATGTTATTATAAAATAAAATAAAATAGAATTTCCTTTTCATTATGTGATAAAACAGTAATAAATATTGATTTTTTAATGACAATATTTAATAAGGAACCCAGTGTTTTGGGCTTGAGACCTACTGATTTCAAAGAGTCCTTTTGACCCATGAAAAAAATCTAGAATTGATACTGCATGCCAATTATTAGTATTTGTTTTTAACCCTTTCCCTGTTCCATTTTCATTCCAAATTCCAGTCCGTACTAAATATTCATAAACAAAGTAGTTATAAAGAAATATGGAGATTGGAACTTTATTGCCATTTTAGAAAGTACAGAAATATTTTTAAAATTCCAAAAGCAAACAGAGCAGACCCTGATCAGATGGCTCCTATAGGAGCTGTCTGATTTGGGTCTAATGCATGAAAACTTGTTTATATGAAGGAAAGGGTTAATGGGGATTTTAACACCACATTGGAGTTTTTGGCCAAACCAGAAAGTGTAGAATCATTCCTATATCATAAGCAAACAGAGCAGACCCTGACCAGACAGCTCTTGTAGGAGCCATCTGATCTGGGTCTATTCTCTTTGCAAATTTATGCATAAAAAAGGTGTTTATATGAGGGAAAGGGTTAAGTGTGTAAATGTTATGTGTGTAATGTAAGATTTATAATGGTATGATATGCATTTATGGTAAAGTATGACTGATAATGTGAAAAAGTATAACAAACATAAGTATCAAGCAAATTTCTCTTTCCTCCTTTTGTCGCGTCAGTAAAATCTACCTGACAAAAGTCAAATCTACCTGACAAATTTCCTAAATCTACCTGACATGCCTCAGCAGGTTATCACGTGTATGAAAGCCTATCAACTGTTTCACCACAAATTCACAATCTCTACCCGGCTACAAAAATGTTATCATGGCAAACAGTAATTTTAGTAAGACAGGGTGCCAAACAGACAAACAATATTTAAGTTCGGAATGTGGGGACCGTCTTGCATATGTACAAAGGCTGAAAAAATTGAAATTCTCATGAACAATTAGAATTATATAACTCAAAATCACTCTGCAGTGAATGCACTGAATTTAATGAGTGGACCAGTTTAGACCGGATAGATCCTGCAGCATTTCATATACTCGGCTAAAACCATTGGAGACAATATCTTCTCAATATGGTTTCACCCGTTACTCCATAAATACGCCTTTTCATGCTTTTGCAATTCAGAGACCTAATCATAACAAAGACCTATGATAAAACATAGATAAGAAACTTAGACAAATCTCACCAAGTCTCGCGGCAAATGTACCAAATCACACAAAGTCACGTTTGCAAATATCTCTAGTTGTAAGAAAGGCTCATGAAATATAAGCATATCATTGTGTAGAACAATTATTCAGCTACAATATGGTACCTTGATCGTTAAAATCGGTCCACAAACAAAAAAGTTTTGTGCAAAGACCCAACCCACCTGTCTGAATTGCAATCTACTTATTTTGATGAAAATTACCTTAGTTTGCAATTAAAAATCAAGATTTCTAAAGATTTGCATACTTTCTTCAAAATAATATGGTATATTTTAATTGGAAAATGATTATAAATACTATTAATACAATTTTTATCACAGATAAAACTTTTGTTTTTCAGTAGTTTATAAAATATAAGAGTTTGCCACGTGCTGAAATAAGGTATGATTTTAGCGTGTACAAAATCAAACAAAGTCACGTTGGCAAATATCTCGGATGGTAAGAAAAACTCGGGAAATATCAGCATATCATTGTGTAGTGCAACTATCAAGCTACAATATGATACCTGGATTGTTAAAATCTGTTCACAAACAAAAAAGTTTTATGCAAAGACCCAAACCACCTATCAGAATAAAGTTCTCCTAGTGTTATACAGTAGTTTCTTATCTATGTTTTATCATAGGTCTTTGATCATAACAATCGATCATTTACATGAACATGCACTGGTCATGACACAGGTTCACACGTATGATGTCTTGAATTTTTGGTGAGTTCTAAATTATCCTTTATTACTTCAAAGGTCCACCGCTGCACGTCTTTTAATTGCAACCAGAGTAAACTCAGACCTGACAGTTTGGTTTGCATACGGGATTCTGTGTATGCATACATGTATGTATAATGTGCATCATCGGCAATACCTGGCGGTCACCCATCCAGCCAGTAGCCGCACAGAGTGTTGCTTAACTTTGCAACATTTCCAAGCACTTATACCCCATCACCAAAGAGTTGACTCTCTGGCAAAGAGAGTTTTTAGTGCTTATAATATTATATACCTAAATAAACAGCACCGCTGTTACATATCTATGTCTCTGTGTGGAGTACAGGCAAACAAAGTCATCTGATATGGATCTACTCTGTTCAAAAAGGTGTTCCTATGATTGCAAATATACTATTTTGAGAGGAATGCACTTGATGTAGATAACTATGATGATAATTTGCAATCCGCGAAAGGCCATGACATTATACAAGTGGACACATGTCATGGCAATGTCATTCTAAGTTAATTGTTAAAACAACATTTTAAACTCTAATGAAGTCAATTAATTTTTATTGAGTTGATAAAAGCAAAGCAACCTCACCTGTCACGAATGAATATCACTGCTATCTGCCGGAGATTAATTTTCTGCGTTTTGACAACTAGACTGGTTGCATTTATAAGTTACGTCCTTTTCTAGGCAATAACATACGATCTATAACCAGTCTGAAAATTGATTTTTGGAAACGAGGCTAGTTTGTTTTGTTTTTATTCCAGCCATTTTGAATCCGAGTAGAGAAGAGCAGAAAAAATAGAACTCAAATCGTCGAGCATCTACAGATTTTTCTGCTGTTTTCTGTTTTATTAGTTCTGCTAGACGGAACTTCAGAGACTTTCAGATTCATTTTAGTGTTTATTTTAATGTTATAAAGGCTGGTAGCTTTTATTTTTAACTAAAATCTACACATCCGATTTGTAAAGAAGATGGCTTGCGGAGCTACGTTGAAAAGAAGTATTGAATTCGACCCATTGCATAGTCCTAGCCAGACTCCAACAAAACGAAGACGATGCACACCCATGACTCTTTCCCCGTCTACCCCTCCAACCCGTACCGCACAGGCCCCATGTCCATTTGCAGACGTAACTCCAAAAATGACGTCGGGTGAGTGCAACGGAACATATTTGAGAATGCTTCATGTAGTTACAAGGTTGTTTACATATCACTATCAGTCGAACATTTAGAACTACATGTATAATAGATTTGTTAAAAAAATAGAATGTAAAGATGGTCCCATCCCGTCTGTTATGAGGGGAAAATGAGATGCACGAAGTTAGGATACTGCTGACTTCGGTTAAATAGTCTTTTATCAGAAGGACTGGGTCTGCTCTTGGTACAGTATAGATTTTCAAAGACGTATCTCTGGAGTAGAGGAGAAAAAGAGTTCAAAGGAGAATGAAGAGAAAATATTGAAAAGTGAAATGTGGAAAGTTTGGAGAAAAAATGCATATAACTTGTACAGTGATTCATTTTGGTGTGCGTCCCGCATAAAATACACAAATAATAATCAATTAAGTCAGGAACATTGACATACGAGTCCTGAGGACACAATGTAAAATGAATCGCTAAAACATTTCTACAAATCAAAACAAACAAAAAGTCTGGAGTCATTTTCGTATCAATACAGGGTTAGGTTTTTTAAGTCCGGGTCATTTAGGTGTTTCATACATGTGATAACTACCGGATTGTGCGGGAGACTACCGGATTTGAGCCCAACTCCCGCAAGTCCCGGCCGGGAGACGAAATCTCTCGATTTCTGAATAAAAATGATTTTTTATTTTTTCCCACCCCATTTTCTATCATATTTTGACATAAGCGCTTGCCAGACGCCTCAAAGAACCAGTGTTGTTGACTTATTTACTGCCCTGTTTATCATGGCAGGCACAACGCCGTGTCCCTTTTGTAGTACGTCGCCATGTTGCCCCTTATCAAAGACCATCGCAGCATGCCCTAAATACCATGCTGAGTAATTGTGACCCCCAGTAAAAGGGATTAAATGGTCAGCATGGTGTGTTATTTACCTTGGCATGTGTGTATTCCGTAACAGAAACAATCGTGTATGAATATGTCTCTGGTGTATTACACTGTCGTCATTACATGTATGCTTTTTTTTCACGGTCAGATTCTACTAAATTTCTGTTGAAGAAAATCTTATTTTCTCAAATTCTGAGACTAAACATCTAAATAGTTACTTTATTAAATTAATTTAGGTTATAAGTTTATTTATAAATGTCCACATAGCATAGCTGTAATCAAAATGTGCTTTTATCAGAAAAAATGGAACTCGAAATTGGTTGCCTCAAACCACGGATTTTTCGAACGGTGAAATGTGTAATTTCATAGAGGCAAACACAAACATTGTTTTCCACAGACATTTGGTAATATATTCAAATAAAATTGTGTATGCATTGAGTATAGCATATAAGGATGTCAAATACACAAAAAATGAGAAGATGGGAAGCATTTTTCTAACAGAAAATGAAACTACAAAATGCAAAGACAGTGTACTAGTGTTTGGATAGTACCATATTTCGGACAGAAAGTGACATGTTTATTTCAGAATATAAATTTCTGGATATATTGCATTACAAAAATAAATGAAAATAATAAAAACAATAATGTCAATAAATTATAATATAAGAATGAGAATAATATAAATAATGATAGTAAAAATAATAATAATAAACACGTCTATCCATTGGCCAGTAAAAAGAATAATTATTTAATAATAAACACAAGTCTATCCATTGGCCAGAATGGAATGGAATAGAAAGAAATAGTAATTAGAAGAGAGTATATGGTAATATATACCAGCATACAAAAGATTAATAATAGATTATTATTTATATGGGCACAGAATAGATAATAGAATGGAATGAAACCCAAAGGAACTAGAATAGATAAGAGGATGGGATGGAATGGATTAGAAAGGAATGGGAAATATAGTAGATGTGGATGGATGTAGAACAGAGAATAGTACAGACTATAATAAGGAATAGGATATAAATAGAATTAATACAAACTAAATTACACAGTTGTAATGTGCTAGATAGGCAAAAAAGTTCCAATGCCCTAGTAAATAAGATGGTTTGTCGCGCATAAAAGTGCCTTTATCATACCTCCCTTTCAACCAGGGGTAAAGGGGGAGGGAGTGTTCTTTTCATATTTGCCCATTCAGAGACATATAAATATAGGTCTCTGACCTATTATACCAACAAATAACTCCAAAATTTTCCATCCGCATAAATCTCCCTCTTTGACACCCAATCTCCCTCATTTGAAAAGCTAATCTCCCTCTTTGCCTCGAAAAAATTATCACATGTATGGTGTTTATCTGATCTGACTTCGATAATGATCGGCTGATTGATCAAGACTAGGCTGATGGTAAAAAAAGAAACCGAAAATGGACCTAAATAAGTCATTGACAGGTTTTTATTTTATAACAAATGCTGAGTCCTAGCAGTAGCACAGGTAGTGAATCAGAGGTCGGCAAAGATAAAACTATGTATAATTGTAATGCAAAACAGCATGTAAACAGTGAACACAAAGTTTTTTAACCCTTTCCTCCATAAATACGCCTTTGCAAACAGTAGACTCAGATCAGACCGCTCCAATAGGAGCCGTCTGATCAGGGTCTGCTCTGTTTGCTTATGGAATAATATAGACCTGATTTTATTGGTTCTACTTTCGCAAAAAGATAATGTATGAACATGCCGTTTTAAAACATTAATTCAATTAATAGTCGTCATGTCATGGATTAAAGGGCTAACAGACTCCAACTGCTGCCAGTGCGCATTTACAGTGATAATTTTGAGGATGACGCTGAAATTACTGATTGAAAATTTAGTTCATCTCGTCTTAAAATGATAGTCATAATGGGTCATTGTTAGAAGTGTTACTGTTAAATTATTACACTTTGTGTCATACTATTTGTTCAAAACTCACTGTAACGCATTCATTTGGTTTTGGACTCTTTGTTTCAAAATATGTGAGTCCCAAGGACCCATAATGTCAGATTTCAAAATGAATCGCTGTATAACAGGATCCACAAATGAATTCAGTATCCATGGTTATAGTACTTTTTAGTTGAGCCTGAGTTCGTTCTCAAGTTTTTGATTGGTCAGATTTGAGCCTTAGCATGGACCCTGGTCACCTGTTTGTAAACTCTGTGGTACAGTCGTAACCCTTTACTCCATAGGTAATCCTTTCACCCCTTTGCAAACAGACTAGACCAGGATCAGATGGCTCTTGTAGGGAGCTGTATAAGGATCTGCTCCATTTACTTATGGCATTATTTAGATCTAATAAATTGTAGTTTTTTACCAGAGCCATTACATCTTTTGTTCATATCTCATTATAAATATAAAGTTATTGATATTCGTGCATGCATTATTTCTTATATGAATATTCATGGAGTAACAAATTTGAATGATTGTAATTAAATTGCCTTTCTTTTGCAGAACAAATTGCTGCGAACCTAACATTGGAACTTCGCCGCTTGCAGAAAAGGAAACAACTGCAGTTCCCATCATGTTCCAGCCCACCCCCATCACAGTCTTCTAACGAAAGCCTGGGCTCCCCCTCAGTGATGGAAAGTGTTCTTAATTCCTCCCAGGCCAGTTCTAACTCATTTTTCAATGCATTATCACCCAGCAAACGTGACATTCCTCTCTTCACCTTTAAACAAGTCAGTCTGATATGTGAGCGAATGCTGAAAGAAAGAGAGACACACATACGAGAAGAATACAACAGTGTTCTGACCTGTAAAATGGCAGGTAAGTGATTCTTAAACCCATTCCCTGTTTGATATTCATGTAAAGATAATGACATCATGAATATTTATTAGCTGTAAATTTATCATTGAAAAGAACACGGGTTTTATTGGTGGGGGGTAGAAATCTGGGTTTTCTATGTTTGCAATGGTCTGAAAAGCATTTATATGAATGAAAGGATTAACTTTTTCCTCCATAAATAGAGCATTTGCTCCTAAGGAGCAAATGTTCTATTTATCACAATGGTTTCAGTACTTAAAAAATTCTAAAATTTTACTTTTCTCTTGTAAATGCTCCTTTTTGGGTAGATTCATTCAAAGAGACTGTGTCTAAAAATAGCCTGTGGCGGAAAGGGTTAAAAGCAGAAAACAAAACATGGAAATGATGTTGTTAACCAATATTCATGTAAGGAAAATAGTGATGTCATTTATATTAATTCACACATTTTATAATGGCAAATTAACACAAGAGTTTTTAGCCATTGAATAATTTGTATAATCCGATCTTGATATATTGATTATTTGATAAACAGGGCAGGCACTAATCCGAGTCAGACAGTTCCTATAGGAGCAGAGTTTCGTCGACACTGTTTGCAAAGGCATTTAGATTTGTATTTATTTAGTAAATTGATTAAATTGTAAAAATTGAAAAAGCATGTTTGCTACTTGCAACCATGCTTGTAAACTAGAAATGTTATAATGACAGGTATTGTGGATACAGTCACAGCCTACTTGAACTTCATTGAATTTAATGACTTTATATTTCAGAGCAATATGAGGCATTCTTGAAGTTTAATCACGATCAAATCCAGAGAAGGTTTTCTGGAGACACTGTTGCAAGTTGTAAGTATTTGTTGTAAATTCACATTCATAATTGCTCGATTAAATATAAATATCTACATACTAAGTTTCATTTCCAATGGTATTTTATGGTTGATTAAAACTTACTTCAGAGATAAACACTTTTATAAGCAGACCAGGGTCCATGCTTATAAAACTTTTAGTTGAGTCTGAGTTCGTTCTAAAGTTTTTGATTGGTCAGATTTGAGCCTTTGGGTCAAATCTGACCAATCAAAAGCTTGAGAAGTCAAATCTGACCAATCAAAAGCTTGAGAACAAACTCAGACTCGACTAAAAAGCTTTATAAGCATGGACCCAGACCAAGGTCAGACAGCTCCTACATGAGCCGTCTGATTAGGGTCTGCTCTATTTGCTTATGGTCTATTATAGATCTGTACAGTTTCTGTCTGAATCAAAGTGTCTTGTTTCATATACAATAATGAAAATCTAATTCTAAAAGTATATACATGATGTCATTGATGTAAGTGTAGACTACGATCAGAAGTCTCCTGTGGAGGCCTTTTGAGCTGATTTACACTGTTTGCAAATGCTTGCTAAATGTTTCCCTGTTGCAGAAATAATGACATCATTAACCCTTTCCTCCATAGGCTATTTTTAGATACAACCTCTTTGAATAAATATACTGAAGTGAAAAGAAACAATAACTAGAGAAAAGGATTTTTTTTATAATTTTGTAGTTTGAAACCATTCTATAGGAGCAAATGCTCTATTTATCACAATGGTTTCAACAGGTGATCTTTACAGAGGCGTAAAAAGGCGTATTTATGGAGGAAAGGGTTAATATTTATGAGCTGAATCTTTCATTATGACATGTAGAGAGTTTTTCTTTGGGGGGGGGGGGGGGGTACTTGCAGAAACTTAGAGTCGATTTTATTATAATTTTATTAAGCAGCAGACCCTGATCAGACTGCTCCTATAGGAGCAGGGAAAAGTCGGGGAAATTGAAATATTTTCAAGGTCAGAGAATTGTCCAGGAATTTTGAGAACTGTCAAGCAAATTTTTGAAAATATAGGCAAATGTCAGTGATTTTGGGAAAAATGAGATTCAAGGCCATATATTTTAAACTTCCTTAAAACAGGGGTGTGATTTTTCCTCTTTTCAGAGGATTTCCTCCCTTTGAGCTTGAGATCCAAATTTCAAAAGTTGTCACATTCAGTGAGATCATCTCAGATCTGTTAGTTTTGGACTGCCATGTAAGGGGGTTAGGGTATTTTCCTCCCCTCAATAGTTTCAGTAATCACACCCCTGTTAAAAATACTGCATAAATTATGACAGAAAGACTTGTTGCAATGTAACATGTCATCGAAATAAGAAATTATGTCCTCTGGTTTGTGGCAACCCTAAGGAGCTATCTAATCTGGACCTGCTCTGTTTGCAAATGTGTGAAAAGGCGTTTATATGAGAGAAAGGGTTAACATTTGTCCATGTTTATAGGGTGCACTGTGTTTGAAATAAGATACTCAAGAATGTCATTTCAAGATACTCTGGAATACCTCTTCAATTTGTGCATATTATGTTAGAGCATCTGTCAGTCCATCCATTTGTTAACCATTTTGCTACTCGTGAAATGTGTAGATCTTCATAACAGCGGTCTAGATAACATGCGTAAATTAAAACATTTTCAAGAATAACTTCTTTTTTTATCCACCAAATCCTATGTTGTGACCACTCTTTAGAATCGTCTCGAAGATACGATTCTAAAGAGGGGTCACAACATAGGGTTTGGTGGAGAAATGACAGCTTTAGTATTTGAGTACGCATCTTTGTCTGTTGCTCTGATTAGGTAATTACTTAATGTGTGTTCTCATTTAACACTTTCTTTCGTTTCAGATGTATCTTGAGTTGTTGTGGGTGTAAGCAGAAACTTGTTGGGATGTTCAGACCAGGCCAGAAAGGCATGCATTTGTAGGACTACTGTGTTACATCACTTTGCTTTGTGGATTTTTATCATGCATTGGTGATTTCACGATAGAAAATCTGCAACATTGTGGCATTGTTCCATTGCATAGTGTGGCATGGTGAAGGTATATACCAAGGCATTGCCATCATTTCATGTATAGCTCTAGTGAAGTGAATATATGTTGATAACAACAGCTTGCATAGAGTCTTTGTGTACAGGTCAGTGGACTAATATTAAACACAGACTTGATCATTGAAGGATACATGTTTAAATCTGAAGTTGAAATTGTTTGTGTGTGTGTGTCTGATGTGAAGTCAAAAAAAAGAGAGAATTAATCGGGAAATATAAAATGCAAAGCAGCATGTGGTTAACTTTAGTGTGGCTGTGCAAGGTAGCACATTTTCATATTCAGGGCTGTAGATAAGAAGAGTCTTGACGAAACATATTTTTATTTAATTCTCCATCAGACCCTTTCTTGTTTGTACTCGTTAGGAGTGCCTCTCTGAGACAATTCTAATGAGTACCATCAAGGTAGGATTTTGCTGAAAAATGAAAGATTTGGTTGGAACAGTACTCATTATCTACAGACCTGTTGTATATTTCATACTTTATTGACCTAAATGATAAGATAATCATTTTATTTTGTACATTTTACCCAATGGTATATTTTATTTTGAATTTATTCTATTTTGTAGACTCCTAGATTTGTAGTCTGTGTTCATTTGTAGTTTCTCCAATAGTTATCATTAAATTTGACGTTCGTTTGAAGAGGCCATTGAAAAATAACATTTGATTATTTGTGAATTGCCATGATTGCACGAGTAATATGATTGTTTTTGTTGGTTGTAATGACGAAACAAGCTGTATAGATCTAGAAGTTGTGTTCTATAATGTAGGTCAACCCTTTACCTCATAGATATGTCTTTTAACCCTTTCCCTGTTGAATATTGATATCAGAAATAATGATATCGTGAATATCTATCAGTTTGATTTTATAATGGCATATGTACATAGGGGTTTTTAGTATTGGTAAAATGTACAGTCATATGTATTTTAAGTTCATATGCAAACAGCAGACCCTGATCTGTGTCTTACTGTTTGCAAAGGTGTGAAAAGCATAAATTTGTATAAGCGATATGGTTAAAGCTTCTACAAACAGAGTAGATTAGACAACCTATTGTCTAATCAGGGTCTTCTCTGTTTGCTTATGAATTAATGTGCAGTAAAACCTCTATAATGACCACTGAATTAAGTATTTTGTGTTAAAGGCAGACGGCTGCTTAAATCAGCCACCTGACCTAAATACCAACTAAACACGATTTAGTGGCCGTTGTAGAGAGGTTTTACTGTAGAACTAAAGTTTCTGCCATGGCCAAACAGTTTTGTGTTTATATCCCATGTTATAAAACAAATATCAATGCCCACAGTGTCATTTTGTACATAAATATTAACCATGTAGAGAGGTTAATCTTTCTGATCTTTGATTATTCTTTATAATGATAAATGAATACGAAATATTATGTCATGTCAGAAACTGTAGAATAAAATATATATTAAATTGCAAAAGCAAACTGAGTAGACCCTGACTAGACTGCTCCTATTTTAGGAGCTATCTAATGAGAGTCTAGTCTGTTTGCAAGGGTATTTATGGAGTAAAGTATTAAAAAGAACTGGTTTCTGCATTTGAACAGAAGATCAGAGGCAAAATGATCTATCAAACACTATTTGTCCGACAAACTGTCTTGTTGGTAATTAACCCTTTCCTCCATAGGCTATTTTTTAGATCCATCCACTTTGAATAAATCTACCGAAAAGGAGCATTAACTAGAGAAAAGGAAATTTTTAGAATTTTGTAGTTTGAAACCATTGTGATAAAAAGAGTTGTTGCTTATGAAATGATACAGATTTTATTCTTCAGTTCAAATTTGTTCATATGCCACTATTAAATTTTAAAATCTTAATTTATATTTATTAACCCATTCCTTTTTGTAAACATACTTTCACACAATTGCAAACTGTAGACCCAGGTCAGACGGCTCCTATAGGAGCTGTCTGATCAGGGTCTGCTCTGTTTGCTTTTTACATGATGTACATGTAGATCCAATTCTACAGTTTCTGTTGAAGCTAAAAAAAATATTTCGTTGTAACTAGTTTGCCATGAGTATTCAGTAGGTATTGATATTTGGAATAAACGTAGAACAGGGAAAGGGTTATTTCATTATTTCTTAAATGAATATCCACGAGGCAAAGGGTTGATGTAATGGAAGTTGTATATACCCTTTTGATGTGGTTCAAGCTTGTGCTTGGTTTTGGGTGTTGAACATTTCCTTTGATTGTAATGGATATCTGGCATGCTAATTGATTGGCACTGCACACTGCAGTCACTTTTTGCTGTTTGAATGTCCAAGAAAATTCGTATGTTTTTGTTTTATTAATTTATGAAAAATATTATTAACTGTATGAAACTTGAACATTTACCGGATATTGATGCCTTTTGACACCTTTGCAAACAGTAGAATTTTAGACCAGACGACTTCTTTAGGAGCCATCTGACCAGTCTTCTCAGTTTGCTCTTGGTGTGATTCTACAGTTTCTACAATGGAAAAAACTCCTGTGTTCATATGTTATTATAATAAGTATGTTCAGCTATTTAACCCTTTCCTTCATAAATACGCCTTTCTATGCCTCTGTAAAAGTCACTTAATGAAATCATTGTGATAAATAGAGCATTTGCTCCTATAGGAGCAAATGCTCTATTTATCTAAATGGTTTTAAACTACAAAAAAAAAAAATTCCTTTTCTCTAGTTGATGCTTCTTTTTGGTAGATTTATTCAAAGTGGATTGATCTAAAAATAGCCTATTAGGTAATGGGTTAAAGTAATACTCATACAGTCAATTGTTATATGAATGTCAGCTTAAGGGTCAACTAATTTTAGTTGCAAGTTAAAAGACAAGCATAAAATATTTTTATTTATAGAGACACTGAAATACTGTTACATGAAAACAAAGTTAAATGTTCCTGAAGGAATTGAAAAACTTGATTAAGAATACAAGAAAAGTATTCTCTTTCGTTTGGTAAGAACCCTAATAATGAAAAAAAAATGATATAAGGCCTCAATTATGTCAGATTTTGATTTTTGAGTGAATGGGTCATGTGAATATGTACTATCATAAATGACCCTTGTCCTGCTGTTCCAGATTAAACCTGACTTTGTAGATCTTAATCAATCCAATCATCTGATTTGGATCCATACATTGAATGGGTCTGATGCTGTAATACTGATGTACAGCAGATCTAAGCATCGGCTAGTTTGGATCTGGAAGAGACGCTTAGTTACAGAGTTCAATGTGTTGTCAAACAGAATCTTAATTAGAATTAATCTCATAGCATGACAAGGGTTTCAACTCATTGTATATATCCATTCTGAAGAAATTTTAGATTTTTGACATGGTACTGCTCATTATAACTAGATAGGGGAATACTGAATGTCTTTCAATTCACGTTTAACTCGCATATTGTTGCACCATTACTTTACCAACTATAACTATGAGAGTTGAATGTATGTATGACCAGGCCCTGTGATTAGGAATGTTTGCTTTGAGTCATAGTTCGTTCTTAAACACCTGAATGGTCAGATTTAGACCAATCAGATAATTGAGATAGACCCCAGGCCAGAACTAAGAAATTTGTAACCATGGGACTTGGTAAATCTGTGGTGATTTATAGACAACTGTTTTAGAAACAAGACTGTTGGTTATTTGGATTCTTTTTGTTTTGTTTACTCTTCGTTTTGCCAAAATTTCATATTGAAAGGTATTCAAATATCCAAAATGGATTAGTCCAGAGTTGTAGAGGCCATGTATTTGAAACAATTTTTTTGTTGAAAATAATTGAAAAGAACAGAGTGCATATCCTGATCAGGGGGCTCCTGTATAAACCACTGATCTGGGTCTACACTGTCATTATTAAGTACTTGTTTCTTGTTTTCAAAGGGCCAATGGTAAGATGCAGAAATATGCACTAGTCAGTCCAGAGTTTGGGAGTTGTCTCCCTTCAGCTATGACTTTTCTCTTCCTTTTCATAATGTGGCATTTTGTGGGAGAAGGGCCTTCAATTATATGATAGTAATCTTAGATCCAGATCAACTGTCACACCTTTTGGTGTCAATGGTATTGGGGTTTACAAAGATGTTTATAGAACTTGATAATCATAGCACTCTGTTGGAAGGTACTCCAACCTTGTGTAAGTGGTACAGAATACCTTCATATTATGTAAATGCTTTAAAAAAGATTTAACCCTTTTCCCTCATATTAACGCCTTCTCACGCATTTGCAAAGTAAAGTAAAAAAAACAAATCTTATCAAATTCCATTAGCAAACCGTAGACCCTGAACTGCTTTGTTTGCAAATGTGTTTATACATTGTATTAGGGAAAGGGTTGAGGCACATAGATAACTGAAGGATTCTGACAAGTGTCACACTGTGTAGGCCCTAATCAAAATTGGTTGATAGTGTTTACCAAGCTCTAAATGGTAGTTTTTTATCATTGTTGGTGAAAAAGTGTAAACCCTGATATACAGAGCTGTAGCTAACTCTTTCCCTGTCAAATTTTGTCATCTGCAGACTTTACAGTCTACTACCATTTTCATTGTTCATTTTTGTTTTTGAAAAAAAAAAAAAAAAAAAAAAGTCACATTAGTTTGGATCCCGAGGAAACTGAGGCACATGATGTCTCTGTGGGATCCTGTTTTACATAGGTAATTACAGGTGCAATATTGGCAGCGAAAGGGTATAGGGGCATGCTGATTACTCAGTCTACCTCTCAGCCACATTCTTTTGGTACTTGTTAGGATAACCTCCATGTGGTGATTCTAATGAGTGTACCATCAAGTGTACCATCAAGAAGGTTCAGCTGAGAAGTATAGATACTGTTTTAGATCTATTTCCATGTCTTCCTCTTTTGACTACAGCTCAGCTAACTAATTATGTCAAGGATACAGTGACACATACTGGAATAAACTGTTGTAATACTCTGAGGGTGCCTAAGCTTTTATACAGTTTTTAAATAGGATATTTTGGCAACTTACATTGTTTATTTTTGTGGGTTTTTTTGTAAAATTAAATTGTTTTTGGTGCTACTGAAAATTGTATATACCTATATGTTGAAACATTTAACTGTATTGACAAGATCATATTTTAACAGGTTGGTGTGAAGCGAGATATTTCTTAATTGAAATTACTTGATTTTTATAAGACTTAGTCATTTGAAAAACAAAATGTGCAGAAGTAGTAGTTAGATATAATAGTTGAATCGAGATAAGATTCCATGTTTATCTCTCCAATGGATTAAAACTTCAAATTTTATTGGCAATATCAGCATATACAATACTTTTGGCCAAGTAAACAATGGGAATCTTCACATTTACCTTGCAGCAATATCTTTTCACACCTTTGCAAACAAAGTAGAGCCAGATCCACCTGATCTGGGTCTGTTGTTTGCAAAGGCATAGAAAGTCCTATTTATGAAGTAAAGGGTTTGGCAAATGGCAGTTTTTGGAGATATTCCAACTATTATGGAGTCAAGATTCCTTTCATTTATTGGCAGATATGGTTATACAGTAAAACCTCTCTATAATGGGCACTAAATTACATCAAATATTTAGTGTTAAAGGCAGGTGGCTGCTTAAAGCAAGGTGAAAGTAAAACAGAATGCTCCTATAAGAGCGTTCTGTTTTACTTTCACATTGCTTTAAGCAGCCACCTGCCCTAAATACCAACCGATTAGCACAATTTAGTGGCCATTATAGAGAAGTTTTACTGTATATAGTGGTTTGATCTTGTAGTACCATAATTTCCATAAATATTCGACCAGGCAAACTTAGCCAAATAGTCAAGATCCAGATCAATCTACTCCTGACGGAGCAGTTTGTAAGCAGGGTCTACAGACTGTTTACTGCTCCATTAGTTATCAATTAATGCTGAATTGACTAATTCAGTTTTCAAACATGAAGGGAGGACTAGGTGAATGAATACAGTATTTAGGATAAGTAGGATATTTAGATACAAGCAGATAGAAAATACTTACCCAGAAGTCCAGATAAGATGCGTAAATTTAAGCATTTTCAAGAACAGCTCCTTCATTTCTCCACCAATCCCTATGTTGTGACCACTCTTTAGAATAGTCTCAAAGAGACCATTCTAAAGAGTGGTCACAACATACGGTTTGGTTGAGAAATAGTGGTTTTAGTATCCCGAGTATGCATATTTATCTGTTGCTATGTTTACTTGTATGTTTGATGTGACTTTACCTTGCAAATGTCCTGTAAGCAATGTTGCAAGAGTAGATTATCTATATTTATATCCAATTATTTATTAGAAACTTAGAGTTGATTATTTATCATTAATAAGTGCATATAGTATAGGGAAAGTAAGTACAGCAAACCTCCTCTACGACATCCTCTCAGATGCAGTGTAAATTGAGGTCTTTAGGACAGATGATAGGTTAATGTAGGAAGGAAGTATTTCAGAAAGCTCCTATAATTCTACTCTTAACCTCATTGATACACCTTTTGCAAATAGAGTAGTTCCAGATCAGACAATTCCTTTAGGAATCATTTGAGCAAGGTCTGTTCTGTATGTGTATGGATCAATATAGATCTGATTTTATAGGTTCTTCAATGGCCAGCAATTCCTCTGTTCATATTAACCCTTCGCTTGATGTTCACATCAATATACCTACCTGTAAATAGTGAAGACCCAGATGAGACAGCTCCTGCAGGAGCTGTCTCATCTGGGTCTGCACTATTTACAAGTTGATTGTGCAACCAGTGCACTCCACAGCAGTGATTGCACAGAGAAATAATTGTAGACAGTGAAGATATGTGTAATTATACCACAGGGCATGGGTAAAGAAGAAGCAATCCATTTTAAAATTCAGCAAGGGTTAAGCCATTATAAAACTCCATGTACTTGATATTCATTTCTTTATTATACCCCCCTTTTGAAAAAATGGGGGTATATTGCTTTGCACATGTCGGTCGGTCGGTCTGTCGGTCGGTCGGTCGGTAGATCGATGGTTTCCGAATGATAACTAATAAACGACTTGGCCTAGAATCTTCAAACTTGCTGTGGTGGTTGGTCATGACAAGTAGAAGACCCCTATTGTTTTTGAGGTCACTAGGTCAAAGGTCAAGGTCACCATGACCTAAAATGGTGAAATAGTTTCCGATCAATAACTGCTCAAGGGTTTGGCTTGGGATCTTCAAACTTGCTGTGGTGGTTGGTCATGACCACTAGATGACCCCTATTGGTTTTGAGGTCACTAGGTCAAAGGTCAAGGTCACCATGACCTTAAATGGTTAAATGGTTTCCGATCAATAACTGCTCAAGGATTTAGCTTAGAATCTTCAAACTTGCTGTGGTAGTTGGTCATGACCAGTGGATGACCCCTATTGATTTTGAGGTCACTAGGTCAAAGGTCAAGGTCACCATGACCTTAACTGGTAAAATGGTTTCTGATCAATAACTGCTCAAGGGTTTGGCTTAGGATCTTCAAATTTGCTTAGGTGGTTGGTCATGACAACTAGATGAGTCCTATTGTTTTATAGGTCACTAGGTCAAAGGTCAAGGTCACCATGCTCTTAACTGGTCAAATGGTTTCCGATCAATAACTGCTCAAGGGTTTGGCTTAGAATCTTCAAACTTGCTGCGGTAGTTGGTCATGACAACTGGATGACCCCTATTGTATTTGAGGTCACTAGGTCAAAGGTCAAGGTCACCATGACCTTAACTTGTAAAATGGTTTCTGATCAATAACTGCTCAAGGGTTTGGCTTAGGATCTTCAAATTTGCTTAGGTGGTTGGTCATGACAACTAGATGAGCCCTATTGTTTTTTAGGTCACTAGGTCAAAGGTCAAGGTCACCATGACCTTAACTGGTGAAATGGTTTGCGATCAATAACTGCTCAAGGGTTTGGCTTAGGATCTTCAAACTCGCTGTGGTAGTTGGTCATGACCATTACATAACCTCTATAATTTGTTAGGTCACTAGGTCAAAGGTCAAGGTCACCATGACCTTAACTGGTGAAATGGTTTGCGATCAATAACTGCTCAAGGGTTTGGCTTAGGATCTTCAAACTCGCTGTGGTAGTTGGTCATGACCATTAGATAACCTCTATAATTTGTTAGGTCACTAGGTCAAAGGTCAAGGTCACCATGACCTGAACTGGTGAAATGGTTTGCGATCAATAACTGCTCAAGGGTTTGGCTTTGGATCTTCAAACTTGCTGTGGTGGTTGGTCATGACAACTAGATGACCCCTATTGATTTTGAGGTCACTAGGTCAAAGGTCAAGGTCATCATGACCTTAACTGATGAAATGGTTTCCAATTAATAACTGCTCAATGGTTTGGTTCGGGATCTTCAAACTTGCTGTGGAAGTTGGTCGTGACCTAGATGACCCCTATAGTTGTTGAGGTCACTAGGTCAAAGGTCAAGGTCACCATGACCTTAATATGTGAAATGTTTTCAGATCAATAAATGATCAGTGGTTTGGCTTAGGATCTTCAAAGTTGCTGTGGTGATTAGTCATGACCGCTAGATGACCTCTATAGTTGAGGTCACTAGATCAAAGGTCAGGGGGTCTGGGGGGTATACATGTTTTACAAACATCTCTTGTTTCTTACTTGCACATTCATTGGGTAAAATGCTAAAGGTTTTGAAAATAATAACGGATACAGTTGTATCTACCCCTTTGTTTAGGAAGAAAAGAACATGTATGATATGCGTACACGTACATTGGTTTAACCCTTTACTCCATGATTAATCGTGTAAGAAATAATGATATCATGAATATTGATTAGATTCATAATTTATAATAGCATATGAACACACGGAATTTGGGCTATGACAGAAACTGTAGTCATATCTATATTATTTCATAAGCAAACCGACCCTGATCAGACGGCTCCTACAGAAGCCATCTGATCTGGGTCTATTCAGTTTAGAAAGCATCAGGTCTATAAAAATTCATAAGCAAATGGGGCAGATCCTGATCACACGGCTCCTACAGGGACTGTCTGACCTGGGTCTACTCTGTTTGAAAAGGCATATTTTTGAAGGAAAGGGTTAATGGTGGATATTGACATGCATGTTTTGTTTGCAAAGGTGTTTCTATCTGGGAAAAGGTTATTAACCCATTCCCACTTAGGCTATTTTTAGACCTAACCTCTTTGATTAAATCTACCAAAAATGAGCATCAACTAGAGAAAAGGAATTTTTCCGAGTTGTGTAGTTTTGAAACCATTATGATAAATAGAGCATTTGCTCCTGTGGAGCAAATGCTCTATTTATCACAATGGTTTCATAAAATGACTTTTACAGAGGCGTCAAAAGGCGTCAATATGCGGGAATGGGTTAAGAATGTACCTGTATGTTACCAACAGACTTGTGTGTGAATGCTGTTGTAAATGAACAATTATTGGACCTATGTATGACTGACGTTTTAGTCAACAGTGATAGAAGTCTTTAGGGCATAAGCATCTTTGGTCTCGGTTGCTTAAAGCAAGGTGAGAGTAAAACAGAACGCTCCTATAGGAGCGTTCTGTTTTACCTCCACCTTGCTTTAAGCAGCCACCTGCCTTTAACACAAAATACTTGATGTAATTGGTGGCTGTTATAGAGGGGTTTTACTGTAGATTTAGTTAGCTTTGCAAACCAGTGGAGAGTGGTGGCAAAATATTTTAGGGGCATCATTCTATGACCTGTTTAGGCCCTATATATACATGTAAAACACGTTCAAGCTCCTTTATTTCTCCACGAAATCCTATACTGTGACCACTCTTTAGAATCATCTTGAGACATTTATAAGAAGTGGTCTTACTATAGGGTTTGGTGGAGAAATGACGATTTTAGTATTTGTGTTTGCATCTTTATCTGTAGCACTGTATATATTAAACAAAAAACTTATGCTAAGAATGATAGTATAGTTGAAACAACATGTTCAAAGGGCCTCTTCTATCACTTTTGACTCGTGTTGAAAAATAGTCGGGTGTTAATACTTATGGTGTTTTAGCCATAGAGAGAAACAGTTTGTTCACATTTATTTGAATTTTGCCTAAACGTTTGTTGTTTGAAAAAATTGTGTGAGAAAAACATATTCTGCTGTATAGGGGCAATCGTATTCCTGCAGTAATATGAGGATCTTTCTTGCACAACATCAATTTTACACAATTTTCTTGTATTTTTATGTTCAATAAAACATTGATTGACTGACATGAATTCAGTATTTTATTTCAGTTCCTATTAAACACCACCTACATATGATGAACTTCTTTGATAAAGATTCTCCTATAAAGATGACTCTTTGGGCTTTGGTAAGCAGTAGATCTAGGTCAGACATTTCGGATACAATAAAAGACATCTAAAATAGTGGCCACTCGTGAAGAGCAAAAGAGCTCCGCATATTAACATGGTGATCGCAAGTTCGAGTATTAAATTATATTAATATTACGTCGTGCTATAGCCATATCGACCAAGTGGACTGCTAAGCTCCTGTTTGATTGGCCTACCAGAATTAGACAAGCTTTCCCGATTAATTGCCGGACTTGACGAGGGTTTCCGATTGTGTCGCAGTGTCTTTGATATTTGGTCACCCCGACAACCTAGGACAACATGACTGTTGGCTGGCTTAATACAAATGACGCAATTACTGGCTGTCGGTGACACACTCTCAAGGAACGGTCAGTGTTTATACAGATTCTCGAATCTTTAGCGTACGAATGACTACATTTAGACCTGAATTTAAGCAAACAGAGCAGACCCTGCATAAGCGTGAAGAGTGTTAGTATGAGAGAAATAAGCACGAGGAATAAAAGTACAGTAGAGTCAATTTTAAGCGACCGCCAGTTGAAACATGTATATAAAAAGCAGATGTTTGCTGGACAAAATAGTTCTGATTCTACAGTTTCTTCCTGAGCGAAACTCACGTGTATATGCCATTATGAAAAAAGAATGATATTAAATAATGATGTTAAAAAAGAGTAAAGTACCTAGTTATAGTTACTTTCAGTCCAAAGGACCGCACAGCCGACTGTACATTTACTCCTCTGGCCAGTGAGTCGTTCGCCTACAATATTGAGCACTGCTAACAAATGGGGTCATCATGCAGCCGCAGTACCGGCTAGTGGCCCTCACAGGTACCCGTTTTAATCCCTTGGTGGAGAGGAGGTACGGGTGGGAGACACTGAAAAGCGTTTCTGAACTTTCTGGGAGGGACCGGGATTTTAACCACGGACCTCCGGATCGGTAGTCAAGCGCGTTACCACTAGACCACCGCACACCACAGCGTCATTAATTCTTGCATGAATAGTGAACAGGTAAAGGGATAAGCTGAAATAGCTAACACCCATGTGCATGTTAAATGTTTAGGCAAATTGCGATGTCCAAGATTCATCTCAGCTCCATCAAACCCTGTATGATGTGGATATTGACATCTCCGTGATACATCAATGTCAAGAACGATGTAAACAGAAGAGGCATAAATAACTGTCCTTGGCGCAGTCCGGTAGTGACAGCCAAGGTATAAAATCGCTCTTATCTTGGTCACTTATTTACTTCTGACCCTAGAGGGCAAAGGAAATAAACAAGATCATATGTATGGAATGCGAAAATTCTTAGTTACATGTACACGTATCTGTAAATCACTGAAATTGATTCACTTACTTTTAAATTGATTTGTGAATCTGCTGTATCAGCATTGAACCCCCTAGTCTACGAATATTCGTGAAAAAGTGGCACGGCCATGGTGTTTTTATAATTGTATGAATATAATATTAGTAAATAAAAAACAAACTATATCAGGGTGGCAAACAGTGTGGATCATGATGAAACGTCAAACAGTTTGCAGAGGTTATCGCGGACCCGTCCACAGAAGGCACAGGTTTAAGGAAATCATGAAAAGAACTTAGTTTCTGAGACGAATTTCTAACCCGAGTGCAAGAGCTATTAGAACTACATGTACTTTTGAAGAAACTAGGCAGATGGCCATTCAAGTAGCAGCTAAAATCTGAATATGACATTTGCACATTTTTCCTTCATATAAACGGGGTTTTCACGCATTTGCAGAGTAGACCCAGATCATAAGGCTCATATAGGAGCCGCCAAATCTGGATCTAATCTGTTTGCAAAGGCGTAGAATGGCGTATTTATGGAGTAAAGGCTGAAAAAACCTTTACAAATTCGACATATTGAATATACAGATTTCAATATAAGCTTAACCCTTTACTCCATAAATACGCCTTTGCAAACAGAGAAGACCCCGATCAGATGACTCCTGTAGGAGCCATCTGATCAGGCCCTGCTCTTTTTGCTTATGGAATTACACATTTACGGTGCTAAAGTGTCTGTCATGGGCAGAAATCTCTGCATCCTCATGCATGATGCTATCATAACATTTTATCTAATTAATATTCATGATGTCTTTATTTCTTACATGGATATATATAGTCTAAGCTAGTCTAAAAGTAATACATGTAGTTAGTGTTTATTAAGAGAGAATTTAACGATGAACCCTTTACCTCATAGGCTATTTTTAGATACAACCTCTTTAATTAAATCTACCGAAAAGGAGCATTAACTATAGAAAAGGAAATTTTTAGAATGTTGTAGTTTGAAACCATTGTGATAAATAGAGCATTTGCTCCTACAGGAGCAAATGCTCTATTTATCACAATAGTTTCACAAAGTGACTTTTACAGAGTCGTCAATATGAGGGAATGGGTCAAAAGTCGTCAATATGAAGGAATGGGTTAAGAAGCCAGAAAGATCCATGCTATTTGGCACTCGATCAAGTTTCTCAAAAGTTTGATCGATTCGGAAGTAGTCACCAGATCCAAATTTGAGCAAATATTATTTTTTCACTGCGGATAGTGTTTAACAATTGTTTATTTCACCATACATGTAACTTGTTTTGCATATTATTTGGTCGATCTTCTTTTAATTCTTTACTCCATAAATACGCCTATGCAAACAGAGTAGACCCAGATCAGACGGCTCCTGTACGAACTGTCTTATCAGGGTCTACTATGTTTGCTAATGAGATAATATATAGATGTAACCAGAATAAAAACTCCATTATATTCATATACATGACGTCATTATTTCTTGCATAAATATTCATGGAGTAAATGATTAAAATATTGTCCATACAAACCATTCGAAAACATACAGGAGTTATAAATATGCAGTTAAACCACTTTCAACTTCATAAACACGTAGTCAATTTGTTTAAAACTCTTAACTAACCAGTTTTAACGCAACATTGCCATATTTTGCTCCACAATTGTTCTGCTGATTCAGTAGAGCGACATAAGGTCACCATGACCCACTTGCTATAATACTTTGATCACGCAAATACGACTACGCATATATCACCGGTAATTCCAGTCAAATTTGTCAGATTATATGCTGACCGGAACTATTCTTTTTATTGCTAGTTCGCTGCTGTGATATGTTCGATAGTTGCAAGTGATCGACATTAACAGGCGAGGGTGTCGCCGATACTACGCGCACGCTTGTATTTACGTTTTGCCGTCCAGGCTTAAACACTAACTGGTCTATATTCAAGGGACTAACGTTTCCGGACTGGGCGGACAGCTATGGACACGGTGAGTCTTTTATGCCTTCGTTTTATTGCTGATATCGGAATGTATTGACCTTACTCACTTACATATTTGGGACAAGCTGTGGCCGTAAAGAATATCACATGTATGCGCGTATAGCCATACAGTCAGCATTAGCCACAGTTGTGAGATTCTGAAGAAAGGAAAATTGATTAACTCTTTGCACGCTAGCGGCGAAACACTTACTACCTATGCAAACAGTTTGGATCCAGATGAGACGCCGCATAATGCGGCGTCTCATCAGGATCCAAACTGTTTGTCACTTTGACCATATATTTGCAAAAAAATGAGAGAAATTTTATTTTTTAGAATTGAAGCAGACGACAATTGTTGCAGACGAAAAATTACTTAGCGTGCAAAGGGCTAATACTCTTCTTTTTATAAAACACTGGTCGTCTGCTTTAGTCCTTATTTATTTATATTTATCTATTCATGCATAGTGTCCTTAAAAGGACTAATTAAAAAAATTGTAGATCCAGATCTGAGATTTTATCCACAAAGGGTCCCTTCAATAGCCGTCTGGTCTGGGTCTGTCTGCACTTCTGAAAAGATTTTCCATTGGTCACATTAGAAAAATATTTCAGAAATACAGTAAAAAAAACCCTCTCTAAACCGGAATTCTATAAAAGAAGAATTTGGATAGTTTTAGACAGGTGGCTGCTTAAAAGGACTAATTAAAAAATTGTAGATCCAGATCTGAGAGTTTATCCACAAAGGGTCCCTTCAATAGCCGTCTGGTCTGGGTCTGTCTGCACTTCTGAAAAGATTTTCCATTGGTCACATTAGAAAAATATTTCAGAAATACAGTAAAAAAAACCTCTCTAATCCGGAATTCTATAAAAGAAGAATTTGGATAGTTTTAGACAGGTGGCTGCTTAAAAGGACTAATTAAAAAAATTGTAGATCCAGATCTGTGAGTTTATCCACAAAGGGCCCCTTCAATAGCCGTCTGGTCTGGGTCTGTCTGCACTTCTGAAAAGATTTTCCATTGGTCACATTAGAAAAATATTTCAGAAATACAGTAAAAAACCCTCTCTAAACCGGAATTCTATAAAAGAAGAATTTAGATAGTTTTAGACAGGTGGCTGCTTAATACAGGATGAATGTCAAACAGAAAGCTCCTAGAGTCCTAGAGGAGCTTTCTGTATGACTTTCACCCTGAATTAAGCTGCCACCTGTCTCCAAAACCGATACTTATGCTCAGTTAAAAGTCCATTTTAGGGCGGGTTTACTGTACCATTCAACATACATATTTGTTAAATAAGAAAAGCAGGTCAATAATGCTTTACAGTAAAACCCCTTTAAACCGAACGTTCAAATCTAGTATCAATGCTGGTCTTTCAGACAAGTGGCAGCTTAATGCAGGGTAAATGTCATACAGAAAGCTCTAAAAGGAGCTTTCTGTATAACTTTCACCCCGCATTAAGCAGCTGCCTGCCTAAAATACCTTAATTATGAATTCCGGTTTAGAGTGTTTTTTCTGTATTGTGCACCAGCTTCCCTGACATTGTTATTTTGATATGCTACAGTAGCATTCAAAAGAGAGCTATTCCTTGGTCTTCACGATAGGTGATAGCTTAATGCAGAACAAAAGGCATCCAGAATGCTCCTATATGCTTTCTGCATTAATGCAGGACGAAAGGTTTGAAAGCTCCCGTAGAACCATACTGCATTACTTTCGTCCTGCATAAAGTAGCCACGTGATATTAAAAAACGTCTACACGTTTGTTCAATGAATGGTTGCTGTAGAGAGACCTTATGTATTAACCCTTTCCCTGTTCTGCGTTTATTCCAAATTTCAATACCTATTGAATATTCATTAACAAAATAGTTATAAAGAAATATGGAAAGTGGAACATTGTAGAAATTTTAGAAAGTGAAGAAACAGATACATCAACTTTTATTAGCAAACAGAGTCGACCCTGATCAGACAGCTCCTCTGGGAGCCGTCTGATCTGGGTCTACTCTGTTTGCAAATGCGTGAAAACACGTTTATATGAGGGAAAGGGTTAAGTAACTGTTGTTTGCAAACTTTGTCTTCTACTGTAAAAGATACAGCAACATTTAAAAAAAAACACACGTGAAAGGTGTCCAGTAGATTGTCAGCTGAGACGTCGAGATATGTGGCGTCTACTCTGGGTCAAGTCTTGATTAATCACATAGGTAATCACAAATTCGTCGCTGGCACAGAAATGACAATATTTCTCTTAGATACACCATTTATCGCCTTTACAAACAGAGTAGACCGAGATCAAACATCCCCTTGTGGGAATCTGCTCTGTTTGTTTATGAAATAATATAGAACTTTAATACTGATAAGACGCCGAATTACTAGGCGTCTTATCTGGATCCAAACTATTTGCAATGCGAGTCAGTTGGCCCTTAACAGGCGAAGAGGTAATGTTGTGTTATACTTACTGGTTATTACAGTAAAAAACCCTCTAAACCGGACGTTACATTTAGTATGAATATCGGTCTTGGAAACAGGTGGCAGCTTAATGCAGGGTGAAAGTCATGCAGAAAGCTTCTCTATGAGCTTTCTGCATGACTTTCAATCTGCATTAAGAATCCATCTGCCTAAAGGTATCTTAAGTCTTCTCTACTAGATTTACGATTTAGAGGGAGTATACTGTACACTCTATCTGAACACCAATCATTGGTAAGCTAGGAACAATGTTTTCCACTTTGGAAACACAGTTTTTGTTGTCGTTCAATGTAACAGAAATATACCCGATTGTCAAATTAGATGAGACGTCGAGTAACTCGGGGTGGGACTAGATAAGACATTGAGTAACTCGAGGTCTCACCGAGCTCCAACATGTTTACAAAATACATTTACGATTTGACCCACTGACTGTTAAAGGTTATTGCATTAATCTGTCGGGACATTGAATTAGTTTTCTACAGGCAGCCAGTTCCGGATCTCCAATAACTATTGCAGACTTGTCATCTTGTAACCTTTATAAGCAGAGGGATAGTCATAGCTGTAACTCTTTGGATGCTAATGGCCAATATGTGATTACCTATGCAAACAGTCTGGATCTAGATCAGATGGCATGTAACTCGGTATCACATCAGGATACAAACTGTTGGATGCTGTCATTACGTCTTTGCTTTTTAAGGAAATGGAAGATACTCCATAAATAAAAAACGTCGCAGTCGACAAATGTCATTTTTGAATATTGAATAGCTTCTGCTGACAGTTAACGAATATTATTACGAAACGAAAATAGCGCACGCGTTCAAGATGACGACTGTTCCTGAAGCAAATGTAATGTTTAGCAGAACAAAATCCTGTGGTGATTGACAATTCTTTACACCAAGGTCTGGCGACAAACACTCTTCAGTAACACAAAGCCAATCTAATTTATTTATTGCAGACGATACTCTGAAAAGTAGCCGGGGTAGCATTGCATTTTTATAAATGTTTGCTTAACTCATGACGCCTTTTGAGACTTCTGTAAAAGTATTTTTTAAACCATTATTAAGAATAGAGCATTTGCTCTATATGATCAAATGTTCTATTTATCACAATGGTTTCAAAACTACACAATTCTAAAAGTCTCCTTTTCTATAGTTAATTCTGGTTTTCGGTAGATTAATTCAAAGAGGCTGGTTCTAAAATAATCTATAAGGGAATGATTTAAAAGATATTATCTGAAAGAAAAAAAACCTGTCATTTTTATTAGTTCACCTTGGCACTTTGGGATGACCGTGTGTCCGTCATCCATGTCGTGGGTCGTTAGTCGTGAGTTGTGCGTACGTGCGTATGCACGTGTTTACTTAAACATCTTCTTCTCTGAAACTACTGGAAGGAAATTGACAAAAATGGCCAGGGTATTTCATAGATGGTCCTCTTTCAAACTGGTTCAACTGGTTCAATTCCATAAAGAACTCTGGTTGCTATGGCAACCAAATGACACATCTTTGAAAATCTTCGTCTGCAAAACCACTGGTCATATTTCAGAATAATTTGGCAGAAATAGTCCTTAGGTGACACTCTATCAAGTTTGTTCAAATAATGTTGTTATCTCAAAAAAGCATGACCACCAGGGGGCGGGACTACTTTTCCTTATATGTCTATATAGATAACTTAAAAATCTTCTTCCCCACAACCATCAGTCAAATTTCAACAATATATGGCAGGAACAGTCCTGAGGTGACTCTCTACCAAAATTGTTCAAATCATGTTGATACATGTATCACAAAAAAACATGGCCGCCAGGGGGTGGAGCTAATTTTCCTTATATGTATACATTGTATATACAAAATTTCAAATATCTTCTTCTCCAGAGCCATATGACATAGGGCCATCATATTTAGTATGACACATGTGCTCATGGTCAACTATCACGATTGTTCAAATTATGGTCCTTGGTCCTTGGGTTAATATTGGCCCTACCCTTGGGCTCCCGTTATTGACATTGAAATGTATAGGATTTTTGTTGTTGAAAACATTCTTTTCCAGAACCGTAAGGCACAGAGCCTTCATATTTGGCATGTAGCATGCTCTCATGGTCCACTATCAATATTGGTCCCAACCCGGAGCTCCCCATATTTTCACTGAAATATATAGGAAAATCTTTGAAATTCTTCATCTCCAGAACCATAAGGTTTAGAGGCTTCATATTAGGCATGTAACATGTGGATGGGGACTATCACTATATGATTGTACCCTGTCCTTCCATCCACCCGTCCTTCTGACCGTCCTTTCATCCGCCCTTCCGAGATTTGTCCGGACAATTACTCTTATACCACTGATTCAATTGATTTTAAACTTCACATATGGAACAAGCATAAAGAGAGGAAGCGTCATGCACAAGGTCCACAACTCTAGCATCAATATTTTTGTAGTCATTCACCTTTTCCATATTTTCTTGCCCGGATAATAACTGATCCAATTGATTTGAAACTTCATATATGGAACAAGCATGATGAGAGGAAGTGTCATGCATACAGTTCATAACTCTACCATCAGTATTTTGGAGTAACCTTTCTTACATTAGAAATTCAGTGTATGCTTAAATCTGGTAACCAGGTGACAGATTAAGGACCCTTTTGTTTGTATTACGAATAATCAGTATACACTGTCTAAAACGACCACATACGGGCAGTCTTATTCCGTGTATTTCAGACAGGTGGTAGTTTAACCCTTTCCTTCATATAATGGAATTTGCTAGCACGGTTTCTCTACATTCTAAAATGGCTACTATGTTCCACCTTCCATATTTCATTATAACTAATATGTCCATGACTATTCAGTAGGTAATGAAATTTGTAATAAACATAGAACAGAGAAAGGGTTAACCCAGTCCCTCCTAGGCTATTTTAGACGCATTCCCTCATAGCATAGGCTATATTTAGATCCAACCTCTTTGAATAATTCTACTGAAAAGGAGCATTCACTATAACGGATGCGTCAAATATGCGTCAATATGAGGGAATGTGTTAATACAGCACGAAAGCACTGCAGATAGTTCATATAGAAGCAAATGCTCTATTTATCACAATGGTTTCAAGAAGTGGTTATTACAGAGGCGTAGAAAGGCGTATTTATGGAGGAAATGGTTAATGTAAAGCCTGAATATGCCTCAATAATTATCCATCCTACATGTCAGCAGCAACGCTGAGACAATTTCTAACGTGAATAAAAATATCACTACTTTCTCAAAATTACATTTAAAACATTATTCCTGGTTGGGATAAGTCATGTTGAAAGTAAACCTTTAACCCTTTCCTCCATAAATACGCCTTTCTACGCCTCTGTAAAAAATCCTATAGGAGCAAATGCTCTATTTATCACAATGGTTTCAAACTACAAAATTCTAAAAGTTTCCTTTTCTCTAGGTAATGCTCCTTTTCGGTAGATTCTTTCAAAGTGGTTGGATCTAAAAATAGTCTATGAGTGAATGGGTTAAAGTGGCGACCTCAGGTAGAAACTACACAGATGTTCCGATTTGGCAACAAAGATAGAAGTAGTCATCTACATATAATCACCTACATTTTTGTACTTCTATGAAACAATAAGCATGTACAGTAAAACCCCTCTAATGCGACCACTTAATAAATACACATGGTTGTCTTTATAAGCAGGTGGTTGCTCAATGCAGGGCAAAAGTAATGCAGAAAGCTCCTCTAGGAGCTTTCTGTATTACTTTTGTCATGCATTAAGCTACCACCTGTATATAGCACCCAGAATTATACCTCTTTTAGGTGGTCGCATTAGCGGGGTTTTACTGTACATGTATAACAATACAATATAGCGGTTCCTGAAAAGTAAATACATGTATAGCTAACCGATTTCCTCATATTGACGCCATTTGACGCCTCTGTAAAAGTCACTTTTTGAATTGTGTTAAACAGCACAATCTCGCTGTCTAATCAGGATCAGTATTGGTCTTTAACCCATTCCCTCCTAGGCTATTTTTAGACCCAACCTCTTTGAATAAATCTACCGAAAAAGGAACATTAACTACAGAAAAAGAGAATTTTAGAATTGTGTAGTTTTGAAACCAATGTGATAAATATAGCATTTGCTCCTATTGAGCAAGTGCCCTGTTTATCACAATGGTTTCAAAATGTGACTTTTATAGTGGCGTCAAAATTGCGTCACTAGGAGGGAATGTGTTAAGACAGATGGCAGCTTATGTATGGTGACTTGAGCCTATAGGGGCTTTCTGCATTACTTTTTGCCCTGCATCAAGCAACCACCTGCATTTAAGACTCAATAAATGAATGACTGCTAAAGACAGGTTCTACTGCATATATACAAACTCTCATTCTATTTCATGTGTTTAAGGTAAATGCCAAAGTCATATGTACTATAATAATTACCCTCAGTGTTTGGTTACGTATAAGGGTTTGTAAAGCTAGTAAGTCAGTTTGGTACCATTTAAAGTACACTTACATAGTAGCAAGTAGTGTAGACCGTCATCGCACTGCTTCTTCAGGAGCAGTTTGATCTGGGTCTACACTATTTGTCTAAGTTTGTTTTTCTGAATGATTGAAGTAATTAGGGTAACACAGTGGTAACGCCTTACTTGTCATAACAACACGACCTACTGGATATCAAACACGTTAAATGTCATGGCAATAAGACCCTCTTCCAAAGGAATATATATGTCAACAAGGCATATCTCCAAACAACAGAATGAGTATTAAATGTCATGGTCATACTCTATTTTTACAAAAATAAGAATTTAATCCTAATGAACAATTTTATACTATAAAAAAATCAATGGATTTATGTTTGCTTAGAGGATCAAATATAAGCAAACAGAACAGATCCCGATCTGGGTCTACTCTGTTTGCAAATCTGTCAATATACGAAGGAAAGAATTAACCAGAAGATCTTAGTTAAATGTTAAGGTTTATCGTTTTACCCCATACAACGCGTCCAGGATTCGACGACTCACGTAGGAGTGTCTGCCTTGGTAAAATCTTCTTGTATTTATATATCATTATAGGAAAAGTGCTAACAAATTAGCATTGGTGTCAAAACATTAAACCCCTCTAAACCGGACATTAAACTTAGTACCAGCACAGATGGCAACTTAAATGCTTTATTTATCACAATGGTTTCAAACTACAAAATTCTAAATGTTTCCTTTCCTCTAGTTAATGCTCCTTTTCGGTAGATACATTCAAAGAGGTTGGGTCTAAAAATAGCCTAGGAGAGAATGAGTTAAGCAGGCCCTAATCAGACGACTCCTATACAGAAGTCATCTGACTTTAGGTCTAATCTATTTGCAATGGTGTCGAAAGGCGTATCTGTGAAGTACATATTTTATTTAACCCTTTCCCTCATATAAACGTGTTTTCACGCATTTGCAAACAGAGTAGACCCAGATCAGACTGCTCCTAGAGGACCCGTCTGATCAGGGTCTGCTCTGTTTGCTAATAGAAGTTGATAGATCTGGTTCTTTAGTTTCTAGAATGACTACAATATCCAATCTTCCTTGTTTCATTACAACTATTGTGTCCATGAATATGCAGTAGGTATTGAAATTTGAAACAAACATAGAACAGGGAAAGGGCTAAAGTCACAATGCATCTCATTAACCCTTTCGCTGCCAAACTCTGTCGTCTGATAACTTTGTCGTCTGCTAACTTTGTCGTCTGCTACAAATTTTCATTTTTTTTTTTATATTTTCTTCATTTTTATTTCAAAAACATAGTAACAGTAACAAACAGTTTGGATCCTGATGAGACGCCGAGTTACTCGGCGTCTCATCTGGATCCAAACTGTTTGCATAGGTAATCACAGATCCGGCATTGGCAGCGAAAGGGTTAAATATCCGTGTGAGAAATAAAAGAATCTACTCTGAAAAATTTGAATTGTCAACCATTTGTAATTGTTTTTTTTAAATGTTTAAGGGGTGGTACAATATTTTTGCACCAGACAAATGGTCTCGACGATTACTGTAATGCATCGACGGCCTCCTTATTCCCATAATTATAGTTCACACGGTTTTTTTTCCGCCCAAACGATCATTAATGTGACTGTAAAGTCATCTTTAAAACAAATCATCTATGTTTTTTCTTCATCATCGTTTTGCCCATTTTAAATGTATTTTACTTCGACAAGTCGCTGTTTCAACGGCCCATATTGCTGTTTAACCATTTATCTGTTGAATATTCATGTACGAAATAACGACATCATGAATATTTATTAGCTAAATGTTTATAATGGCATATATATACAAAACTATAAAATCAGGTCTATTATAATTTCATAACCAAATAGAGCAGGCCTTGATCAGAGGGCTTGTACAGGATCCGTCTGATCTGGGTCTTCTCTGTTTGCAAAGACGTTAAAGGCGTGTTTAACCATTTACCTCATGAATATTCATATAGATAATGGCATCGCGAATGTTAACCCTTTCCCTCATAGGCTACCTCTTTGAATAAATATACCGAAAAGGAGCATTAACTAGAGAATTGTGTGGTTTTGAAACCATTGTGATAAATAGAGCATTTGCTCCTATGGAGCAAATGCTCTATTTATCACAATGATTTCAAGAAATGACTTTTACCGAGGCGTAGAATGGCGTATTTATGGAGGAAAGGGATGATTAGATGATTACTATAATAACATATGAGTGCAGACATTTTTACCGTGGCAGAGATTGTACAATAATATCTGTATTATTTCACAAGCAACCAGAGCAGACCTTGATCTGACAGTTCCTACTGGGCCTGTCTGATCTGAATCGACTATGTTGGCAAAAGCGTCTATGTCAGACAATGGGTTAAAGAAAATAATTGGAAAAGATGATTTACGCCCAACATTTGGATTGCATCTTTTGTATATTGCAAACAGTATACACCCAACATTAGCCAACATATAGACACTACTTCGTCTGATCAGGATCCACACTGCATGTAACATTGTTTAAAACATTTTGTATTTTAAAAACGATCCTGGTCATCTCTGTTCACCTTATACTGGATGTAAGGGTTGCTTGTCGAGCATGTGCTCGGGAGAACGTACGTGCCCAAAGTGGTTTAAAGTAAAACTATATTGTTTTTTAACCCATTACCTCATAGGCTCTTTTTAGATCCAACCTCTTTGAATAAATCTACCAAAAGGAGCATTAACTAGAGAAAAGGAAACTTTTAGGAGTTTGTAGTTCTGAAACCATTGTGATAAAAAGAGCATTTGCTCCTTAGGAGCAAATGCTCTATCACAATGGTTTCAAAACGTGACTATTACATAGGCGTAGAAAGGCGTATTTATGGAGGAAAGGGTTAAAGTAAAAATTACATTGTTGTTAACCCTTTTAACTCTCTCGCCCAATGTATTTTCGTCTGAAAAACGTATCGTCTGCTTCATTTCTTTCCGGTTTTGTTATAAAAACATAATCACATCATCAGATAATTTGCAAAGGTGATCACATATTAGACCACGACAGCGAGAGTTAACCCTTTACTCCATAAATACACCTTTCCGTGCATTTGCAAACAGAGTAGACCCAGATCAGACGGTTTCAACAGGAGTCTGCCCTGTTTGCTTAGGATATAATATGGATAGGATTATACAGTTTCTGCCACGGCCATGTGCTGTAATACAGTAAAACCTCTCTTAACCGGAATTCTAGTAGATAAGAATTTAGACACTTTTGGGTAGGTGGCTGCTTAATGAAGGGCGAAAGTCATGCAGAAAGCTCCTCTAGGAGCTTTCTGCATGACTTTCACCCTGCATTAAGCTGCCACCTGTCTCCAAGACCAATATTCATACTAAATTTAACGGCCGGTTAAGAGAGGTTTTACTGTAACAATTATTCTAATTAATATCGATGATGTCATCATTTCGTACATGAATATTCATGGAGTAAAGTGTTAACGCGAGAAGTGAATTAACTAACATCTACTGCCGGGTTGGGGTATTACCGTATATGAATATTTTGGGTAAGCTCGGTTCAATATGAGTTTCCACAGAGCAGTTTGATACTGTTACTTGAAATCTGTACCGTCACGGCTACCTGTGGCATGTGCCATGACGGCTAGCTGTGGTGTGTGCCGAGACGGCTACATGTGGTATGTGCCGAGACGACTACCTGTGGAATGTGCCGTCGCGGCTACTTGTGGTCTGTTCCGAGACTGTTACACGTGGTCTTTGCCGAGACGGCTAAATGTGGTCTGTTCCGAGACTGTTACACGTGGTCTGTGCCGAGACGGCTATGCGGTGTGTGCCGAGACGGCTACCTGTGGTATTGGCCGAGACGGCTACCTCTGGTATATGCCGAGATGAACCCCAGACTCCAATGTCACTGGCATGCTTTCAAAGTTCAGACATTGCTTCCAGCAAACAACCAGTATTACAGCCATTCAATCAATATCCGTTCGCAACTCAGTCATAACCACGTTCCTTAAAAAGCAAAAGACTTCAATCCTTTGAATGCTGAATATTCAAAGTGGGAATGGCTCACCCGAGTCCATTCTGTATGAAATACTTGGTAGAATGACAAACAGTGTAGACCTTGATCAGATGGCTCCTCTAGGAGTCGTCTGATCTTGGTCTTCACTGTCTGCAAATGCCAGTTCACTCATATTCAGATGCTTTTAAACCATTACTATGCGGGGCACGAATCACTAATGTCCTTTTGCAAACAGTGTAGACCCAGATGAGAGGGCTCCTAGAGGCGCCCTCTCATCATGGTCTGCATTGTTTGTCATGTTTCATTTTTCTTTAGAAAAGTCCCTAAGTATTCACCATAAGCTTGACCTGTTTGAATTTTGGAAGAGTCCATTTGAAAACTCAGCGTTGTAAGGGTTTAAGTCGTAAATTTAACCCTATCATGTTAATCTTGGACTCACTCGCATTTGTAAAGAGACTTGATCCTAATAAGACATAGAGTAACAGAGTCCTATCTGAATCCAACTGTTTGTCACACGATCAAAGCTGGAGAAAAGAGCACACACACGCACAAGAACGAAACAAAAGTATTTAAAATGCAGGAAAGAAGAGTTTGAACAGAGGCTAAATTCTGATAGCAATATAAAGGTTCTGATCTCCTTAAGATTGTTGATAGAATTGGATACATTGATTTTCCTCGGAAACAAGGCCAATGTATCACTCTTCATTGACTTCTACTGACAGCTTGCAAGAAATTGAAACTCGGTTTAGCCCCTTAATCACTTTATGTATGTCACGTTGGTTCGAGGGAGATCGGATGAGTTATTTGTAGCTCGGCGTCCGATCTATATCCAATCTGTATCTTTAAGGGCATCTTTAAATACAAACAAAAACTACATGAAAATGCAAGCAAATGTAGTTTTTGTTTAGAATATTGGTTCTCTCACGTTTTGGTTCATTGCTTAAAACTAATCTTACTCTTTCCCGTTGCATGTATTTACACACATAGGCCTGCTGTTTTGTTTTTAACAAGAACTACTTTATCATGCAAGTAAAATGTTTAGTTTAAGGTTTTATTATAATATACAAATTAATTTGATTCTTTTTTCTGAGCCATAACTTCAAGAGCGGGGTTATCTGACGGGAATCTCTATTGTATATATACATGTATTATAAAATTGAGGTTGTTTCGCTCTAGATTTTCCCGTTTCCCGTCACTGAGTGACAAAAATTAAAGTCCAATATTGATATGTAGATAAAGATAAAGTCTGTCATTTTACAACCAATTTTAAAGTCGTAATGGTATTGCTTGGGCATGCCTGTGAATTTCGTGAATATATTTGATTGAGTATGTTAACAGCCTCAAATTCCGATGCCTGCTGTTTAGGAAGTTAACTGTTTTGGTGCCAAACAATGTTCATTTGCTTTAAGGTTTCAGAGTGGACATTTCTTCAATGTCTTGATAAAACGTAAATGGTGTGTCAAACAGCTTGCACCATGATAAAAGTTATATTCGGTGTCTCCAGGGGCGTAGCTAGTGGTACGCACTTACGCACATGCGTAACATCAGTCTAAAGGCGGATATACGTTGATAAACGTTCTGTCTTGTTATGTAAGCTTTAACCCATTCCATTTGACGCCTTTTGACGCCCTTGTAAAATTCGCCTTTTGAAACCATTGTGATAAATAGAGCATTTGCTCCTACAGGAGCAAATGTTCTATTTATCACAATGGTTTCAAAACTACACAATTCTAAATTGTCCCGGGAAAACATGCCATTGGCCTCTTATAGCCACGGTGTGTACATTGCATTTGGATTCAGCTACGCCCTTGGTTTCATCGGGATCAAACTGGTTTACGTTTACAAAGGTAATCACATAATCGCCCATTAATCCATTACCTCAAAGGCTATTTTTAGACCCAACCACTTTGAATAAATCTTCCAAAAAGGAGCATTTACTAGAGAAAAGGAAACTTTTAGAATGTTGTAGCTTGAAACCATTGTGACAAATAAAGCATTTGCTCCTATAGGAGCAAATGCTCTATTTTTTCACAATGGTTTTAACAGGTGTCTTTTACAGAGGCGTCAATATGCGGGAATTGGTTAAATCAAGATGTATGCGTCGCTTTCTGGCGATAGTTAAGGGCTCATCGTATGGCTTTTTATTGTAGCATCGTATTCTGTGTATCGTTTGATGTACTGATTACATCTATAAATTTATTTGCAGCGAAACTGTTCTAAAGCAACCACTTAATCCCTTACCTTATAGGCTATTTTTAGATCCAACCGCTTGTTCAATAAATACCATTTACTGCAAAAAATATTTTTTTAGAAATATATAGTTTTGAAACCGTTGTAAATAGAGCATTTGCTCTTTTTATCACAATGTTTCCAAAAAGTGACTTTTCCAGTGGCGTCAAAAGGCTCCAATATGAGGGAACTGGTTAATGGATAGCTATAGGTGTCTTTTTAAGCAGATGGTAGCTTAATGCAGACCGGAAGTAATGCAGAAAATTCCTACTGAGCCTGGTTTTAAGACCTGTAATTGTATGCCACCTTTATCTGGTCGCTTTACAGAGGTATTAACTGTATCTAGGCCAGGGCTATAGATAATGGGTCGTATTCAAATACATGTACAGAAATCGTCATTTCTCCACCAAACCCTATGTTGTGACCACTCTTTAGAATCGTCTCTTTTTTAATTTACGCATGTTGTCTCAGATCTAGGTGAATGGGGGGGGGGGGGAGGGGGCGGCTTCTAAAGAGTGGTCACAACATAGGGTTTGGCTGGGAAATAAAGAAGATACATGTATTAATTAAAATGCTTTAATTTACGCATGTTGTCTCAGATCTAGGTGAATGGGGGGGGGGGGCTGGAAATTGAACCATGGGAAGAGAATTTTCTGTTGGTACAGTTCACCGTTTACGAGATTGGTTACATCTATAGTATTTTGGCAGTTTGGTATACAATGAGATAACATGTAATAAGAATCTTTCTCAGGGGAAATATGTGGGCGTTACATCATAGAAGAAATCGCCTTTTGTAAGTAATTAGAGTCTCGAAAGCAAGATTAAAATGGGAAATCGATAAACACTGCGTGCCATTTGCAATGTTTCAAATTCACGATGAAAGGATAAATACTTTGAACTGATCGGGAGAGTAGGTTGTGCGGAAATACAGAAATCTGGACCATGCCAGAAAGTATGACTGTAATTATGATTATTAAACCTCTCGGCACCAAATTTCTAATTGTCGTCTGCAACCCATTTTTTGTTAAATCATTGGGTACGATAAGGAAATGAGATAAATAAATGCAATTTTCAAAGGAATAAAGCACATATATAGAAAAAAAGAATGAGATCAAAAGTGAAGTCCCTGTTCAGACGCCGCCTTGAAAAGGTGGCGTCTGATCTGGGACTGCACTATTTGTCGTGGTGCATTTATTCGACATAGGCGGTGAAAGGGTTAATTAGTTGAAAAAATATAATGGCATAAAGAACAAGGACAACTCTACCATGGTACAAAATGTAGAATTAAATCTTTACTCTTTCGTAGGATACTTCCTTTCGTAAAAAAGACATATAAAGGGAATACAGAAGAAACCCTCTAAATCGGAATTCTAGTAGAGAAGAATTTAGATATTTTTTAGGCAGGTGGCTGCTTAATACATGGTGGAAGTCACACAGAAAGCTCCTCTAGGAGCATTCTGCATGGCTTTCACCCTGCATTAAGCTGCTACCTGACTCCAAGAGCGATATTTGTACTAAATTGAACGTCCGGTTTAGATAGGTTTTACTGTGAAGGGTTAAAGCTTTACTTCATGAATATTCTTGAAAAATAAAACTACTTTTATAATGGCCTTCATTAACTATGTTATTCCACAAGCAAACAGAGACGACTGTTACAGGAGCCAGGTCTACTTTGTTTGCAAAGGTGTTAAAATGCTATGCTGTACTATAGAGCGTGAACCCTAGCATTTGGTCAGCTGCAGCCTTTGCTCCTGCAACTTTTTTTATGACAAATCGCAGAGACCGCGGCGCCCGGGAATCCATACGAAAATCGTACACACACTCGGCGTGATGACGATATGACATTGAAAAAGGAGTGTGGGAGGACAGGGACGTTGGGTTCGCCATGACAACTTCACGCACCCACGTGGCAAGCCCATTCCCTGTCAATAAGCAAATAAATGTCACAGTTGTGCAGTTGTAAATTATTGTTGATATAAACACATCATTCAAGGGACATGACAGATCTATGTTAATATATTCAAACATGAATGATCATGTAAATATTTCTTCAAAAGTATGTTACCATGCAGAATTCTAATAGTCATGGCAACCAGGTTAGAACACTTCTCAGAAATACTGCTTCGATTTCAAACTCTTTAACCATTTTCCTATTCTGTATTTAGTCCAAATTCAGTACATACTAAATGTCAATGGACAAAATAGTTATAATGAAATATGGAAGGTGAAACATTGTAGCCATCTTAGAAACTAAAGAAATAGATCTATAGGAACTTCTGGTAAATATTAATGAATAACATCTTTATAATTGACATTCCATAAACAAACAGAATAGACTCTGAGCAGACAGCTCCTTTATGAGCCGTATGACATGTGTCTTCTCTGTTTGCAAGTGTATGAAAAGGCGTTTATGTAGGCCAGGATCGGTCCCAATGTGTCTACAATGTTTGCAAATTTTCGGGGGTATTTCTTCTCGTAACATAGCTCATGTGATTATAATATTTCGTATGGATACCGGTTGTCATACCATGGACAATGAAAAAGGAACACTATTTAACCCATTCCCTCATATTGACGACTTTTGACCTATTCCCTCATATTGACGACTTTAGACCCATTCCCTCATATTGACGACTTTTGACGACTCTGTAAAAGTCACTTTGTGAAACCATTGTGATAAATAAAGCATTTGCTCCTATAGGAGCAAATGCTCTATTTATCACAATGGTTTCAAACTACAAAATTCTAAAACGTTCCATTTCTCTAGTTAATGCTCCTTTTCGGTAGATTTATTCAAAGAGGTTGTATCTAAAAATAGCCTATGATGGAATGGGTTAAAATCATAAAATATCCTAATAATCCTATTGGACAGCTGATGAGGGACTGCATTGTTTGATAAATCACTCAATATCAACTGTTTTCAGCAGAATATATAAAACCGAACCCCATTCGTTATATGGGACCTAACCCTTTCTCTCATATAAACGCCTTTTCATGCCTTTGTAAACAGAGTAGATCCAGATCAGTCGACTCCTGTAGGAGCCGCCTGATTAATGTCTGCTGCTTTTACATATACATTTATACAAGGCCTGACACTGCAGATTCTACCAATACCAAAAAGTACGTACAGTATAACCCCTCTAATGCGACCACTTAATGAATAAACATGTCTGTCTTTATAAACAGGTGGTTGCTTAATGCAAGCATAACTTTTGTCCTGCATTAAGCTACCACCTGCCTTTGTCACGGTGAATTATGCCCATTTTTGCTGGTCGCATTAGAGGGGTTTTGCTGTATGCCATTATAAACCTTCAGCTAACAAATATCCAAGATGTATCCCTGCGTTATATTGCCTGTTTTAACAACAATTTTAGTTTTTTATTTATCTATACATAACACTCAACCCTTTATCTGATTTAGACGTCTTTTCAGCCTTTGTAATCAGAGTAGACCCAGATCAGACGGCTTCTATTGGAATTATGAAGACCCTATTCTAAAATTTCTGCCACTGCCAAAACTTCCTATATCCATACAAGTATACTATTATAAATACCAGGTAATGAATAGTCATGACATAGATCCTTGTATAAATATTTATGAGGTAATGGGTTAACCATGCGAATAATTTGTAATGCGTGTAATTCATTTATCAAGCGTAAATTGTGTTTGACATATTTTCGAGATCATTTACCGTATAAAAGTCGGTCACCTCAATTTTGTATAGAATAATTCAACTACAGTAATAGCCCTATCACCTGGGTCTACTCTGTTTCAGCTTTCAAATTCGAATATATTCTTGAATACAAAAAAATCAGATTGTTAAACGGTTTGGATCCTGATGTGACGCTGAGTTACCCGGTGTCACATCAGGATCCAACCTGTTTACAATTGTAACAAAGGTGATTACAGATTCGCTACTGGAAGAAATACCATTTATGCATAGCGTCTCCTGTTATAATCTGAACTTTTAGTAATTTAACCCATTTGCTCCCACGATCCCATATATGGGACGTAGACAAACAGTGAAGTCTCAGATCAGACGCCGCATCATGCGGCGTCTGATCAGAGATACACTGATTGCTAATAGGGAATTCAAAATAAAACAAAATAAAAATGAAAATTTAGACCAGACACCCCTTAGATAAAAGATAGAATAATCCAATATATAAGCATGGAAGAATCCACTGGGAGCAGTTGGGTTAAGGAATTGAGAACCTTTTAGGCAAGTTAATGCTTAATGCTGTTGACAGTTAGGCTTTGTGCATGACTTCCACTCTGCATTCATCTGCATTAATAGATATGATTTTACAGTTTCTGCCACAGCGAACTTTTCTTGTGTTCATTTATCATTATAAAATTAATCTAATTTATATTTAAGGTAGATATGATTCAACAGTTCCTGTCATGACTTAAACTTCCTATGTTTATATTCCATTGTAATTCAACTAATAAATATTCATGTTGTTATTGTTTCTTACATGGATATTCATGAGGTAATGGGTTAACCCTTTCACCGCCGAAGTTGCATAAATGCACCACGGCAAATAGGGCAGTCCCAGATCAGACGCCGCCTTTTCAAGGTGGCGTCTGATCAGGGACTTCACTTTTTGTCTCATTCTCTATTTCTATATATGTGCTTTATTCCTTTGAAATTTGCATTTATTTATCTCATTTCCTTATTGTACCGAATGGTTTAACAAACTTTAGATTGCAGACGACAATTAGAAATTTGGCTCCGAAAGGATTAATTAATTTCTTCCATGCTCTTATTATAGACAGCAGTGACTATGGATATTGACTTTGGTATACGATATACAGTAGAACCTGTCTCAAGCAGCCATTAAAAGAAGTCCAATTACGGGTCTGTAAGGCAGGTGGTAGCTTAATGCAGGTCAATGTAAGAGATTTCTGTTTTACTTTTGCCCTGCATTGAGACACCACCTGCTTTTTAATACTCAATAAATGAATGGCCATTTAGGACAGATTCTCCTGTAGAACTATCATGGCCCACTTGTTAGGTCTTATTTACAGCCCAGTATTTTTATTACAGCTCGTTGCTCAATTATTGAAGGGCTTTTGACCCTCGCCTTGACTTCGATATAAATCACCTATCACCAACGCATCATACTTTTCCCCGTTTCATGATTTTACACGATAAATGCCTTCTTCGCAGGTAAACAAAATGTGTACAGGAAAAAAACTTATTCGTTTTGTTTTTGCCAATACTGTTTAGCCGTTATACTAGTTAAACCCGTATTGTAACCTTTTCCTTCTTGAATATTGTTGTAAGAAATAATGACATTATGAACATTAATTAGCTGGATTTTTATAATGACACATGTTTTGGTAGTTGTGTAAACTATTCAGTCAGATTTATTATACGTCCACAGACCCTGATCAGACGGCTCCCACAGGAGCCGCCAGTTATGAATCTCTGTTTGCAAAGATGAACACGCGTTTGTACAAAAAAGTTAATTATTTGTATGCTATAAATGAAATTAGATTTTTTTTAAAACAACAAAGATCCCAGTCAGACGGTTCCTGTTAGAAAACTATTCTAAGTGCAATCTGATAAGCATTTACAAGGAACTCAGATCCAAATGAGACACCGACACACTCAGTGTCTTATCTGGGTCCAAGCTGTTTGACACTGGATAAGAAGTTTTCAAAATCTTCAAAGAATTGCTCCTGATCCAAGTTTGAGCAAGCAACGGGATAAGAACCGGAGCATTTATAGAGTCTGTCTTTTCAGATACAATGAGTTAACCATTTCCCTGTCAAATATTCAATTAACACATTACCCCTAGTGACGCACTTTTGCGCCTCTATAAAATTCACATTGTGAAACCATTGTGATAAATAAATCATTTGCTCCATAGGAGTAAATGCTCTATTTATCACAATTGTTTCAATACTACATAATTCCAAAACTCTCCTTTTCTATAGTTAATGCCCCTTTTCGGTAGAATAATTAAAAAAATGTTGGGTCTAAAAAATAGCCTATGAGAGAATGGGTTAAGAAATAATAACTACATATATAGATATTCGTTAGCTGGTTTTTATAGCTTCATATGTATACACAGGCGGTTTTGTTATGGTATTGGTAAACAACTGTATAGTGGGATACAGTAAAACTTCGATTATTCGAACACTAAAATGCGTATTATTATCGATCTTTAAGACAGGTGGCAACTTAATGCATGGTGAAAGTCATGCAGAAAGCTCATCTAGGAGCTTTCTGCATGACTTTCACCATGCATTAAGAAGCCACCTGCCTAAAAGAGTCTAAATTCTTCTATAACGAAAATTCGAATAATCGAGGTTTTACTGTATATTGAAATGTTATAAGCAAACAGAACAGACCCTGTTCAGACAGTTCATACAGGATCCGTCTGATCTGGGTCTATTCTGTTTACAAAGGCGTGAAAAAGCATTTACATGAGGGAAAGGGTTAACCGTACATTATCAAAGAAAAGTTGTTCTGTGATAAATCTAGTGTTTTATACACACCAATGTTGGTCGTTAAGTCCTTTATGGAAACTTCTGATCAGGTTTTGCATTGTTTGGTAAGGGAAATTCTGTACAACAAAGAAAATGTCAGAATAGACTGAACTATGAAAATGGCAGAAGAGACTTAAAAGTAAACGACAGGAGAGACTATTTGAAATGTTACAAAGACACGAGAGACAAATGTAACAACGACAGGAGAGACAAATGTTACAACGACACGAGAGACAAATGCAACAACGACAGGAGAGACAAATGTAACAACGACAGGAGAGACAAATGTAACAACGACAGGAGAGACAAATGTAACAACGACAAGAGAGACAAATGTAACAACGACAGGAGAGACAAATGTAACAACGACAGGAGAGACAAATGTAAACAACATGAGATACTATTTAAAACGTAACAACGATAGGAGAGACTATTTAAATGTAAAATGACAGGAGAGGCAAATGTAACAACGTCACGAGAGACTATTCAAAATGTAAAACGACAGGACAGACACATGTAAAAACGACAGGGGAGACAAATGTAACATCGACGGGAGAGCCTATTTAAAATGTAGAAATGATAGGAGAGATTAAAATGTAAAAAACCAGGAGAGACTAAAATGTATAACTAATTGAAGAGACTGAAATATGTTTTATTTTACTGTCGTAAGCTACTATCCGCCCTAAAGACTCGGAATTACTTTTAATTAGTATTGCGTTATTTTTTATACATTTTGTCCATACTCAGTAAAACATCGTGTGGTGTCTAGTTGTTTCTTTTTTTAGTTGTTTCTTTTTTATGTGGCTATTGACGTTACTGCGGTGTCTGGATTTTCCTGTCTGCACGAGGTTATTAAAAGGTTCATTCTCAAACATCGGATACTTAGATTGAATCCAGACTAAAACTGAGAAGTTTTATAACATCGTGACGTGACTGTCTATCCAGTATCTTTTCCACTTGCCAATTTGTTTCCAGTTTTTTTCGTTGTCCTAATTTTTTCAGGGTTAGCTTCATTTTTGCTTTAATTACGTGACATTTTTATTTTGTTTCTGGTTTTGCCCTCATGAAGAAGCATCAGTTCTAATAGACCAACGTATAAGAAGTTTGATGGATTTACGATCTTCTGTAAATCAAATCATCATAAGACGAGTCACTGCATTCGTAAGTTGTCAGTGTCATCGTAAATACAGTCTCGCTAATACGACCACTCAAAAGAAGAAGAATTATTGATTTTAACCATTTCCTTCATATAAACGTGTTTTCACGCATCTGCAAACAGAGTAGACCCCGATCAAATGGTTCCTATAGGAGCCATCTGATCAGGGTCTGCTCTGTTTGCTTTTTACATGATATAGATCTGTTTCTTTACTTTCTAAAATGGCTACAATGTTCCACCTACCATACTAGTTTGTCCATGAATATTAAGTAGATCTAGGTATTGAAATTTGTAGTAAATATAGATATAGGGTTATAGAGGTATAGGGTTAAAACAGACGGTAACTTAATACAGGGCAACAAGTGATACAGAAAGCTCCTATAAGCTCCTACATGAGCTTTCTGTTTCACGTTTGCCCTGCTTTAAGCCACTACAGTAGAAGCTGTCCTAAGCGGTCATTCATTTATTGAACATAGGGGTCTTATAGGAGCTTTTGCATCAAAATTGACCTGAATTAAGCTATCACCTGCCTTACAGACCCATAATTAGACCTCTTTTTGATGACCGCTTAAATCAGGTTCTACTGTACAGTAAAACCCAGCTATTGCGACCACCTTAAAGAGGTATAATTCTGGGTGCTAGATGCAGGTGGTAGCTTAATGCAGGACAAAAACAAAAGTAATGCAGAAAGCTCTTCTGCATTATTTTTGCCCTGCATTAAGAAACGACCTGCTTATAAAGATGCCAATGTTTATTCATTAAGTGGTCGCATTAGAGGGGTTCTGCTGTACTTGGTTTTTAAGACGCCTTTGTTAATAAATCACGTGGTCGCCTCAGGCTCTACTGTAGAAGGAACACGCCGCAATATGTTTTATGCAATAAATTATTTGCATTTTTAAAAGTGTATGGCAAAACGTATCTATAGCGACCACCCAGAACATGTTTTATTTGCAGGACGCAAGTTATGCCGAAAGCTCTCGTAGGATCTGTCTGTACTGCTTTCGTGATGCATTAAGCAACCACCTGCTTTTGAATACAACAATGCTTGTACATCAAATGGCCGCTGAGGTTCTATCGTAGGCTATTCGTACATTTTCAGTGAATGATCTTCTTTATCATTCCCTCATAGACTATTTTCAGACCGAACCTCTTTGAATAAATATACCAAAAAGGAGCATTTACTAGCAAAAAGGTAACTTTTAGACTTTTGTAGTTATGAAACCATTGTGATACGTAGAGCATTTGCCCCATAGAAGCAAATGTTTTATGTATCACAATGGTTTCAAAAAAGTTACCTTTATAGAGGCGTCAGAAGGCGTCAATATGAGGGAATGGGTTAAACAACCACCTGGTTTTAAATACAACAATGCTTATGCATTAACCAATTCCCTAATATTGACGACTTTTGACGACTCTGTAAAAGTCACATTGCGAAACCATTGTGATAAATAGAGCATTTGCTCCTATAGGAGCAAATGCTCTATTTATCACAACGGTTTCAAACTACAACATTCTAAAGTTTCCTTTTCTCTAGTTAATGCTCCTTTTCGGTAGATTTATTCAAAGAGGTTGTATCTAAGAATAGCCTATGAGGTAATGGGTAAACTGGTTGCTGAGGTTCTATCGTATTCGCACACATTCAGTGTATGTTCTTCTTTATCGTCCGATGATTTATAAACTCATACCTGGTTGAATCCTTTGAATGCTGATTTGTTTTTATCAAAGTATCCCTTCAGTGTGTAAAGGTAGAGTCATTTCAGTATAAAAGGGTATACAATAAAACCTCTCTATAACGACCACTAAATTAAATCAAGTAGTTTGTGTTAAAGGCGCAGCTGGATGCTTAAAGCAAGGTGAAAGTAAAACAGAACGCTCCTATAGGAGCGTTCTGTTTTACTTTCAACTTGCTTTAAGCAACCACCTGCCCCAAATACAAACTAATTAACACAATTTAGCGGTCGTTATAGAGAGGGTTTACTCTAATTTGCGAGAGAATTTTGAATGACAAACAGTGAAGACTAATCAGAGTGCTTCTGTAGGATTTGGATATACACTGTTAGCAAATAACAGTACACTCGTCTCCCTGATTCAAAGGGTTAGGCTTTGTTTTAGTGTACAGTACTTTGAACTTTTATTTCAATAGAACCCCTCAAGTGCGACCACTTAATGAATAAACACTTGTGTCTTTATAAGGAGGTGGTTGCTTAATGCAGGACACGAGTAATGCAGGAAGCTCCTCCTGCCTTTACCACCCATATTTATATCTCTTTTAGGTGGTCGCATTAGCAGGGGTTTTACTGTAAGTGTCCGTTGTTTGATTTGATTCAACAGTAGTCAATCTTTTTGCATGGTATAATTAGCGATAATGTATATTTAATGGAGGCATAAATATAATTCTGTCTAGCTCATTGTCGTCTGCAAACTGTGTCGTCTGCTACAATTTTCGTTAGCTTAATTTTCTTCCCAGTTTCTTTAAAAGTGCCACAGTAACAAACAGTTTAGATCCTGATGAGACACCGATTTACTTAGCGTCTCATCTGGATCCAATCTGTTTGCATATGTAATCACAGAAGCGACATTGGCAGCGAAAGAACATCTGTGTACATAACTTTATACATACTTAATTGTATACTAACGATAGCAGATTAGACTTACTATATGAACTATAATTAAAATGCACTACAGTAGGACCTGTCTTAACCGACAGAGCTCCAGATAAGATGCGTACATTTAAACATTTTCAACAATAGCCCCTTTATTTATCCACCAAAGGTTGTGCGTCTCGAAGAGACGATTCTAAAGAGTAGTTTCTTCTAAAGTATAGTTTCTTGGAGAAGTGACGATTTTAGTACTTGGGTAGGCACCATTATTGTTGCTCTGCTTAACCAGTCACCAGAAAGGGTTTAATAATTGGTACGTAAGGCAGATGATAGCTTAATGCAGGTCAAACGTTATGCAGAAACTCCTATAGGACCTTCCTGCATTACTTTTGCACTGCCTTAAGCAACCACATGTTTTAGGAGTCCTATGTTCAATAAATGAATGACCGTTTAGGACATGTCCTACTATTAGTAAGATACGGGCATGTTTTCAGTGACACATCAACAATAGAATCATATCATCCAAAAACATGTCATCCAAAAACAATAATACTATGACACGATTGTGTACGGAAAATTTGGGTCGAGAAAAGGTCATGATGCGACAAAAACCATAGCAGATTGCGCTCTGATTTTCTGGATGGGCAAGCTGTTACTCAAGTGATTCGTCATCATTTTGACGTATATGATAGGCGAACGAGTCTTCTAAATTCCCGGGGGCTGCACTCAAAGCGAGGGTGACGGGGAGGAAGGGCAAATTTATTAGCAAACAACCTCGACAGGACAAGCTTAAGGTATTTTGCTCACAATCTAGAGGTTCTTCCGAGATACACAATCGGAACATTTCGTAACCGTTCGTAACGTTTATAAGACATTTCGGTGATATTCGGTATGTCCGAACATTTCCGATGCGCATTGTGAGCGGCTACGTCTTGACATCCATCATTTGTAAAGCAGAACGGTTGATTTGGTCAGACGCCTTAAGCCTGACATAACCCCGCAACAATGTTGAAGGTAGCAAATTGATTTCATATTGACGAGTTGGACATATCAGATGTAATTGATAACACTTCATGGGAATATTTGAGATTTTTTAAAGGATATTTGATACGTTTGTCACAAGGTAAATTCTTATCATATTAATTGACTTTATTTTTCTTTAAAACAGAAAATATGTAATTAATCAATATTCAATAAAATTCGACTTGTACGCTTTATATTAAGTTTGGCTATTTTTAGGTAAGTGAACATTTTGTTAAATGTGTTTGGATGCATATTGTAAATGTGTAATGAATTCTTGATAAATTGAGCAGTTATTCTAAAACATACTTTGAAAAGTTTATTGGATAATATTTATGAAGTAAAGAATAAGTTCTAGTCAATAAAATGGTAAAGTGGCTAATTTTTATTTTATGTTAACTGAGAATGTGAAGAGTATAAGCCGTTTCCCTGTTATATGTTTATTCCAAATTTCAATACCTACTGAATATTCATGGACAAAATACTAATAATGAACTATAGAAGGTGGAATATTGTAGCCATTTTAGAAACTAAAAGAAACGGATCTATCAAATTCATTAGAAAACAGAGCAGACCCTGATCAGCAGACGGCTCCCATAGGAGCCGCCTGATCTGGGTCTTCTCTGTTTGCAGATGCTTGAAAAGGTCTTTATGTGAAAGAAACGGTTAATACTAATACAGCATATACATTTAACTGTCTGTCAAAATCTAATATATAATTTGTCGGTATGTACAAGTATTACAGTAAAATATGTTTAAGTGACTATATATTGATTATACATAGTGCTATAAAAAGCGAATGGATGCTTAATTCAGGACAAACGTTACACGGAAAGCTCAAATGGGAACTTTTCGTATTACATTTATCATGTTTTAAGCATCCACCAACCATATTTAGACTTCTTTTTTCATGGTAATTTAACCCTTCTCTTGCTGAATTTTAAAACACATTTCTCCTTCTTTACCCATGCCCTGTTGTATAATTACATATATATTCACTGTGTACACGTATTTCGCTGTGCAGTCACTGCTGTGGAGTGCAATGGTTGCACAATCAACTTGTAAATAGTGCAGACCCTGATGAGACAGCTCCTGCAGGAGCTGTCTCATCTGGGTCTTCACTATTTACAGGTAGGTATATTGACGCGAATAGCAAGCGAAGGGTTAAGACGTGTTTTCCTGTTGTTCTTTATTTTTAAACCCAATATCACAGACACCATTATTAATTAACCCTTTTCCTGTTGCAGACACCTTTTTAATCCTTAGCAAACAGACTAGACCCTGATCAGAGGTTTGATCAGGGTCTGTCCTATTTGCCTATGTAATGATATAGATCTCGTCTACAGCTTCTGCCAGTGCCAAACTCCATATGTTCATATTACCAGAGGTCCAGATAAGATGCGTAAAGTAAAACATTTTCAAGAATAAATTCTTTATTTCTCCACCAAACCCAATGTTGTGACCACTCTTTAGAATCGTCTCGAAGAGACGATTCTAAAGAGTGGTCACAACATAGGGTTTGGTGGAGAAATGACGATTTTAGTATTTGAGTACGCACCTTTATCCGTAGCTCCGCATACCATTATACAGGATCAGATAATACATACGTATGATGTCGCTATTTCTTACATAAATATTCATGAAGAAAAGTGAAAAGTGTTTATCGCTGATCATAATTATTTCTTCGCGTAATAATGAATTTAGACATGTAATTATAGTAACAGTAAGTATGCAACAGTTTTAACATTGATTTGCACCTTTTTTACCATTTTACTCAATAATATACGACGCTATATGAACTTTTGACTGTGGTTTTTGGACTGTACTGTGGTAGTGCTTCATAGTGGGGATATTATTGTGACTGTGGCTTTGGCTGTACTGTGATAGTGATTCGGAATGTGTGTTTGATTGTGACTGTTATTGTGATTCTTGGTATGGATGTGACTGTGACTGTGGTTTGGGGCTGTACTGTGAGCGATTCTGCGTGTGGAATTGATTGTGACTGTGTTTTGGGGCTGTACTGTGAGTGAGTCTGCGTGTGGATGTGATTGTGACTGTGTTTGGGGGCTGTACTGTGAGTGAGTCTGCGTGTGGATGTGATTGTGACTGTGTTTTGGGGCTGTACTGTGAGCGATTCTGCGTGTGGATTTGATTGCGACTGTGGTTTGGGGCTGTACTGTGAGTGAGTCTGCGTGTGGATTTGATTGTGACTGTGTTTTGGGGCTGTACTGTGAGTGAGTCTGCGTGTGGATTTGATTGTGACTGTGTTTTGGGGCTGTACTGTGATTGTGTGATTATGATTGTGTGTCTGTCTGTCTGGCTTTCTGTCTGTCTGTCTGTATGTGTATGTGTATGTGTCTGTGTCTGTGTCTGTGTCTGTGTCTATGTATATCCCTATGTCTGTGTCTGTGTGTATGTGTCTGTGTGTCTGTGTTTTTGGCCGTACTAAGGTAGTGATTCGGAATGTATGTGTGTGATTGTGACTGTGTTTTTGTGTTTTTGGACTGTACTATGAGTGATTCTGGGTGTGTTTGTGATTTTGATTGTGACTGTGGTTTTTGACTGTACTGTGATAGTGATTCAGAGTGTAGGTGTGATAGTGATTGCGGTTTTGGGCTGTACTGTGCACTTTTTATTATGTACGTGACATTTATTGTATTTGAAAATGTATAAATGTTATGCTGATGTTTCCCACATTGTTTGGGACTTGTGCGTTTATAAAAATAAACTTGGAAACTTGGAAACTTGATAGTGATTCAGAGTGTAGGTATAATTGTGACTGCGGTTTTGGGCTCTTTGAAAACATTTCCGTGTACATTTAGACCTCTCTACAACAATCACTCAAATTGTGGATATCTAAGACAGGTGGTAGCTTAATACAGGTCAAAAGTTATGCAGAAAGTTTTAAAGAAAAAAAAATCATAAAAAATGTCACAGCAAAGATGCCCATGTCCTGCACTAACAGTATAGACAAAATAAACTGAAAAAAAAACTACAAGATGAGTTACACTATTTAACTCTTTCCCTCATTTAAACGCGTTTTCATGCATTTGGAAACAGAGTAGACCCAGATCAGGGGCCATCTATTCTGTTTGTAAATATGTAGATAGGCGTATTTATGGAATAAAGGGTTAAACAAGATCTGTTGATGGTCAGCAAAATGGTGTTACATCCATAATTATACAAAGGAAAGCAGAATCAATATTCTAAACTAACATGGTCCAACAAAACCAACAGAAGCAAAATCAAAGACAGTTGTCGTACACACATTGTACATCTGCAATGAGTTTCACTTCAAGTTCGTCAGTCCGCGATATTTCTTATGTTATAAGGTAGGCTCTTTCTGGCCTGGATGGGATCATACTTATCTACTGTGTTTTACAATTTTAAAGCTTAGTACAGTAGAACACGTCTTAAGCGACCATCAAAATGAGGTCTGTTATGGGTCTGTAAGGTAGGTGGTAGCCTATAATACAGGTCAAAAGTAATGCAGAAAGCTCATATAAGATCGTTCTGCATTATTTTTGCCTTGTATTGAGTAACTACCTGCTTTTTAAGATTCCTGTGTCCAATTGACATAAGGTCGCTTAACCCTTTCCTCCATAAATACGCCTTTCTACGTCTCTGTAAAGATGACTTTCTGAAACCATTATGATAAATAGAGCATTTGATCCTATGGAGCAAATGCTCTATTGATCACAATGGTTTCAGAACTACCAAATTCTAAAAAAAAGTTTCTCTAGTTAATGCTCCTTTTTGGTACATGTAGATTTATTCAAAGAGGTTGGATCTAAAAATAGCCTATGAGGTAATGGGTTAAGACAGGTTGTACTGTACCTCAAGGGCATTGTTCCATTTGTAAGATTAGTGTTCAGATTGTACATGTACATATATCAGTTCTTAAATATAAAAAGGGGCCATTGGACCACATACAAGCACGTCTATATTGTTTGTATAGTCGGATAATTAAATCTTTCAGGTATGAAAGTGTTTAAAAGTGTAGTCAGAGACGTGAGGTTGGTTTTACTCTTCACTGTCTGCACTTCACTAGAGTGTGTCATATTTTCTTAACACGTCTCAAAACGCATGGAAACGTAAAAATACGCAGTGAAGAAAATATTCCAAATAAGGGAATTAATATAATACATAAATACGCTCAAGACAGAAACCTGGTGTTATTCTAAGCACTGACCAGCGGGCGTCTGTGGCGTATCACCGACCGACCTAAGTCAGCTTTCCATTTAGATATCCAGGGTTACACATGCCAATATTGTACTGTACTGTTTTGTTTCATTTCAGGTCATTCCTGCGGGGACGACTACAACAGGGGATACAGTCATGGGAAATGGTAGGTAGTTCACTTCAAAATGAAATGTCTATTTGTCTTCACGACCAAGAATTAACCCTTTCACCACCAATGTCGCAAAAATGCCCCACGACAAATAGTGCAGTCCCAGATCAGACGCCGCCTTTTCAAGGCAGCGTCTGATCAGTGACTTCACTTTTTGTCTCAAACTCTATTTCTCTATCTGCGCTTTATTTCTTTGAATTTGCATTTATTTATATCATTTCCTTATTTTACCAAATGATTTTACAAAAGTGGTTTAGAAAGTTGCTGCCGAAAGAATTAATGCGTCATAACCTCTCTGTAGCCACCATTCAAAAAAGTTTATTTCTGGGTGTTCAGCCTTTCTTAGATACGCCTTTTCACCCCTTTGCAAACAGAGTAGACACAGATCATATGGCTCCTGTAGGAACCATCTTATCAGGCTTTTCAATGTTTGCTTATGGAATTAAATGTATACTGTACCGTTTCTATCATGATCAAAAGTACATGTTTATGTCATTGTAAAACTAATTAACTCTTTCCCTCTTCTATGTTTATTCCAATTTTCAATACCTACTGAATATTCATGGACAAAAGAGCTAGTTAATAGATAAGGAAGGTGGAACATTGTAGCCGTGTTAGAAACAAAAGTGATCTTCCAAATATCCTAAGCAAACTGAGCAGACCCTGATCAGGCGGCTCCTCTATAGGAGCCGTCTGGTCTTGGTCTACTCTGTTTACAAATGCACGAAAACACGTTTATATGAAGGAAAGGGTTAACATGCATAATGCCATTATTTCTTATTCATGAATAAATCGTTTTAATGGTGTTGGTTGCATGACACCGTATGAACGTTTTTACAGACATGCCCTATAGGAACTTTCGTTCTGTATTAAGCAGCTATCTGCTTTTAAAAATACCCATGTCTATTCTACGTCGCAATAGAGGGGTTCTACACTACCAATACTGTCCAGTAAAAAGAATATAACACTTTCTATATCTAAAATGTTTTAGCATGTGCTCATTCATGTTTTAACCCTTTCCCTTATGATATGATCACTTCATGGGTATTAATTAACTTATTTTTCATAATGTTAAACTTTCAAGGGATGTTTTGCTTTGATGAAAACTGTAGAATCAGATCTCTACAATGTCAAGCAAACGGAGCAGAGTCTAAACAGACGGCTTCTATCTGAGTCGTCTGATCTGTGTCTAATTTGTTTGCAAAGGCATGAAAAGGCATTTGTATGAGGGGAAGGGTTAACAGAGTATTGCAGAGAGCTGCACGTATGTATGATGTTGAAACTGTTGCATTGAATTTATTCACTTACCGCTTGTTCTTCTTCTGGTATGAAAAGTAAATGCTGTCTAGCGACCATTGAACAAACGTTTAAACAAATGGTAGCTTAATGCAGGATAAAGGCAACGCAGACAGGTTTTCCAAAATGAGCTTATGTGCAGGATAAAAGTAATGTAAACAAGCTCCCAAAATGAGCTTAATGCAGGATAAAAGTAATACAAATGAGCTTCTTGTGTTCATTTTACCCTGAATAAAGTAAGCACCTGTTTTATAAGACTCCAGATAGTCGCTTGAATCAAGTTTTACTGTAAATTTGTAGCAAATTGCTGCAGTATTGGTTCATAAATCGTTTCTTTCTAAAGTAGGTTGCTTGATGGATGTGGTTTGACGCCACTGGCCATTCAGCAATTAACCTTAAATGTGCTTTAAAATATTGAATGAAAAAAACATGTCCCCTGCTTTAAAAGACAAAATTGACTTTTCGGGGTTTTTTCTCGAGAAGAGGATGAGGGTGTCAGACTGTTTTGATCTTAATCAGACACCGAGTTACTCGGCGCATCATCTTGATCCAGGATGCTTGCGAAGAGGTGTTACAGCGTATATTTGCGCATGACTTACTGAACGTTTAAACGAACTTTTGATTAATGTGTATAAAATGTTATGATATATGATGGGAAAAGCATAATTGACGCGTGGGGCAAGATGAAAGTAGTAGGGTCAACTTTGTTGGGATAAACATAACTGGATACTAAGAGTGTGTACAGGTAATGTTTTGACTGATTTTGGTAGTTTTTTCCTGATTGCATACCGCGATGTCATTCAGATACATCGAGTTCTTTTAAGTGTTTTTGCTTTTTTCCATTAAGTCACTTGAATTAATATAATTATGTTTAACATTACTTCTTTTTGCAATAGTTAATACAGGAAGAAAAATATGTCTTGGCATTTATTTTCTTCAAATGTTGGTACAATGTATATGATAAGGAAAGGGAAAAAAGGAAAATTTTAGAATTTTGTAGTTTGAAACCATTGTGATAGATAGAGCATTTGCTCCTTTAGGAGCAAATGCTTTATTTATCACAATGGTTTCATAAAATGACTTTAACAGAGTCTTCAAAAGTCGTCAATATGGGGGAATGGGTTAAGAGGCCATAAAAAAGAGGTTTATTAATGGGTCTGTAGGGAAGGTGGTAACTTAATGCAGGTCAAAAGTAATGCAGAAAGCTCCTATAGGAGCTTTCTGCATTACTTTGCCCTGCATTAAGCCACCACCTGCTTGTTAAAAATCCTACGTTCAATAAATGAATGGGCTCGCTTAGAACAGGTTCTACTATAAGACGATGCAACTCTCGATATTTCTCGCTATACAGTAAGAATTCAGTGTCAAAGGCAGGTGGCTACTTAAAGAAAGGTGAAAGTAAAACAGAACGCTCCTATACTTTCACCTTGCTTTAAGCAGTCACATGCCCTAAGAACCAACTAATTAACACAATTCAGTGGTCGTTATAGAGAGGTTTTACTGTATACTGATCTCAATACAGTAAACCTCGGTTAAATTACCATTTTACCCTTTACACCATGAATATGTATGTAAGAAATAATGACGTCATGGATATTAATTAGATTAATTATTATAATAGCACATTGACACACGAATGTTTGGCCATGGCAGAAACTGTAGAAACATATAATATCATAAGCAAACAAAGCAGACTCTGATCAGATGTATCCTATTTGCAAATGCGTAGGAAAGGCGTATTTATGGAGTAAAGGGTTAAAATAATTATATGTGTAGAAATTTTAAACAGGTGATAACTGAAACCGTTACCTGTTATAGACGTAGTTTACGCATTTGCAAACAGAATAGATCCAGACCAGGAGGCTTCTATAAGAGTTGTCTGATCAGGAAGGGTCTGCACTGTTTACTAATAGGGTAATACAATCTGCTGTTTAAGTTTCTGTAGGGCACTAAATTCTCTTGTTCACAAGCCATTACAAATAATATTTATTAAGTCTCTATTTTATATGATCAACATTCATGATTGGTTAGTGAGAAAAAGGTTGTTTAACTCTTTCCCTGTTCTATGTTTATTCAAAATTTCAATATTCATTGACAAAATAGTTATAATGAAATATGGAAGGTGTGGATTAGTGTAGCCACTTCAGAAAGTAAAGAAACAGACCTTTCAAATTCCATTAGCAAACAGAGCAGACCCTGATCAGACGGCTCCTATAGGAGCCGTCTGATCTGGATCTACTGTGTTTGCAGATGCGTGAAAACACGTTTATATGCAGGGAAAGGGTTAAAGGAGTATTGTGCATTACTCTCGTTCTGTGTTAAGCAACATCTGCTTTTAAAGACTCTAATGAATATTCACACAGAGCACCGTCCATTTTAAGTATTAATCAGTTAAATATGAAATCAATACGAGTGTAATTATTCTACATGTATAATTCTTACCATAAATCATAAAGATCCGGATCTGGTCCGGATTTACGGGAACCCACAGATCTGGGTCTCCATCGCTTGTATGTGCGTGTGCGTGCGTGTGATGCATTTTGCACCACCATTTGCACTGTATAACATAGCTAAAGCGATAAATCACTTTTTTCTTGCATCAACCCTTTCCTTCATGAATATTCATGTAAGAAATAATGACGTCGTGAATGTTAATTAGATTAATTTGTTATAATAGCACATGGTCACGGGACTTTTTGGCCATGGCAAAAAGTGTTGAATCATATCTATATTGTATTATAAGCAAACAGAGTAGACCCTCATATAGGATCCGTCTGATCTGGGTCTACTCTGTTTACACAGGCGTAGAAAGGCGTGTTTATGGAGTAAAGGGTTAAGCGATCACATACTGATGACAGCAGTGTCTGTACATTATGTGGTTTTACTGTACTGTGTGGGCATGCATCTATCTATTATATCGTAATCTCTGAATCTGCTTTCTTGATAATGTGGTGTAATGTTTGTATTTTTTCAGTCTGGTATGAAGAGAAATCACTGTCAGTTGTGATTTATTTAGCATATATAATATGCAGCAGCTTAATACCGCGTCTGAGCCATAAAAATAATGATATACAATAGAACCACAGAAAATAGGCATATGCCTGTGTCTTATTGCCAAGTAGTTGTTTAATGCAAGGCGAAAGTAGTGCAGAAAGCTCCTACTAGAGCTTTCTGCATTACTTTCATCATGCATTAAGCAACAACCTACTTAACACATCCCCCCTATTTTAGACCCAATCTCTTTGAATAAATCTACCGAAAAGGAGCATTTACTAGAGAAAATGAAAATGTAAGAAGTGTGTAGTATTGAAACCATTGTGATAAATAAAGCATTTGCGCCATAGGAGCAAATACTCTATTTATCACAATGGTTTCAGGAAGTGACAATTACAGAGGCGTAGAAAGGTGTATTTATGGAGAAAAGGGTTAAGACAACAATCTCTACTGTATGGTCTCTTCGAGTTACTCGGCGTCTCATCTGGATCCCAACTGTTTGTATATGTATTCACTCATCCACCCACAACAGGCTAAAGGTTAATATAGGACGAAAGTAATGCAGAAAGCTCCTATATTAAGCAACCGCATGCTTGAAAATTCAGAATTGTTCTAGTATTGGGAGGTCGCTGTAGACAGGTTTTTCTATATTCAGACTTCTTTTCAGTGGTAATTTAGAGAGTTTTTTTTACCCCGTTGTTTGTTGTATAGACTGTGAAAATGATGATCGTATCAGAGCATCTTCTGAGCTATTGTCACCGACCGAGCCGTTTGAATTAAAAACCCTTAGTTCCGCCAGATTTAAGTTTCTTGAATTTCTTAACAAAAAAACATAATCGAAATGTCAAACAGTTTGGATTCTGACAACAGATGCAAATATGGCGGCGAAAGATGTACAGTACATGTAGTATAAAAATGTCATCTGTATAAAAAAATCAATTTTTCAAAAGTCGTAAACATCTCTTTTAACTTACTCCTGAGATGAAGGTTATTAAGTGACCGAAAACTGGTTCATTTGTTGATAAATTACTTCCTTACATAAAGCAATGAACCAAAATCGTTTTTCTCTGATGTCTAACGTTACAATGTTTGACACTTAAATCAATAAAATTGACGGTTACAGTGTTACAATTTTTACATATCGAGACCCAAGGCCAAAAGTTAGAATTTATCGGCATCATTTCAAAAAAGGAGAAAGTATGGATCGTTTATCAAGTCTTTGCACGCCATGATGACCTATGCAAATTAACCCTTTATTCCATAAAACGCATTTCTACATATTTGCAAACTGAGTAGACCTTGATCAGGCGGCTCCTATATTTAATCAATTGAGTTGAAGCACACCGCAGTTGTCAGCAGTAAATGTATAAATAATAAAACGACATGATGTTAAAACTTAACTGCGATCACTTTTTTTTTATTTTAATAATTCTGCATTGCAACACCCCAAGTCTGGTTAGTCTATTTTTCGCTGGATGTTTTGATTATCAGACTAAGAAGTTGGTCCGGATTGTAGACTTAACACAAACACAAATAAAACATGATTATTTCTTAACCTAGCGGCTAAGCTGGGCAGATGGTGATCCTGGTTCATTTCACTCCTCGCAATAATCTGCATCCCAGCTAGATTCAAGCCTTGTAAACAATGTTAGTAATACAGTAGAATCTGTCTTAAGCGACTTTATATTAATTGGACACATGAATCTTAAACAAGCAGGTGGTTGCTTAATACAGGGCAAAGGTAATGCAGAAAGCTCCTATAGGAGCTTTCTGCATTACCTTTGCCCTGTATTAAGCTACCACCTGCCCTACACACCCATAATTACGCCTCGTTTTAATGGTCGCTTAAGACAGGTTCTACTGTAATTTAATTCACATCCGCGACCCAATAAATGGGATACAAGTTAACAGTGTAGAACAAGTTCGGGTGTTTATGAAGAGACCCTCTGGTTAGGGTCCGCAATATTTGCAGAAGCAATCCATACTACCAGTTGTTGTTTTAGGTCGCCAGATTCTGTTAAAATGTCGCTTTAGAGAGCTTTCACTGTATTTAGATTGCGGCGCTCCTTAACCATGACACATTAATGGATTCCAAAATTCAAACTGGATGAATATTATGGGAATATTGTCACTGAATATTTGACCTCCAGTTTAACTCATTGTACCAGGGGTAAATACGTATAGAATATCTTGAGGGAAGGTCGCTATTTTGTGGCACATTTACGTTTTCGGGGCTGTAAATAACAATGTCCTCTCAAATTGAATCAGGCGCAATTTTAACTAATTTCGATTCCAACAAGCGTCGAGAAACGATTGGCCAATTGTCCTGCCATTTTGCTTTGAGACACTATTGACCAAGTGTCAAACAGCTTGGATCCTGATGAGACGCCGAGGTACTCGGCGTCTCATCTGGATCCAAGATGTTTGCAAATGCGAGTCAGGTCGCAGTAAGCGAGGAGAAGGGTTATCTATCTCGCTGCCAATGTCGCATCTGTGATTACCTTTGCAAACAGTTTGGATCCAGATGAGACGCCGAGTAACTCGGCGTCTCATCAGGATCCAAACTTTTTGTTACTGTGACTATGTTTTTCGAAACAAAAATGAAGAAATTTAAAAAATGGAAATTGCAGCAGACGACAAAGGTAGCAGACGACAAAATTTGGCAGTGAAAAAGTTAAACACACACACAATACAATAACTGTATGGGAAACGATTTAGAAATAAACTCCTGGTTTTATATGAGTTTTTAAACGTCCTGCATAAACCTCACTGTACCTTATCGTCAAATCTTTAGCACGCTGAGTTAAGTATCGTCTGCAAATAATGTCGTCTGCTAAAATTTTCGAAGCCATTTTTCTCCAATTCCTCCTCAAAGTTTGGCGAGTGTATCAAACCATTTAGAAATCAAGATGACGATATCGAATAAAATCTGCGTCATCTGAATCAATATTGTTTGTAAAAGACGACAGGAATTAATTGATTGTCCGTTTTTAACTAATGTAAAGAGAGTATAAAACGCTACTTTAAATTGTTTTTAATTAAGCCCCCAACGCCCCTTGCATAATGGACTTGAAAGCGAGTAAAATTGTCTTGCGGGCAATACACACATGGTGAAATAGATTTTATTTTGAGATTTTAACTCTTATTGTACTTTGAAAAAAAAATCTGCTCAAAGTTGGATCTGGCGCAATTTTGACTACTTCCGATTCGATCACGGTTTTGAAAACAAAACTATTAATGAGCTTCAAACAATTTGGATCCTGATGAGAGGCCGACTTACTCGGTGTTTCATCTGGATCCAAACTGTTTACAAATGAGAGTCAAGTTACGGATAACGAAATAAGGGTTAAAAACCTTTGTTGTGTTTATTTGTAGTATTTTAGCTGTCCTTAAAATGCCTTAACTATAGAACATAACAAAACTGACCAATCGGAACACCTCGGGCGAATCCGTCAAAGTAGTTACGATTGAAAAATGATTTTGAAATAAGATGTTTCTACAATGGCAAAGAATGACTTTGTGTCCGATTTAGTTTCAAAATCTTCATGCGACACTGCAGGTAAAGTGTACAGTGTGATATTCGATCACAACCGAGGTTATCCGATTAAAACAGATGATAAACGTTTTACTCAAGTCGATTGTCAACTTTGTGATGCATGAATTAAAATGCTAAAGTTATGTGTGAAGTTAGATATTAATGTAAGCGCGTGTGCTTGTGGTTTAATTAAAACGAAGCATATCTGATAAAATACTGCAGACTAGGTAAATTTTCGTCTAAAAAGGTGGATATTACATGTATATGGGATAGGTAAGACACTTTATAAGATATTTTCGTTGTCAAGAAATACATATAGTAGGGATTTGAAGATAGATTTGGACGACGTTTACTCTTGTGTGGCTAAATTTATTATTTTTATATTAAACACAGGAATGCGGGGAACGAGTGAACTGATATTTACAAACAGAGTAGATCCAGATCAGAGAACTCGTAGAGGAACTCTCTGATCAGAACATGCACTGTTTATCATTCAAAATCATCTAGCAAGGTTTAGCCGCTCTTACTTAACGTTCTAATGAGCTATGCCACTTTAACTATTCAGCATTCAAGGATCTTTCAGACAAAACACTTAAATATAGAAGGTGGTATAAGGCGTTTGTACTAGTGACCGAGAAATGCTAAGACTTTTAATATCAATACAAGCCTGTAAGGTATGTATACATGTTAAACATTCGAAAATACATACAGTATAGTACAGTAAAACCTCTCTATAACGGTCACTAAATTACATAAACTATTTTGTGTTAAAGGCAGGTGGCTGCTTAAAGCAATGTGAAAGTAAAACAGAACGCTCCTATAGGAGCGTTCTGTTTTACTTTCACTTTGCTTTGAGCAGCCACCTGCCCCTAAATACCGACTAATTAACACAATTTAGTGGCCGTTATAGATTGGTTTTACTGTAGTACTTAGCATCTCTCTAAATCGACTACTAATTGAATAGAAAGGTGTGTCTTTAAAAGCAGGTGTTTGCTTGATGTACGATGAACATTATATCCTGTAGAAGCTTTCTACATAACTTTCATCATGCATTAAGCTACCACATGGCTTTAAGAGCCAGAATAATGACTCGTTTAGGACTTTGCTTTAGTGAAGTTTTACTGAATTATACCTCATCATCGATCACTCAAAAGATGAATATTTGTTTTTGTCTTTTTGTTGATATGGGATAGCTTAACCCCCAGTCTGCTAAGCGCGACCTTGACTGACATTTGCAAATAGCTTGGACCCAGGTGAGACTCGGAGTAACTCAGCGTCTCATCAGGATCCAAGCTGTTTTACACTCTGTCAATAGTATTTCAAAAGCTTGAACGAACCTGAAGTAAATGACGACGGCAACAGGTAGGATCTTAACCTATTACCTCATAGGCTATTTTTAGATACGACCTCTTTGAATTAATCTTCCGAAAAGGAGCATTAATTAGAGAAAAGGAAATATTTTGGATTCTGTATTTTGAAACCATTGTGATAAATAGAGCATTTGCTCCTATAGGAGCAAATGCTCTATTTATCACAATGGTTTCACAAAGTGACTTTTACAGACTCGCCAAAAGTCGTCAATATGAGGGAAAGGGTTAAGCATACCTCATTTTCATAGCTAGCTAGGGGTTAACAGGACGAAAGCAATGCAGAAAAGTTCTCCTAAGAGCTCTCTGTATTACTCGTTCTGCTTCAGGCATCTACAATATGCATTTTTACGACTTTTAGACAACATAAACCCAGATCATCTAATACCTGTAAGGGTCGTCTGATCAGAGTCTGCTTTGTTTGATTATGGAATAATATAGGTCTTATTCTGTAGCTTGAGTCAATACTTTCTGTGTTGATATGCCACTTTAAAAATTCATCTGATTAATTCTCATGATATCATTATTACTTACATGAATATTCATGGAGTAAAGGGTTACATGTATATCGTTATCTTCTACACTTTATGACCAGTTTATGATCATTGTAATTCTATTCGTTTGACACTTAGTTTGATTTTTAATACATACCTCATATATCATGACATTGATTTGTATGACAAGCAACCCCGTTTACGTCAGCAAAAAAAATGAATCTATCTTATAGACCACCCTGTTTATTCATCAATCATTTTCCCCTTTTCCCTTCTGAAAAAAAAAAGAAAACCCTGCTCACTCAAATTTTGATTAATTCAGACCTGTTTAACCCATTTGTACCCACAATCCCATATATGGGAAATAGGCAAACAGTGTAGACTCTGATCAGACGCCGCATAATGCGGCGTCTGATCAGAGTCTACACTGTTTTAGGAATTTCAATATAAATCAAAACGAAAACGTAAATTTAGACCAGACATCCCTTAGATAAAAAATGGACTAATCAAATATATAAGCATGGAAGAATTCACTGGGCGCATATGTGTTAAGACGTGAGACAATATTCCCGAGTGTCAAACAGGAGTAACTCGGCATCTTATCAGGACACTCAGCCAATATTTGTTCAAATCTGGATCGAGTTGGAAGTAGTCATACTTGCACCAGATCCAAATTTGAGCAGACATTGCTTTTTTCACAGCTGGGTAATTGTTAACCCATTACCTCATATGCTATTTTAGATCAAACCTCTTTGAAAAAATCTACCGAAAAGGAGCATTAACTAGATAAAAGGAAAATTTTAAAATTCCGTAGTTTGAAATCATTGTGATAAATAGAGCATTTGCTCCTATAGGAGAAAATGCTTTATTTATCACAATGGTTTCAAAAATGGCTTTTACACAGGCGTCAAATGGCGTCAATATGAGGGAAACGGTTAAGATTATTTAAGCCATTCCCTCATAATGACACCTTTTGACTTCTCTGTAAAAGTGACTTTCTGAAACTATTGCGATAAAAATAGCATTTGCTTATAGGAGCAAATGCTTTGTTTATCACAATGGTTTCAAACCTATACTGTTCTAAAAGTTTCCTTTTCTCTAGTAAATGCTCCTTTTCAGTAGATTTATTCAAAGATGTTGCGTCTAAAAATAGCCTATGAGAGAATGGGTTAAAGTGCATGCTGTATTTACATACTGGTCATTAATTACTCGCGACGGCACATTACCAGACAATGTCTCAATGTAATTGAATAATTTTGCATTTCTTAACAAAGTCAAACATCTGGGATATATACTCTTTTAACTCTTTCGCAGTCAAATAGTGTCGTCTGCAAAATTTATCGTCTGCTACGATTTTCGTTTGTTTAATGTTCTCCCCTTTTCTTTCAAAAACATTACCACAGTAACAAACAGTTTGGATTCTGATGAGACGTCGGGTCTCATCTGTTTGCATAGATCTGAACTGTTTGCATAAGTACTCACAGATGTTAATAGTTTTAATTGTGATATATATGTGCATTTCGATGAAATTTAAGCAAACCTCAATCGTTGTTTATGCGCGTTGCTGTTTGTTTGTTTTTGGTTTTTTTTTACGTTTTACTGCCCATTGCTTTACACATTCAATATATAGCCTGTTCCAGACAGTTTGTCTTCAAATGAGACACCAAGTAACTCGGCATCTCACGTGATCTCACGTGTTATATTAATGCCTGTCGGCCACTTTAAATGTATCCACATTGGCCTATGATTATCTGGAAATGATTGAAATAAACTTGTCAAACTTGTCATAATTTATCTTAGCCCTTTCCTTCATATAATCGCCTTTTCGCACCCCTGAAAACAGAGCAGACCCAGATCAGACGGCTCCTCTGGGAGCCGTCTGATCAAGGTCTGCTCTGTTTGCTGATGAAATTATAACAGATCTGACTTTAAAGTTTCTACCAATACCAAAACACCATGTGTGCATACAAAAGTCAGCTAATAAAAAGTCGTGATGTCTTTATATGCAACAAGACGACGTGTAGTATGTGTACTGGTTAACTCTTGTATAAAAAGGCATAAAGAAAAGATCTGGGTCTTCTTCGTTTGCATAGTCTTAAATATGCAGAATTATGGAGTAAATGGTTAAAAAGTCATAGGCAGTGATATATTGAGCCGCACTATGCACACGTGGATTCACCCTCTCACTTCTAAGTTTTGTCGTCAGTAAATTGTCGTCTGCTTCATTTATTTTATTGGTTTCGTTTTTGAAAAAAGAATATGATCATTTAAGCACTTAAACACTTAAGGAACGTATTCATAGTTACTTATCAAACAATGTTTGTCTGCGTTACATTGTGATTATCAATGTTATATAGTCGCGGTTTTTCGAATTGCAGGGAAAGAAGCCACGACCATCTTTCAGGCAAATTGCAAACACCCTGGATCCAGATGAAACACCGTAGAATAACTCCAAACTTTGTGTCATTCTGGTTACGTTTTTGTAAATACAGTAAAATCTCGATTATTCGAACACTAAAATACGTATTATTATCGATTTAAGACAGGTGGCAGCTTAACTAATGCATGGTGAAAGTCATGCAGAAAGCTCCTCTTCATAACTTTCACCACGCATTAAGCAGCCGCCTGCCTTAAAAGGTCTAAATTCTTTTATACAAGAATTCGATTAATCGAGATTTTTACTGTAAATGAACTGTTTGCACTTTAGTGGCGAAACCGTGATTACCTGTGCAAATAGGATCCAACATTTTTTGACACTTTGGGCATATTATTGCAAAGAAATGAGAGCATTTTTACTTTAAGAATTCAACCAGGCGATAATTGTCGCAGACGGAAAATACTTAGCGTGCAAAGAAAACTCTTCCTTGAAAGCCATACGACACTCGTAGTAGGCGAACTTTATTCGGTGATAAAATGGTTCACATATGACATCATTGACTTATCAAGGCGATGCGTTGGTCGTATGATTTCTCCGAAAAAGAAATATATATATCTTAGTGCTTGAAATATTTTCAAACATTTTTTTTTTAAATTTCAGAAACTTCCAAGATAGAGATAAAGCACGACCTCGGTGACGTTGAGAGGCCAGGCCAGTTCCACCGAGTGCTAGTGGAGCCAGATTATTCCGTGATTGACCCGCCCATCCTGACGAAGGAAACAGTCTCCAGTAATCTTGAGACGACCCCTGCGACGAAACTGTCAACGGAGTCTGGTATGTTTTGGGACTTTAATGAAGCTGATTAATTCTTGATAACGTTTCAAAAACTTTCGGCCACTTTATTTCTTCACCAAATCCTATGTTGTGACCACTCCTTAGAATGAATCGTCTCTTTTTGTAGTCGCATTATAGGGGTTGACTGTAATCTCATTATCTGTATTTTATATTTCTCGGTCACATCCTATCTTGTTGCTACTCATTAGAATAGTCTCGGAGAGACTCTAATGAGTAGTAACAAGACAGGGCTAGACTTAGAAATAAGGCATTTTGATAGACCAGTAAGCATTTTAACCCTTCGCTTGCTGAATTTTAAAATACATTTCTCCTTCTTTACCCATGCCCTGTTGTATAATTACACATATCTTCACTGTGTTCACGTGTTTCGCTGTGCAATCACTGCAGTGGAATGCACTGGTTGCACAATCAACTTGTAAATAGTGCAGACCCTGATGAGACAGCTCCTGCAGGAGCTGTCTCATCTGGGTCTTCACTATTTAGAGGTAGGTATATTGACGTGAATAGCAAGCGAAGGGTTTACTTGTGTATATAACAGACATTCTGTGCTTTGAAGTTGTAGTATTGCAGTGAATACAGTATGCAACATTTTATTTAATGAAATGCTTTCATGAATTAGAAATAAATTTGGGAACATCACAATGTATAAGAATTATAATAATAGTATAGTTATATATATATTATAATAAAGAATAGTAATTCAGTTGACAAAATATATAACGAGTCTCTGAAACACATTAACCCTTTACAAAATCATGAATATTCATGTACAAAATTATGACATGTATATTAATTAGATGATTTTAAATATATGGCACATGGATACAGGAAAGTTTGGTCATGACAGAAACTGTAGCATCAGATCTATATAAGTCCATAAGTAAACAGAGCAGACACTCATCAGACGACTCCCTAAGGAGCCATCTGATCTGGATCTACTCTGTTTGCAAAGGCGTTGAATTGTGTATTTATGGAGTAAAGAGATAACCGAAGTGTAGAACCCGTCTGAAGCGGTCATCAAAAGAAGAGTTCTAATTATGGGTATGTAAGGCAGGTGGTCGCTTAATGCAAGTCAAAAGTACTGCAGAAAGCACATATAGGAGCGTTCTGCATGACTTTTTTTCCTGCATTAAGCAACCACATGCTTTTTAGGACCCCTATTTTCAATAAATGAATGGCCGCTTAGGACAAGTTCTACAGTATGTACACGTATGCTTTTCAAAATTAGTGATAAATGTTTCCACGTTTAATTCAGTGTAAACATATTCACGAAGGAATGGTCATTTGATTAATGTACTGTCACTTGGCTTAAACGTAAACAAGTGTTTAAATTATATGGTTTGATTTATGTATCTCGAGTCCCTAAATCTTAGTATGCTTTATGTATTATGTCGTCTCCCAAAAATAAAGCAGTTGCTTAAAATCTCAAACATTATTTTTCTTCCATTATTAGAATGGCAAATGGTTTAGATCCTGATGAGACAAGAGTGACTCGGATTCTCATCTGGATCCAAACGTCTATTAACCCTTCGCTTGCTATTCACGTCAATATACCTACCTGTAAATAGTGAAGACCCAGATGAGACAGCTCCTGCAGGAGCTGTCTCATCAGGGTCTGCACTATTTACAAGTTGATTGTGCAACCAGTGTACTCCACAGCAGTGATTGCACAGCGAAATACGTGCACACAGTGAAGTTGTATGTAATTATACAACAGGGCATGGGTAAAGAAGGAGAAATGTATTTTAAAATTCATCAAGCGAAGGGTTAATCTATCTCTTGAGTGCAAAACGTTCATATTTGGTATAGAGACAGATGCAGTAGTACCTGTCTTAAACGACCATCAAAATGAGGTATAATTATGAGTGTGTAGGACAGGTGGTAGCTTAATGCGGGTAGCTTAATACAGGTCAATAATAATGCAAAAAAGCCCCTATAGGAACTTTTTGCATTACTTTTGCCCTGTGTTAAGAACAGAACAGAACAGAACAGATTTTTTATTCAAGACTTATACATAATGTATATCGTCTAGTTTACATTGTACATCATATTGCTAACACGTGAATATTTACAAGGCAACAGAAAAATATACAATGTGAGACACTGAGTGGTTAGGCATCTCATCTGGATCTATAGTGTTATACACTGTGAGCCACTGAGTGGCTAGGCATCTCATCTGGATCTATACTGTTTGCAAATGCGAGTCAGGTTACGCATAGCAGAATAAGGGTTAACCTTTTCCCTCATATATAAACGTGTGTTCGCGCATCTATAAACAGAGTAGACTCAGATCAGACGGCTCCTATAGGAGCTGTCTGATCAAGGTCTGCTCTGTTTGCTAATGGAATTTTTTTTATAGATCTGTTTCTTTAGTTTCTAAAATGACTACAATGTTCCACCTTCCATGTTTCATTATAACCTTTATGACCATGAATATTCAGCAGGTATCGAAGTTTGAAATAAACATAGAACAGGCAAAGGGTTAAAACAATAAATTTTCGGTTGAGTTGCGAAAAGTTTTGTATCTCATATTTTGTCAACATATGTCATCCATGTAGCCAACGAGCCGTCACAGTGTAAATGTCACCATTAGTCTTCTATTTATTCTTCTCTCTTCTCTCCGCCACTTGCACCTGGTTGTGAGTTACAAACGGTTTTGATCCAGATCCTCCTGAAATTCATTTTGATGAAATGGCAACTACATAAACATGCAATTAAACGGACAATATATCTAATGGTGTCAACAATCACGGAAAATGAAAATTAGTACACATTGGAACTAGACAATTAAACCGGATGTTAAAATTAGTATCAATCATTATGGTGGTCTGTAAGACAGGCGATAACTTGTTACCCGTTTACTCTCTATGCCTTTGCAACAGAGAATACCCAAAGCAGATGGCTCCAATAGGAGCCATCTGATCAGGGTATATATGGTCTGTTTGCTTGGTATATTAACTCAGGAATCTTTGCCCATGGCAGAAAGTTGTAGAATCATATCTACAATATACACCAAACACAACAGACTCTGATCAAACGGCTCTAGTTGCAATTGTCTGATCTAGGTCTACTCTGTTTACGAAGGTGTCGACAGGAGATTCGGGGACTTAAAGGATTAACCCTTTCCCTGTTTAATATTTGTTCCAAATTTCAATACCTAAAGAATATTCATGGACAAATTTTATAAAGAAATATGGAAGGTGGGGCATTGTAGCCATTTTAGACAGTAAGGAAACAGATCTGTCAAATTCCATCAGCAAAGAGAGCAGACCCTGATCTGGGTCTACTCTGTTTGCAAATGCGTGAAAATGCATTTATATGAAGGAAAAGATTAAACACCGATAAATGATTCTTTTTGCGTGTTCAGATTAGTGGGAGTTTTCCTGTATACATGCAACGTTGCAAGATAAACGAGATATACAGTAGAACTCCTCTTATGCAACCACTTAATGAATAATCATACCTGTCTTTATAAGTAGGTGGTTGCTTAATGCAGGACAAAAGTTATGCAGAACGCTCCTGTTGGAGCGTTCTGCATAACTTTCGTCCTGCATTAAGCTACCACCTGCCTCTGCAACTGTGAATCATGTCCCTTTTTGTTGGTCGCATTAGAGGGGTTTTACTGTAATTCTTCTGACTTAGCATTTTTGGGCTGTTATGTAGTTACGAAGTTGTTTTACTGATTTTATCGTCTACGAAAATAAACTATTCTGTATATGACGAATATTTCGAAATAAGTCCACCCAAAAATCGTGTTTAGGTTAGGTCTAGAATTCGCTTGCGGCGAATAGTTTCTATATTGTCTATATTTCATTGCTGAATTTAACGACAAGAAAATTTTATATTGTGAGAAGTTGCGTAAATCAAGGGTACATTTGCATTTATTTGACTCTGTTTTCTGTGTGCTAAAATGTTGTCTGCTAAATGTTTAAAGTTAGATAATCTTGGCCAAAGTTGCACACATATTATAATCTCAGATCTAGTTTCTGGATCAAATAAAGTAAAACTTCTCAAAAGTGACGTTTTAATCCTTTCCTACATATAAATGCCTTTTCACGCCTTTGCAAACAGGGTAGACCCAGATCAGACGATTGAAGATACAAGATACAAGAAACTTTATTTATAGTCGGGTGTTACAGAATAACATTAAGCAATAGCTAGAAGTTATTTACCGACTAAAACAAATTGTTTCTTAACAAAAATACATTAACCAACTAAAATCCTGTGGATCAGAACATGTTAAAGACAGGAATAGCTATAAATAAATAAATAATATATCACAGTTTTGATTTTTGCTGAGATGGCTTAAAAAGTTTGTATATATACAGTCAACCCTCTCTATAACAGCCACTAAATTACATGAAGTATTTTGTGTTAAAGGCAGGCGATTTCTTAAAGCAATGTGAAAGTAAAACAGAACGCTCCCATACGAGCGTTCTGTTTTACATTCAACTTGCTTTAAGTAGTCACCTGCCCTAAATATCAACTAATTAACATATTTTAGTGGTCGTTATAGAGAGGTTTTACTGTACATCGTGTAATGAAGCCCTCTGATCAGAGTCTGCTAACGTTTGGCATTATATAATATGGTTCTACAGTTTGTACCAATACAAAGACCTCCCATGTATACATAATTTTTATGCATTATAAAAACAGCTAATAAATGTTAATGATGTAATCATTTTTTAAATGAATATTCAACAGGGAAAGGTCTATGGCTGGACCTTTAAGACACGTGGTAGCCTAATGCAGGGCAACGGTAATGCATAAAACTCACATATGAGCTTCCTCCATTACTTTTGATCTGCATTAAGCGAGAAAATGATTGGTTGTCAAACTATATTATTTCATAAGCAAAGAGAAGACCCTAAGCAGGCAGCTCTTATATGAGCTTTCTTATCTTGGTCTACTCTGTTTGCAAGGATCTATATGGGGGAAAGAGTTAAGACCCTCGTGTTGAGTGAACAAGTAGTCATTTTATATAGGTTTTGCTGCAGTTTCTAAAGTTGACCCCTAGCTCGCCAATGGCAACCCAAAAGTTAGTTTAACCCTTTACATCAAGACTAGTTTTAGATCCAACGTCTTTGATTTAATCTACCGAAAATAATCATTAACTATAGAAAAGGAAAATTGTAGAATTGTGTAGCTTTGAAACCACTGTGAGAAATAGAGCATTTGCAAACCAATCTAATTAATATTCATGACGGTTAAACATATACCCTTTAAAAGTATTGATCATACAGACCCATAACAAAACTAGGTTACTTATTATTTTCTTGCTGATACATTTCATATGGCTTAAACATTTATATTATGCATTGCCCTGCTGGGTAACATAAATGAGGCAATCTCTCTCGCTCCAGATATTATATTGGGATACTTTTTTCCCGCCATAACAATTATTCCTGCTCAAATTCTAATCTTGGGCAATATTCAATTACTTCTGATTTATTTAATGGTTTGACAAGCTACCGATTGCGTGTCAAACAGATTGGATCCTGATGATACACTGGGTAACTTGTTGTCTCATCTGGAGTCAAACTGTTTGGAAATGCCAGTCAAATCTTGTTTAGAAACATAAGAGTTACCTCGAGGCATATTACATGTAACACTTTCCCTGTTCTATGTTTATCTAAAATTTCAATACCTACTGAATATCATGGACAAAAAAATATAATGAAATGAAAAAGATGGAATAGTGTAGCCATTTTAGAAAGTAAAGAAACAGGTCTTTGAAATTCTATTAGCGAACAGAGCAGACCCTGATCAGACAGCTCCTGTAGGAGCCGTCTGATCTAGGTCTATTCTGTTTGCAAATGCATTGAAAGCAAGGGTTGACATACGAGCCTATACAAACGATTGGATCCAAATGAGATGCCGATTAACTCGTTGTCTCATATGGATCCAATCTGTTTGACGCCTTGATAGTATAACTGAAAAGAAATGGACAGAAAATTGAATTGTAGAATTGAGACGATGGCGTTTGTACCGACGATGACTATTAAGAGTTTTCTGATTTGATATTAACCATAACCGCGCTGTGAAAATAGTAACGTCTCCTTAAATTTGGATCTGGTGCAATTAGCTTGGATCCTGCCGAGAGGCCGAGTTACTCGGCATCTCCTCTCGATCAAAGCTGTTTACAAACTCGAGTCAGGTCGCGAATAGCGGGCTAAAGATTTAATACATTAATGCTCTCGCCTTGTGGGTGATAACACGTTAAATTACAGGCTGTCTGAATATAAAATCAGTTACTAACGAGTTTGTCTATTTTGGTAAAAATATTTACCTTTCAGTGCGGTAAACGAGTCACTAAATTTCTTTGCAAACAGTGTGGACCCAGATGAGAGGGCTCTCTCATCAGGGTCTGCACTGTTTGTTATGTTACACTTTTCTTTCAAGCAAACCCCTGAATATTCATGGTAAGCTTGATCTGTTTTAATTCTGAGTTTTGGAAAATTCCAAATTCTGTGAAAAATTAGCGCTGAAAGGGTTATTACATTTTAGTTGTGAATCCTTAAATCATCTGAGAGGTAGATCGGCTTTATTATACATAACTATCCCTTCACACTTCGTTTATAAATACGCCTTTTACCAGAGCTCTAGATAAGACGCGTAAATTAAATCAATTTCAGGAATAACTTCTTTATTTCTCCACCAAACCCGATACTGTGACCACTTCGAGACGATTCTAAAGAGTGATCACAGTATAGGGTTTAGTGGAGAAATGACGATTTTAGCATTTGGGTACGCACCCCTATCTGTAACTCTGCTTTTACGCCATTTGCAATCTAAGTAAACCCAGATTGGGTCTGCTGTTTATTTAACCCTTTCCCTGTTCTGTGTTCATTCCAAATTTCAATACCTACTGAATATTCATAGATAAAATGATTATAACGAAATATGGAAGATGGAAAATTGTAGCCATTTTAGAAAGTAAAGGCACATATCTTTGAAATCATATTAGCAAACAGAGTAGACCCTGATCAGACGGCTCCTCTAGGAGCCGTCTGATCTGGGTCTACTCGGTTTGCAAATGCGTGAAAACACGTTTATATGATGGGATTGGATAAGAAACAATATATATCCGGTTCTACATTTTTTGACATGGCCAAAATGTTCTGAGTTTATATGCTATTTACAAATCCATCTTACATGTATCAGTAATCATTATTTCCAGATGGCGTCTCCTTAGGATCTAAACTGTTTGACACCTGGATTGACTGTTTGTATAAATTGATAATACGATCTTTCTTTTAACCCTTCACTCCATATATACGCCTTTCTATGCCTGTTCCAACAGAGTAGACCAAGACCAGATCGTCTGATCAGGTTCTGCTCTGTTTGCTTATGGTATATTATAGAGATGATTCTAAAGTTTCTGCCATTGCCAAAACATCCTATGTGATTATATATGTATGTGCTCCCTCTCTACAACGACACCCTTTGGGATACGAATATTGTATGTGTTGTTCAGAGGGAGTTGTTATAGGGAGGGAAAATCAAATATAATTAGCTTGTTTGCAGCTCCCCAGATGTGTATTTCGAGAACTAAACCGTTATGCATCCATCAAACCCTATGTTGTGACCACTCTTTAAAGACTCTTTAAAGAGTGGTCACAACATAGGGTTTGATGGAGGCATAAAGAAAATACGATGGAAAAAAGTTGTGTCTGGAGCCTTGTTGTTTCGGAAACACTGACATGCGTTGTTGTAAGGAGGGGATCGTTATTGAGAGGGCCGTTGTAGGGAGGGAGCACTGTATGTGCTATTATAACAAATTCAGCTAATTAATATCCACGATGCATGTTATTTCTTACATGAATATTCATTGAGAAAAGGGTTAAAGAAGCAGGACGAGTTTTCAACGGACACAACTCTTTCTCCGTATGCTAAAGTTCAAACCATGCGATGTGACAAGCGACATGCTTGGCATAATTTCAATATAGATACTATCTTTGAAATATGATGCTTTCAAGATGACCAGTCTTTTGTTAATGATCATTTACGGACCAGGGGTCATTCAGAAGGTAATATATGTTTGCATGTGGACACGAGTTTAGAACTCGTGTTTCATGGTAAATGAAACAAAGTAGCGGGCGATATGGATACAGCAGTTCGTTATTTCGACAGTCAACCCTTATCAAGTTGAAACAAATAGTACAGTAGAATCTATGTTAACCCTTTCCTCCATAAACACGCCTTTCTACGCCTCTGTAAACATCACCTGTTTAAACCATTGTAATAAATAGAGCATTTGCTCCTATAGGAGCAAATGCTCTATTTATCACAATGGTTTTAAAAACTGCAAAATTCTAAAAATTTCCTTTTCTCTAGTTAATGCTCCTTTTCGTTCAGAGAAGTTGGATCTAAAATAGCCTATGGAGGAATGGGTTAATCGGTCATCAAAAAGATGTTTAATTATGGGTATTTAAGGCAGGTGGTCGCTTGATGCAGGTCAAAAGTAATGCAGAAAGCTCCATTTTCTGTATTACATTTGACCTGCATTAAGCAACCACCTGCTTTTTAACACTTCTATGTTTAATAAATGAATTGCCGCTTAAGACAGGTTGTACTGTATGCTCTGCCTCTGATTCCTGATTACATTTAGATTTAGTGATTGTCTAAATGACAAACAGTTTGGATCCTGATGATGCGCCGAGTTACTCGACGTCACATCTGGATCCAATCTGTTTGCAAATGTGACTGAGTCGCGTTTTGCAGGATAAAGGTTAAAACGCAAGCGACGGTTTCGGAGAGAGAGAGAGAGAGAGAGAGAGAGAGAGAGAGAGAGAGAGAGAGAGAGCGGGGGAGAGAGAGAGAGAGAGAGAGAGAGAGAGAGAGAGAGAGAGAGAGAGAGAGGGGGGGAGAGGGGGAGAGAGGCGGGGTAGTGTAACAAATACACGACCGAAAAACAAACATACTCTGACATTCTTGTTACATGCGCCATAGATACAGTCTTAGTTGCACGCACATCTCCATGAAACACAGACATGTGCACTCCAAAGTGTTCATGAAACACAGACATGTGCACTCCAAAGTGTTTAAGGAAGTGTAAACATGTATGAAGATCTATGACGTTCTGGTATGTTTATTCCGTCGTTAGACCAGATGATATTGCATCTTAAATTAGATGTAATCTTTAGCATGTGGTAGCTGAATTTGGACCAAGTCCATCTCTATGTGTCATTTTTTTATTTAAACCTTTACACCATAAATATTCAGTCTCTTTAACACTTTACTCCATAAATACGCATTTTAACGCCTTTGCAAACAGAGTAGACCCACATCAGACGGCTCCCATAGGAGCCGTCTGATCAGGGTCTGCTCTGTTTGCTTATGGAATGATATAGATCTAATTCTACAGTTTCTGCCAGAATCAAAACTTTTCTTGTTCTTATGCTATGATAAATATTAAAGTAATTAATATGCATGAAATATTTAATAAATATTCGTGGAGGAAAGGGTTAAAAGTGTCCTCCATGTAGGAAATGTCTGTTTGTGTTTCCGTCTGCATTAAGCTACCACATGCCCTCAAACTATTATTGAGAATTCTTTTGGATGTACATTGTAAAGAGAATTAACTTTAGACGACAAATGGGGTTCTTTATCTGGGTCCATGCTTATAAAACTTTTAGCTGAGTCTGAGTTCGTTCTCAAGTTTTTGATTGGTCAGATTTGAGCCTTTGGCTAAAATCTGACCAATCAAAAGCTTGAGAACTCAAATCTAACCAATCAAAAGCTTGAGAACAAAACTCAGACTCAACTAAAAGCTTTATAAGCATGGACCCTGAACACTGTAGACGACAAATAAGATTCTTGATCTTAATACTGTAGACAAGGTATACAATTGGCGTTCTTGATTTTAAGACTGTAGACACATGTGGTGGTTTAGATCTTAAGACATGTTGAGACATGTCCTAGGCACGACTGACTATCTGGAACTATAAGTTTAACCCTTTAAATGCTGAATGCTCAAAGTGGACTGATCTGTAATTGATTAACAGTAGAGTTTATTCAATATGAAATTATACAATTTTCAAACCAAATTTGAATGACAAGCAGTGCAGACTCTAATCAGAGGGCTCCTCAAGGAAGCCTCTGATACGGGTCTACACTGTTTGCAAATGCCGATACATTTGTTTCTTGCTTTCAAATTATCAGATTTTTGGGTTAAGATATAACTTATACTATAGTAAATTGAACCCTTATTCTTCGAAATAAACGATGAGCGTCACGTAATCAAAATTATGCACACGCACATTTTCAAGCCACTTGTTGATATTTTTTATTGCTATAATCCTGTATTTTCACGGCAATGTTAAGTATTCATTTGAATTTACTTTACTTGCAGCCCCTGTTTCGGAAAACATAAAACATAAAGACAAGGCGACTGTTCTCGAGGTCGATACACCGGAGACTGACGAGATAGAACCGGATGATGATCACAAGATAGAAATACTGGCCAAAGAAATTGTAGACCAAGTTTTGCAGAATGTGATTTCAAATGGGAAAGCCGCTGAGAAACTTGTTAATGGAGATTCTATTCAAGATAATAACGGAGGGGTTGAACATTTGAATATTGCGACACAAAATCGCCAATCTGAAGAAAATGCAGTTGTATTAGAACCAGTTGATGATGATGATGGTACTTTTGAGGTTAATGGGAACGCTCAAATAAATGAAACAGAAAATGTTAATGCCGAAGAAGTAACGGAGATAAGTAACGAAAAGGGAAATGTTGAATTAGATATTAATAAGACGCAAATTAATGGGGACATCATTGAAGAAAAGGCACCAGGCAGTTTGAAGCTTAAAGGCAAACAAAACGGTTCAAAAGCTAAGAAGGCTGAGAAAAAGTTACGAGAACGGGAATTGATCGAGTCTGTACAAGAGCAGTTGAACGAACCACATGCTGAAGTAGACGAAAAGAAATCTAGTAAAACTAAAAGTTTCATGAAAATGTTCAAGTTTAGTAAACGAAAACCAGCCGCAGGATCAGAGCCTACTGCAAATGTTACTGAATCCACTGATGGTCCTGTCGAAAATCATGTCATTGAAAATTTAAAAGACGTGCCTGAAAATGAAATTTCGAAAGTAGCATCTTTAGATGGCAAAGCGACACTAGAGAGTAAGCCTATTGAAGTGAATGGAGGTGCTGTTGTACTTGACTCAGTAGAATTGCAATCGACAATTGAACAAAATGGAACAGTCACTAAAGAGGTAAATGGAAGTGAGCAAACAAATGTTGAAACTACTGAATCGTTAGACAGTGGAATTGTAGTAGAAAAACTACAAGTAATACAAGCAGATAAACTAGAAAATAAACCAGAATCCGATACTACAAGTACACCGGTCCTGTCGGTGAATGTTTATGATACCATAAACACTGTAAACGAAACAAACACATCAGAAAGTGCGATACAGGAATCACTGGCAAATGCGGTGAAAGAAAATAAAGACGTGACTGAGTTCAACGAAAGGGGCATTGACGTTGAAGACATTACGCATTCGATAGAAAAGGGAGTTATTACAGTAAGCAGTGCTCAATCTTTGGAAGACGGGAAGAAGGATTCATCAAACACTGCGAAAATGTCAGAACCAGAGGCAGACATTAAGGAACTCGGCGAACAAACTCCAGAACATAAAACACAAGACAAACCGACAAATGTCAAACTTAAAAAGAAGAGCTGGTCATTTCAAATAGGAAGAAGCAAGAAAGAGACAGAACCCCAAGTTCAAGGTACAGACGAGCATAAACATACCAAACAAGGAGAAGTCAAAAAGCCAAGATGGAGACTGGGCAAATTATCATTCCGAAAACAAAGTTCAGATGTTTCTGTATCCACGCCAGACTTGACAAACCCTGGGATTCCAGAGGAGGGCAGTAGTAGCCTGCAGACTACGACAGAGACGAAAGCGGATAAAAAGAAGAAGAACAAATTAAAAAATATAAAAGCGAAAAAGGAGAAAAAGAAAGAATCACGGTCGAAAGACCCGGACCCATTTGAAAGAAGAAGTAATTCCCTCTTTGATATTGCCTTAGGGGACAATAAACCAGGCTCTAGAAGAAGTAGGTATTCAAAGTATTTTATTTTACACATAGAGTAAAGCCCCGCTAATACGACCACCTAAATATAATTCTTGGTGCTAGATGCAGGTGGTAGCTTAATGCAGTACAAAAGTAATACAGAAAGCTCCTATAGGAGCTTTCTACATTACTTTGTCCTGCATTAAGGAACCACCTGCTTATAAAGACACCCATGTTTATTCATTAAGTTGTCACATTAGAGGCGAATTACCCTAAGTATTCGGACAGAAACACTTAGGTAAATGGCGCTGACTCAGGTCATACTGCTTCAGAAATAACAGTTTGATCTGTATCTTCACTACTGGCTTCTCTGGCAGTCAAGTTTCAAGTTATCATTATGGTGCCAAATTGATTTGTTAAGGTTTACAAACGAATGGAGACCTTAGATTGGATGTCCGAATATTTAGGATAGTTATGCCCTAATTAATACCCCTTAAGCCTTTCCCTCATACACACGTATTTGCAAAGAGAGTAGACCCAGATCAGACGGTTCCTATATAGGATCCGTCTGATCAGGGTTTGCTCTGTTTGCTTTTTGATATGATATAGATCTGATTCTACAGCTTTTGTCAAAGCAAAAGATTTCGTTGAAAAATTAAAATATAAAAGTTCAGCTAATAAATATTCATGGCGTCATTATTTCTTACATGAATATTGAACATGGAGAGGGTTAATACAATGCTTTCGGACACCCAGTTGCACCTCTCCATTGATTTATAAAGCTCAAACATTGAAATTGGCCCCAGTTTTGTAACCTTAAAGTAGACTGCCATTGTCACTAATGGTGTAGACACTGATTCAACTGCTCTTTTCGGAAACGTTTAATCTGGGTCTGCAATGTTTGCTAAAGTTTGTTTGTCCCAACACTAAGGACAAATAGTGTTCCATTTACCTTTAATTTACCTTTAATGCTATATTTAACCCATTACCTCATATGTTATTTTTAGATCCAGCCTCTTTAAATCTACTGAAAAGGACCATTAACTAGAGAAAAGGATTTTTCAGAATTGTTTAGCTGAGAAACCATTGTGATAAATTGCTCCTGTGGAGCAAATGCTCTATTTTTCACAATGGTTTCAAAATGTGACTTTTCCAGACACGTCAAAAGGCGTCAGTATGAGGGAATGGGTTAAACATACAAAGAGTAACTATTTACATTCCTTTCTGAGACGAATGTTGCCTAGTCTCATATAGCACTTTTAAGTTCATGTAATAGGTTTCTGCTTCAGGTCTCACTAAAAGTTTAAAACAGAAACCACTCTACATTTTCTGCAAAGGCCAACATTCCTATGTACATATGTCTATATATAAATAGTCTGCTAGTTTAAAGTCATGCTGTCAATTGTTCTTACATGAATAATATTGAGCAGAGCTCCAGATTAGATGCGTAAAACATTTTCAAGGTATCTCCTTTATTTATCCACCAAACCCTATACTGTGACCACTCTTTAGAAGCGTCTCGAAGAGACGGTGCTAAAGAGTGGTCACAGCATAGGGTTTGGTGGAGAAATGGTCTGTAATTCTGATCTTGATGGAATGGATTATACAATCTTATCATGACCAAACTGTTCGGTATTTTGATTTGTTTTAACCCTTCGATTTCTATTCACGTCAATATACCTACCTGTAAATAGTTCAGACCCCGATGAGACAGCTCCTGCAGGAGCTGTCTCATCGGGGTCTGCACTATTTACAAGTTGATTGTGCAACCAGTGCACTCCACAACAGTGATTGCACAGCGAAATACTTATACACAGTGAAGATATATGTAATTATACAAGAGGGCATAGGTAAAGAAGGAGACGTGTATTTTAAAATTCAGCAAGAGAAGGGTTAAATGAAAGCAGATCCCCTTAAAGGCATTTCAAAGCTCCTTATATAAGTGACCCCCCCCCCCCCCCCCCCCTATATACACAGTATCCAGCTGGGCTCCTGCAGTGTCCAGTCAGGGTCCATAGCCATAAGAGATAAAGTTATGCAATTATACATTGATCCTCTGTGATGGTAGCCCGCCTTATCAATTTGTGTATCAGATACCTGGCAGTCGGGTCCCAAAATACACAGCATGGGGTTAATGGGTCAACATTCCTTTCGAAATGCCTTTAAATAATAAAAGCAAGCATCGAGCAAACGGCAAATGCTTCAGACACCAATACGTCGCAGCGAATGAGTTTCATAGCAGCACTTGATTTTATAGACCATCGTATTTTACTAAGTGGACAACTCAAAGAGGCTCTACTGATTTGTTTATTATTTCTTTGCACGCTTAGTAATTGTCGTCTGTAAGACTTTTCTTTGCGGTAATTCTGCAAATTGGTTTTTTTCTGTACTTCTCTTCAAACACAGACTGTGCACTGTCCAGTGTCAAACAGTTTGAACCCTATTGAGACGCCCCTTACTCTTACGCCCCACTTTCTTCTGGATCCAAACAGTTTAAACCCTGTTGAGGTGCCCCTTACTCTCGGCCTTTCTTCTGGGTCCAAATAGTTTGAACTCTGTTTAGACGCCGCCTTACTCTCGGCCTTTCTCCTGGATCCAAATAGTTTGAACTCTGTTTAGACGCCGCCTTACTCATGGCCTTTCTCCTGGATCCAAATAGTTTGAACCCTGTTTAGACGCCGCCTTACTCATGGCCTTTCTCCTGGATCCAAATAGTTTGAACCCTGTTTAGACGCCGCCTTACTCATGGCCTTTCTTCTGGATCCAAATAGTTTGAACCCTGTTTAGACGCCGCCTTACTCGTGGCCTTTCTCCTGGATCCAAACAGTTTGAACCCTGTTTAGACGCCGCCTTACTCATGGCCTTTCTTCTGGATCCAAATAGTTTGAACTCTGTTTAGACGCCGCCTTACTCATGGCCTTTCTCCTGGATCCAAATAGTTTGAACCCTGTTTAGACGCCGCCTTACTCATGGCCTTTCTCCTGGATCCAAATAGTTTGAACCCTGTTTAGACGCCGCCTTACTCATGACCTTTCTTCTGGATCCAAACAGTCTGAACCCTGTTTAGACGCCGCCTTACTCATGGCCTTTCTCCTGGATCCAAATAGTTTGAACCCTGTTTAGACGCCGCCTTACTCATGGCCTTTCTCCTGGATCCAAATAGTTTGAACCCTGTTTAGACGCCGCCTTACTCATGGCCTTTCTCCTGGATCCAAATAGTTTGAACCCTGTTTAGACGCCGCCTTACTCATGGCCTTTCTCCTGGATCCAAATAGTTTGAACCCTGTTTAGACGCCGCCTTACTCATGGCTTTTCTCCTGGATCCAAATAGTTTGAACCCTGTTTAGACGCCGCCTTACTCATGGCCTTTCTCCTGGATCCAAATAGTTTGAACCCTGTTTAGACGCCGCCTTACTCATGGCCTTTCTCCTGGATCCAAATAGTTTGAACCCTGTTGAGACGACCCCTTACTCTCGGCTTTTATCATGGATCCAAATAGTTTCCACAAGTAGTCATAACTTCACGTACAAAGAGCTCAATCTCAATTTCTTTCAAAGAGGTTAAACCTTTCCGTGTTCTATTTTTATTCCAAATTTCAATACCTAATGAATATTCATGGACAAAATAAATATAATGGAATATATGGAAGGTGGAACATTGTAGCCGTTTTAGAAAGTAAAGAAACAGATCTTTCAAATCCCATTAGCAACCAGAGCAAACCCTGATCAGTTGGCTCCTATATTGGCCGTTTGATCTGGATCTACCCTGTTTGCAAATGTGTGAAATAAGTTTACATGAAGGAAAGCGTTAAGTACTAAACAAAGGTTGCTGACTTTGAACCTATGGCGATGTAATGAACGAGCGATAAAAGTAAAAGGCAATGATTAAAACTATGCCTGAAGGTATACAGTAAAATACATCTAAACCGGGATTTTAATAAAGAATAATTTAGATACTTTTAGGCAGGTGGCTGCTTAATGGAGCATGAAAGTCAAGCAGAAAGCTCCTATTGGAGCTTTCTATGTGACTTTCACTCTGCATTAAGCTGCCACCTGTCTTAAATACCGGCATTGATACTAATTTGAACGCCCGGTTTAGTGGGGGGTATTCTTGTACAGTGAAACCTCTCTAAACCAGACAGTCAACTTACTATCAATGTCGATCAGTAACACTTTTCTCCATGAATATTAATATAAAAATTGATTACTTCGTGTATTCATACTCAGAAGTTTTGTAATTACACATTAACAACGAGCGCAGCGGTGGCAGAAACTTAAGAATCATATCGATATTATTCCATAAGCAAACGGAACAGATAGTCCTACAATAGCTGTCTGAGTTTGGCCCACTATGTTTACAATGACGCAAAAAGTCGTCTGTGAATGAAGGAACGGGTTAAGATATGAGACAGCGGGGTAATTAATGCAGGTTATAATAAGCAGGCACCTGCCTAAACAGGTATGAACTTTTCTTCACTAAAAGTCCCGTTTAGAGAGGTTTTACTGTACAAGGTAAACTAATATTTGATATAGGCTCCTTGTCAGTGGTGAAAATTAATAAAAAATAATTATATATGCATAACAGTAAAAACAAGGCTTTGAAAGAGGAAGTGATATAGTCCATAATAAAATCTGATATCATCCTAGGTGTAATATAATCTCACTGGCAATAAATAAACATAGCGTTAGTTACCTAAACCCTTTACTTAATGAATATTCATGTGAGAAATAATGACATCATGAATCATCTGAATTGTATAATGGTGCATTTATATGAACACAGGAATGTTGACCAATGCAGAGTCTGGGTTCGTTCTCAAGCTTTTGATTGGTCAGATTTGAACCAAAGGCTCAAATCTGACCAATAAAAAAAATTGAGAACGAACTCAGACTCAACTAAAAGTTTTATAAGCATGGACCCAGCTCCTGATCTGACGGCTTCTACATAAACCGTCCGATCTTGACCGATATTGTCATAACAGGAAGTGTAGAATCAGGTATATGTAATTCCATAAGCAAATAGAGCAGACCCTGGTCAGACAGCTCCTGTTTGTAAAGGCGTTCAAAGGGCCTTTTTATCCAGGAAAGTGTTAACCCTTTCACCGCCAATGTCGCATAAATGCACCACGACAAATAGTGCAGTCCCAGATCAGACGCCGCCTTTTCAAGGCGGCGTCTGATCAGGGACTCCACTTTTTGTCTCATTCTCTATTTCTATACCTTTGCTTTATTCCTTTGAAATTTGCATTTATTTATCTCATTTCCTTATTGTACCAAATGATTTAAAAAAAAGTTGGATTGCAGACGACAATTAGAAATTTGGCGCCGAGAGTGTTAAAGAACCTAATGAAATGTCCTGGTTGAGAGTTGAAGCAGACGACAATATTTGCAAACAACATTTAGGTTTTTGCAAACAACAAGTATAACAGAGCCGCTCTAAAGCGACCACCTAAAAGCAGTTTCATTTTTGGGTCTTACACGTATGTTGCCAGGGGCGTAGCTAGCGATACGCACTTACGCAGTGCGTAACATCAATCTGAAAGGTGAAAACATTATTGCCAAAATGGAACAAATATCGAAGGCAAAGGGGATAGACTTTGATAAACATTCTGTCTTGTCATGTTAGCTTTAGCCAATTTGTCCATTTAAAGTCACCTTTTGAAACCAATGTGATAAATAGAGCATTTGCTCCTATAGGAGCAAATGCTCTATTTATCACAATGGTTTCAAAACTACACAGTTCTATATTTTTTTCCAGATACTGTCTCCAGTCCCCTATAGCCACGGTGCGTACTTTATAGTTGTATTCAGCTACGCTCCTGGTTGCAGCTTAATGCAGGATGAAAGTTATGCAGAAGGCTCCCATATGAGCTTCCTGTATTGCTTTCGTCCTGCATTTAGCTACCCCATGCTTTTAAAGACGCATATGTTGACCTTTAAGAAGTCGCTTCAGAGGGGTTCTATTGTAACAATAGAGCGCTCAATACTAACTTGAACCCGGCTTTATTTCAGGTATCGTTGAGGACGATGTAAACTACACACCTACGGACGCGTTCGAGGGAGTATCACTTTCAGATTTATCTGCCGGTAAGATTTCTTACGAACAACTTCATACAGTAAACAGATTGCAGCATCCAGTCTCCCCTCTCTACTAGTTTGTACAGTCAATTAGTTTTTGACTATTTTTTGCAGCTTTGAATTAGGTTGACATGATTACAATTTGCCTGACTTCGTCTGTCCGAATATTTGTGGCAATAGGACAATTACCAAACCCGGTATTGTTTGTTCTCGTCGCAATTTCTTTATTATCACCGAGAGATTCAATAGTACAGTAGAATCTGTCTTAAGCGGCCTTTCATTTATTGAACACGGGAGTTTTAAAAAGAATGTGTTTGCTTAATGCAAGGCAAAAGTAATGTTCCGATAGAAGCTTTCTGTATTACGTTTGACCTGCATTAAGTTACTACCTGCCATACAGACCCATAATTAAACCTATTTTGTGGCCACTTAAGACAGGTTCTACTGTATTCTAAATCCGATACAAACAGCATAAAAGACAGTAAAACCTCTCTATAACGGCCACTAAATTACATCAAGTTTTTGTGTTAAAGGCAGGTGGGTGCTTAAAGCAAGATGAAAGTAAAACAGAACGCTCCAGTTTTCCTTTCATATTGCTTTAAGCAGCCACCTGCCCTAAATACCAACTAATTAACACAATTTAGTGGCCGTTATAGAGAGATTTTACTGTATAATTTTAGTAGTTGAATACATCCCTTTATCAATGGTTCTGGTCCCGAGGTGATAAAACATTTTGCTTGAGTCTGCATGAGATCATTCTCAAGTACATGTATCTGATTGGTGAAATTCTGAGCTTACTCAGAATCTGACCAATAAGATACTTGAGAATGGTCTCAGACTCAGAAGTTTTATAACGTTGGTCTCAAGTTTCTTTAATGTAAATAGAGAAACTAAATACACTGCATTTTCGTATTTGTAGATGAAGACACACATGTTTCGAAGAACCCAACTGGATCGGACACCAAGCCAGCGAACAAAGGTAATGGCCTGGCAGCTATGGCAAGGGGTCTTTTCAAATCAGACAAGAAAAAAGTTGAAAAGGTACCTGAGGTTTCCGATGAGTCAAAGAAAATTTCAGAAAAAATCAAGATTATTGATGATGGTGAGTACGCTCAAATTAAAGACGACGATTCTAAGGTTCCAGTAGAAGCGGTAGTGGACCTCGACATGGAGAATACAGAGATAACGGTAAAAACACCTGAAAATGTTGCTGAAAAGGCTGAGACAGTTGATGATAATACGGCAGTTCTAGGTGACGATAATACGGCAGTTCTAGGTGACGTGTACGCTCAAGTTGTCAAACAAACAAACAAAGAACCAGCAAAGGATGAACAACCACTGGACCAGTCACAAGACATTAATGAACCCACTGGAGAATATTCAGGGATAGCTGAACCAGAAGAAAATGAAACAAAAACCTCTGACCCAAGTTGTGAAAATGAACAAACAGTAACTGTTGATAAACAAGAAAGTAGTATTGACGTACAAAACAAGGAGTCCTGTGTAAATGGACATTCTAATCCAATATATGAAGGAGACAGTTTTACAATACAGGTTCTAAAATCGGCTGATGACGTTCTCAACGCAGGACACCAAGACAGTGATAGTGACGCTTATGTTCAACTGGAAGAACTGGTAAGTGATCTTAAACCGACATCTCTAGCTCAACAAGAGTGTACACCAGATGAACAAGAAGCCGTATTACATCAAGCAGAAGAAGTTCAGGGCGATACACAAACTGTCACCAACGAAAATATAGAAAGCGAAAACAATAACGAAGATGACAAGATTGATAATAAATCAGAGTTAGATGATAAAACTGGTGACAAAACTGATGACAAGTCAGAGTTAGCTGATAAAACTGCTGACAAAACTGACAACAAATCAGAGTTAGATGATAAAACTGCAGACAAAACTGATGACAAATCAGAGTTAGCTGATAAAACTGCTGACAAAACTGATAGCAAATCAGAGTTAGCTGATAGAACCGGTGACAAAACTGAAAACAAATCAGAGTTAGATGATAAAACTGAAGACAAAACTGATAACAAATCAGAGTTACATGACAAAACCGAAGAACTAGTACAGCCTGTGCAAGCGGGAAACTGTAGTTCTGAACCTCAGTTGACGGAAAGGCCCAAACGAAGTGTAATAATAATGAAAGAGGTTGGGGTTCAAGCACCAGATATTCATATGCCGCTAGACATTGAAAAGGATTTCAGCTTTCCTTCAAACAACTTACCAAAAGTCAGCGTTGGAGTCCAAGTTTCCGATGACCAAACAGAAAGCAACAGTTCAGATGACAAGAAGAATTCTACCGTTTCAGCTGCTTATTTTTAAGTTTCTTGTCTTTTTTCTATATTTTTGTTGCATATAACTCAGAGAAGAAAAGCAATACCAAGAATCATCTCTCATCTGCATAAAATAATGTTTTCATTGTGTACACCAAACACATTACCCCTCTAAACCGGAAATCCAGTAGAGACTTTTAGGCAGGTGGCTGCTTGATGCAGAGTAAAAATCATGCAAAGAGCTCATAGAAGAGCTTTTTGTATGACTTTCATCCTGCATTAAGCTATCACCTGTCTCCAAGACCGATATTTATATTAGATTAAACGTCCGGTTTAGAGGGGGTTACTGTTTATATAAGGGTATAAACTCTCGCCCCACTGTGGAAATGTAATGTCTACTCAAGACATTATGGCTCTGGTGCCTTTTAACCACGTTCGATTCATGCAAGCTTTTCAGAAACGATTGATCGAGTGTCAAACAGCCTGGGCCCTGCTGTGACACCGAGTTATTCTGCGTCTCGTCTGAATCCGAGCTGTTTGCAAATGCGAGTCAGGTCGCGGATAGTGGGACAAGGGTATTAAAATATACAGTAAAACCTCTCTATAAAAACCACTAAATTACATCAAGTAGTTTGTGTTAAAGGCAGGTGTCTGCTTAAAGCAATGTGAAAGTAAAACAGAACGCTCCTATAGGATCGTTCTGTTTTACTTTCACCTTGCTTTAAGCAGCCACATGCCCTAAGGACCATTAAATTTACACAATTAAATGGCCGTTATAGAGAGGTTTTACCGTATTAAGTCTTTTAAAATACATATACAATAAACCCTCTAAAGCGACCACGTAATCAATAAACATTTGTGTCTTTAACACTTTACTCCATGAATATTCATGCAAGAAATGATGACGTCATGAATATTTATAAAAAAAATAATTTAATGACATATTAACACATGAATGTTTTGCTATAGTAAAAAAGTATAAAGCCAATGCTATATTATTAAGCAAACAGAGCAGACCCTGATCAGATGGCTCCTATAGGAGCCGTCTGATCTGTGTCTACTATGTTTGCAAATGCGTAGAAAGGTGTGTTTATGGAGGATTAACAGAAAACAGATGTAGTTGCTTATTGCAGGACGAAAGTAATGCAGAAAGCTCCTGCATTAAGCTACCACCTGCCTATAACACCTACTCTTAAGTTGCTTTAGAATGGTTTTAGTGTACACATATAGCGTATGCAGAAACAGATATGGGATACTTAGTGTTTCCGGTTTAATTATATAAATAGCCCACGGAACTGACAAAAACAAATCAGAAAAAATACCGATGGTAAATGCAAAACACCGACAAACCGAACCATGAATAAAATTAGCCCTCAACGTATTGTAAACGGGGACCAAAAATAAGCCGCCGTGCTAGAGTAGCTGTGCCTGGTCTGGCTTTAAGGTGTATGTTTTAAACAATGTAGACCGTGGTCAGACTGTTAAAGAGCACATTTCTCAAGTTCGTGTCCACGTCATCATGGTGAGGTTAACACAAAATGCACAGATCTCGTTCTCCAGCTTTTGATTCGTCAGATTTGAGCCAAAGGCTCAAATCTGGCCAATCAAAAACTTGAGAACGAACTCAGACTCAACTAAAAAGTTTTATAAGCATGGATACTGGCTTCAAACATTAGGAGCCCGCTTAACAGTACACGCCTTTTCTTGTGGCGATGATCTCAATTAACGTTAAAGACTTAAACCAGAAGAAAGAACTCACTTAATATCAAAGATCCCTCTCGTTAAAGCGAAATGGTAAATCCCCACTGAGACCTCACTAGAGGGCAAAGGTCCCGTTTAGTAGTAAATGACATGTATAGTAGTAAATGTCTCACTCAGCGGTATAACGCAAATACCTCGCTTAGCTTTAAAGACCTCGTTTAGCGGTAAATACCTCGCTTAGCGGTAAATACCTCGCTTAGTAGTAAAGATCACGCTTAGCCGTAAAAACATCTCTGGCGGTAAACATATATACTATTTCATAAGAAAACAGAGCAGACCCTGATGTGTTTGCACAGGCGTAGAACGGCGTGTTTATGGAACAGATGATTAAAAGTTAAAAAGCAACGCTCAGTGATGAAAGTCATTAATGGTGGAGTGCTGAACCCTTGGTTAACTGGGATATCTGAAGCAGCACTGGCTCATGTTTGGTAGGGTAGGGTCAGCGGTAGATGTCTTGCTTCCGGGGCCCTTTTTACTAAAGATCGTACGATCGAAATCATCGTAAGTCCTAAGTGACGACAATAGCTAGAACTTGGGTTATAGAAATTATCTCACGTTGTAGTGTGTAGCAATAGTGTGTAGTGTCGTACGACATAAGGTATCGTTAGTTCTACAGTATTACCTCTCTATAACGGCCACTAAATTACATCAAACGGGTGGCTGCTTAAAGCAAGGTGAAAGTAAAACAGAACGCTCCTATAGGAGCGTTCTATTTTACTTTCACCTTGCTTAGTATAAACATTTTTTATTTCATATATCATTTAATGAAAAAGGTCGGGCCACAAGTTCGACCAACATTAGTTACGGTCCTCCCCCTTACAACTTTCTACAGTAAGTGTGTCACATGAAACAAAACACATGAAACATAAGTAATGCATAAACTATTATCAACCCTCTACCTGAAATATCATACTCTTTAAGAAACAACCATAGCAGGACATGTAGAAATATAATACTTATTCTGTATTATTTCACCTTGCTTTCAGCAGCCACCTGTCCTAAATACCAACTAATTAACACAATTTAGTGCCGTTATAGAGAGGTTTTACTGTAACATACAGCGATCGCAACTTCCAGTTTCCATCGTCGTATGTTAAAGTTTACGATAATTTCAGTCGTACGATCTTTAATAAAACGGGGCCCAGGAGCATTATTTCAAGTGCGGCTATTTCATATGCCTTTTTCTGATTTAATTCAATTGCTTTTTATATCAATCATACAAGCGTAACGTTAGTAATACATTATAAGTTATTAACTACTTTGTAGCGACACTATTTCTTATATACTTCATACCCATTCATTGAAAACATGTTTTGTTACATTTGTGCAATAATATTGAGTAATTCGGCTTCTGAGCAGGTTCCAAACTGTTTGACAAATTGACTATGTATTTTAAATTAACTAATTTCCTCATAGGGTATTTTTAGACCCAACCTCTTTGAATAAATCTACCGAAAAGAAGCATTAACTACAGAAAAGGAAAATTTTAGAATGTTGTAATTTTGAAACCATTGTGAAAAATAGAGCATTTGCTCACAGGAAGAAAATGCTCTATTTATCACAATGGTTTCAAAAAGTGACTTTTACAGAGGCATAGAAAGGCATATTAATGGAAGACGGTTAACCTTTATAATCTAAATTGGAAGAACTTATGTATCAATGCAATTAGTCTTAGTATCTTGAATGTCAACATGCCAACACAGCGCCAGTGCCAAACAGAACTCTTTACAAATGTGTAGTTGAAATCGTTATTGCTCAAACAGCTTTCGAATTTTCATTGTAATCATTTTGGTACATCGTTTTGATATACAATAGAATCTATAGAGATTGCGTGTCATAAAAGGCTGGCTGTGGCTTAATGCATGACGAACATAATGCAGAAAGCTCATTCAGAACACTCATGCTGAAAGCTAATGCAGAAAACTCATGCAAACAGCTCATGCAGAAAGCTAATGCAGGAGTATTCAACATAACTGACGTCCTACATTAACCATTTCCCAGTTCAGTATTTATGTAAGAAATAATGGCATCATGAATATTTATTAGCTGATTTTATAGTGGCATTTGTAGACAGGATTGTTTTGGCATTGGTAGAAACTGTAGAGTCGATCCTTTCTTTTTATAATTTCATAAGCAAACTGAGCAGACCCTGATCAGACGTCTCATATATGAGCCGTCTGGGTCCATGCTTATAAAGCTTTTAGTTGAGTCTGAATTTCGTTCTCAAGCTTTTGATTGGTCAGATTTAAGTTCTCAAGCTTTTGATTGGTCAGATTTGAGCCAAAGGCTCAAACCTGACCAATCAAAAGCTTGAGAACGTTATCAGACTCAACTAAAAGTTTTAGAAGCATGGACCCTGATCTAGGTCGACTCTGTTTGCAAATGCGTGAACACACGTTTACATGTATATGAGGGATAGGGTTAAACTGAAACCTGTCTTTATGACCTAGATTTTGACCTCTTTTTGGCTGTTGCTTTAGATGAATTTACTATATATGTTTTGAGTTATTGTTGTAGAGCAGTTTTACTGTACTCTGGTAAAATCTACTGACGACAATTTTTGCAGACGAGTGAAAGGTTAGCTGTCGTATAAGTATACAGTAAAACCTCTCTATAACGACCACTAGATTACATCAAGTATTTTGTGTTAAAGACAGGTGGCTGCTTAAAGCAAGGTGAAAGATAAAACAGAATGATCCTATAGGAGCTTTTATCTTGGTTTTAGCAGCCACCTGCCCTAAATACCAACTAATTAACACAATTTAGTAGCCGTTATAGAGAGGTTTTGTTGTATTCAGTGTGTCACAGGAAAGCAATGTGTCAACACTTATTCCATAAACAGAAGCTTGCTTAAGGCAAGACGAAAGTAATGTAGAAAACTCTTGAAAGAGCTTACTTTATAACTTTCGTCCTGCTTTAAGCTACCACCTACCTGTAAGACGAAGAATTAAACCAGTTTGTGATTGTTTTAGATGGGTTCTATTGTATGTATTTTAAACGTTGCCTATAGATAGACTTACGACATCTGACAGACAGACAGACAGACAGACAGACATATGACAGCTTGGATCATCGTCTAGTAAAGTACATGTATTATGTTTACTGGATTGTATACTGTGTGAATTAAGTTCAATTAACTTTTTCGCCGTCAAATTGTGTCGCCAGCAAACTTTGTCGTTTGCTGTAATTTGAATATTTTACATTTCTTCATTTTTGTTTCAAAAAACGTAGTCACAGTAACAAACAGTTTGGATCATGATGAGACGCCGAGTTGCTCGGCGTCTCATCTGGATCCAAACTGTTTGCTTGAGTAATCATAGTTAAAGCAGTGATCAGTTATTGCAGATGAAGGGTAAATATTTAGTCATCTGTGGACACGTACGGACAGATCAACATTCGACAACTTACAATTATGCGTGCGGAGAATTCACGTTTAAGACTTTGGGGGAGATTAAGGCTTGAAAGAACTCTAAAGCAAACATACGCAAACAGAGCAGGCTTTGGTCAGACGGCTCCTATAGGGACCATCTGATTTTGGTCTACTCTGTTTGCAAATGCGTTAAATTGCGTATCTATGAAGTAAAGGGACAAGTCTTGATGCTGAGAATGTATATCTGAAACCAAACATTAGCAACAAAAAAGTATTTTGTAAATATAGTAGATATTTTTACTAATCTGTGTTTTATACAAATAAACTGTAAATAAAAGTCAAGTTATTTTATTTGAATACCATAAAGATCAACTAAAAATGTGTTGTGACCTCTCGGTGTCTTTCACGTCCATCGTCCCGTGTCCGTGACCTATCGGTGTCTTTACGTCCGTCGTCTGGTGTTCGTGACCTCTGTGACAACCAACTGTACCTATAAGCGTGACAGACGGACGGGCGGACATGTGCAAAATAAAATGCCCCCTGACTATCGTCAACGTGGGCATAATAAAATCTCGATTATTCGAACGCTCAAATCCGTATCACTATCGATCTTTAAAGGTGGTAGCTTAATACAGAATGAAAGTCACGCAGAAAGCTCCAATGGGGAGCTTTCTGCATGACATACACCCTGCATTAAGCAGCCACCTGCATGAACGGGTCTAAGTTCGTCCATACTGAAGTTTTCAAGAGATACGCTCGACACAAAGTAAAGTTTGTCTGATTGTAAGTCAATGGTCGTAACTTTAGTGTTCTTTTTTGTTCGTGGTGGCTTGGTCTAGTGGTTGAGCTGATAACCCAAGGTCAGGGGATCGAATCCCGACTGGACCAGCTCGAAATTTTAGAGCCGCTTTTCAGTGTCTCCGATCCGCACGTGGTTGTCTCCTCTCCGCCAAGGGTTTATACTGTGTACCTATGAGGGTCACTAGCCGGTACTGCGGCTGCGTAATCGCGTCATATGTTAGCAGTGCTCAATAGTGTAGGCGAATGGCTGAAGGAATGACCAGGGTCCATGCTTATAAAACTTTTAGTTGAGTCTGAGTTTGTTCTCAAGTTTTTGATTGGTCAGATTTGAGCCTTTTGGCTCAAATCTGACCAATCAAAAGCTTGAGAACTCAAATCTGACCAATCAAAAGCTTGAGAACGAACTCAGACTCAACTAAAAAGCTTTATAAGCATGGACCCAGGGAGTAAATGTAGTCGGCTGAGCGGTTCGTCAGACTGAAAGTAGACTATAACTAGGTTACTGGTACTTTACTCTTTTTTACTTTTTGTTCCAAGGTCAATGTGAATAATACTTACCGTTACAGGGCAGCATTTCTGTATACTACTTAACACTTACACAAGGTTTCATAGACAAACTACAAACCGTTTTTGAGATATGGCTCCGGACAGACAAAAAGGTTATGTTTGGCAAAAAAGGACCGTAACTCTGATGTTACAAGATTGTGAGTGACACTTGAAGACTCATATTATTTTATAGTACTAAACATTTGCACAAAATTTCCAAGGAAAAGGGGAAACCTTTAAACAGTTTCCGAGATATTACTCGGGGACGCACTGACGGACACATGCACGGACGGACAATCTGACAACGCTAACACTATACCCACCCGCTTTGGGCGGGGGTTAACCTTTTCCTTCATATAAACGTGTTTTCACGTACTTTGCTGATGGAATTCGAAAGATGTATTTCTTCACTTTTTAAAATAGCTGAAATGTTCCACCTTCCATATTTTAACTATCTTGTCCTTAAATATTCAGCAGGTATTGACATTTGGAATAAACGTAGAACAGGGAAAAGGTAAACAATGATAAACACAACAAAAAGATCAATAAATAAATAGAAATTTATTTCTATGATGAATTTACATAGATTTATATATATTCTCACAAGAAAAAACAATGTGAATCTTTTAACCAATTACTCCACAGAAATGATATTACAATCAGAGAAGACCCATATCAGATGTCTCCTATAGGAGTCGTCTGATCCGGGCCTGCTGTGTTTCCATATAGAATAGGTGAGATATGTTTCTGTTCTATTTGGTGTAGCTACTTATATAATACAAAATAATTAGTTAATTAATATTCATAATAGGTAGAGTCTGTCATGAATATTCATGCAGTAAAGGGTTAAACAATTACCTCATGGGCTATTTTTAGACCCAACCTCTATGAATAAATCTACTGAAAAGGAGCATTTACTAGAGAAAAGGAAATTGTGATAATTGTTTAGTTTTGAAACCATTGTGATAAATAGAGCATTTGTTCCTATGGAGCAAATGCTCTATTTATCACAATGGTTTCTATAAGTAACTTTTTACAGAGGCGTAGAAAGGCATATTTATGGAAGAAAGGGTTACACAAAAAGATTGAAAATAAACAAGGCCAGCTAATTTGGGGAAAGGATGTTAGAACAAATGCAAATGGGGTAGTCCCATATCAGCTGATTCTTCAACCCTTTAGGCAACAAATATCCATGCCAGACTCCACACTTTGTATCAAATATCTTCTATATTCATCTGCAAACCAAATATTTCTCTCTAAGACAGGTGATAATTTAATGCAGGTCAAAAATAATGCAAAAAGCTCCTATAGGAGCTTTCTGCATTAATTTTGTCCTGTATCAAGCAATCACCTGTTTCTTAAAACTCCCATGTTCAATAAATAAATGGTCACTTAAAACAGATTTTACTTTAATACGTTTATAAAGCAGGAAATAATATATATTTCCATTGTATTATTAATAACAGAGCATTTGCATGTCAATAAAAAATAAAAAGAATGCCTACAGGAGAAATGAGTATGTGAACACATTACCTCATAAATATTCCTGTAAGACATGGTGAATGGATGAATATTAATTAAGTTAAATTTAATAACGTAACACAAACTCAAAATTATTAGTGTGGCAGAAACTGTAGAATAAGATCTATATAATTTCATAAGCAAATAGAGCAGACTCTAATCAGACAGCTCCTACAGGAGCTGTCTGATCTGGGTCTACTCTGTTTGCAAATGGCATTAAAATGTGAATTATGAGGTAAAAGGTCAAAATAAAAGAAAATCTACAGGAGAAATGCGTATGTTAGCACAAAAGGGCAACATATCTATAGTGCTCCCTCTCTACAACGACACCCTTTTGGATACGAAGATTGTATATGTTGTTCAGAGGGAGTTGTTATAGGGAGGGAAAATCAAACATAATTAGCTTGTTTGCAGATCCCCAGATAAGGTGTATTTCGAGAACTAAAACCGTTATGCCTCAATCAAACCACTCTTTAGAATCGTCACTTTGTGACGATTCTAAAGAGTGGTCGCAACATAGGGTTTGATGGAGGCATAAAGAAAATACGATGGAGCCTGGAGCCTTGTTGTTTCGGAAACAGTGACATTATTAGTTATACAGTTCTTTCCCAGGGTACATGACGATTTATTCCCGGCTGAGGAAAATCATGTTGCCCGAGCCGTTAGGCGAGGGTTACATGATTTTACCAGCCGGGAATAAATCGTCATGTACCCTGGGAAAGAACTGTATAACGAATTTATTATACTGCAAAGTTTTACGGTTCGGATAATTTATATAAATCCATTTTTGCATGTTGAATCACTAAACACGCTAATTCCCCTAAAAGCGCCCCAATTCATTTATTTCTACCCGAAGGTATCCGAAGTGTGGTGTACTGTATTTCATCGGCGTTCGTGTTATTATAGATGGCTGGACGACATAATAACTCCTCTAAAAACTGTTTTATTGGTCATTTCAAACAATGGTGTTTTTTAATTCATTTCTGCATTGTTTTCTTTACGTATCAATAGTTGTCTATTATGAATTTTGCTATTGTTTAGCCGAGTCGAGAAGTCGGTCTTTTGGTTTCTGACCATAATATGTGGGGCCTGTCATGGGGAATTTCTATGTACCCTGTCAGCTCACAGGGTACATGGACTCATGTACACGGCTAGTTAACCAATCAGAAGTGAGGATTTTACTTTGCAGTATAATAAGCGTTGTTGTAAGGAGGGAATCGTTATTGAGAGGGCCGTTGTAGGGAGGGAGCACTGTATTAGACATCTACTATTACAGGTAATGTGACACTGAGATTTAGAAAAATTAATAAATAATATCAAACACATCTTTCATTTAAATGCATCATGGTAATGCTATGATAAATGAATACACATATCTTGTATATTTGCGTAATTGTTATGTTACAAACAAAAGATTATACAAATGATGGGCTCTATCGTAAATGGGACGTTTTGAAAACAGTGTAGATTCAGACCAATAGCAGTTTAACCTATTGCAACACCTACTGAATATTCATGGACAAAATATGAAATATGGAAGGTGGAGCATTGAGGCCATTTTAAAAACTAAGGAAATAGATCTATCAAATTCCATTAGCAAACAGAGCAGACCCTGATCAGATGGCCCCTGTAGGAGCAATCTGATCAGGGTCTTCTCCGTTTGCAGATGCATGAAAAGGTATTTATATAAAGGAACGGGTTAAAACATCATTTGTCTGATCAGTGAAATCACTGTTTTATACTCATCAAAATCTCAAATATTTCATTATGCATTTTAAACAGAGTACAGCTTCACCTTTTACTCTATGAATATGTATGATTTAGGCTCCACCCTATTTGCATATTTATTATCTCAAATAGTGTTTTGGTATGTATACATTGGCAATTGTTTCAAAGAAAATCAGATAAACTCAGGCCTCTAATATTCTGAGTGCAAACAGTGCACATCGTGATCAGACTGCTCCTAAAGGAGATGTCTTGTCATGGGTCTACACTGTTTGCAAAAAAGGCATATAAAAGCATATCTATAGAGTAAAGGATTAATCTGTCGTCATTTTTCAATAAGCCAGTTTTACAAGCCAGTGAAGAGGGTAGACTTGGTGATCTAATATGTATGGTACAGAGAATTGAGGAAACAATACCTTACAGTTACAGATGAAGGTATGTACTCAAGTACTAAAATCGCCATTTCTCCAACAAACCTTATGTTGTGACCACTCTTTAGAATCGTCTCTTTGAGACGATTCTAAAGAGTGGTCACAACATAGGGTTTCGTGGAGAAATAAAGAAGTTATTTTTGAAAATGTTTTTACGCATCTTATCTGGATCTCTAAATACACATTTGTCTGCACTGTTGGCAAATTTTATAAAATACAAATAAAGAGATTCCTTATGTATACAGTATCATTGTAAATTGTTGGAAAGTAGGAAATACTACTTGACAATGTAGAACATATACAGATCATAGTGATGCTTTGGATTAACCCATTCCCTTATAGGCTATTTTTAGATCCAACCTCTTTGAATAAATCTACCGAAAACGAGCATTAACTAGAGAAAGGGAAAATTTTAGTATTTTGTATTTTGAAACCATTGTGATAAATAGAGCATTTGCTCCTATAGGAGCAAATGCTCTATTTATCACAATGGTTTCACAAAGTGACTTTTACAGAGTCGTCAAAAGTCGTCAATATCAGGGAATGGGTTAAACTGTTAATCAAGTCATGTGTTATCAAAAGTCACAGTCAACATTTTCAAATAGATAAAATCTATAACACATCATCAATAAAATAAATTAAAAACAATTGGCACAGATTTCTGCTGTGTAAATACATAGACTATATGAAAAAATAATTAAAACAAGGCAAGATTGGATTAATCACAATCTGTATTAGCTTCTATAGGAGTTTTCTGATTATTTTTATCCAGAATTAAGCTACTGCCTGCCTAAAAGACCTAGAATAATGCTTCTTTTTAATGGTCACTTGCAATTTGCTTATAAAGCTTGAAGGCAGTAGTGCAAATACTTCTCCATGGAGCCCTCAAAATGACATACTAGACATACTACATTTGTACTAAAACATGTCCATAGCATACTTCCTAGATATGGCAATGCCATAGTACCTAAGACAACATAATGACATACTTCCAAGACATCATGTTGATGGCATAATTCCTAATATCAATGACAAACTTACTAGATAACATATCACTGACATAATTCCTAGGCCAAACATGTTAATGACAGACTTCCTAGATACCATATCAATCTTAAGATTTCTTTAACCCTTTACACCCTTAAATTGATCAGACATTGTCCCATCACTGAAAAAATAGCACTGAACATAAAGAATTTGATAAAAATGTTAGATGAGTCTATAACTAAACATAATACTTAATGCTGATAGTTAATTAACACTTTACTCCATGAATATTCATGTAAGAAATAATGACCTTGTGAATAGTAGGTTCATTTTTATAGCAGCATATAAAACAAGGGAATTTTGGCCATGGCAGAAACTGTAGTCATATATGCAAACAGAGTAGACCCAGATCAGATGGCTCCTACAGGAGCCATCTGATCTGGGTCTACTCTGTTTGCAAAGGCACAGAAAGGCATATTTATAGAGTAAAGGGTATCCTGCTAAACATTTTTATATATACATATACTTAAAGCTACTTTATCACAAAAACTGCCACAAACAGTAGGACTTAAACGTAACAGATTATAATGTTTAACTGATTTAAAGTCCAGGTTTCCTCCTAAACTGCCTATAAACTGCCTATGACATTTTATCACCTTTTTCATCAATTGTACATGTAATTAGAAAGACATTACAAAAAATATTGGAGTTAACCCTTACAGTGTGGGAAACGAGTAACTTATGTTCTTTGCAAACAGAGTAGACCCAGATGAGAGGGCTCCTAAAGGAGCCCTCTCACCAGGGTCTGCATTGTTTGTCATGTTACACTTTTCTTTTTAAAAAAATCCCTAAATATTTACTGTAAACTTGACCTGTTTGAATTTTGGGAAAGTCTATTTAAAAATTCAGTGTTGTTAGGGTTAATCCAACTCCACTATATTTTCTATCTTTTGCTGAAGATTTAAATACATTCATAAATAACCCTTTTGGCGCCAAATAAATTTTGTCTGCTAAAATTATCTGCTTCAGGTTTCAGAGTGGCATTGCTTTAAATTCTGTACAAGAATATAATCAGTGTCAAACAGTTTGGATCCTGATGAGATGTCGAGTTACATTGCGTCTTCTCTGGATCCAAACCTTTTTGCGAACAAAACATGAATGATGGCGAAAGAATATTGACATTTACAAAGCATTTCATCTGCTTCAATTATCAGTTTTGAGTTTTTAACTTTTTATCATTCTTTTTCTTCAAAAGACAAAATTACAGTAATAATCAGTTTGGATCCTGATCAGATGCCAAATTACTTTTATATGAATAATCGTCAGGTTAATCCTTTATTTGATGAACAGCGATGCCAAATTTCTTTTTTCTTACAAAACAACTTTTTTACATATGTAAAAATGTGCCAGTTTACATATTATACAAGGGCATTAACCCTTTCCCTGTTCGATATTCATGTAAGAAAAAAAGACATCATGAATACTTTTTAGCTGAATTTTATGATGTAAATTTTTCAAGACATTTTTTTGCTTCAACAAAAACTGTAGAATCAGATCCATATCATGCCAAAAGCAAACAGAGCAGACCCTGATCAGACAGCTGCTACAGGAGCCTTCTGATCTGGGTCTACACTGTTTGCAAATGCGCGAAAAGGCGTGTTTATATGAAAGAAAGGGTTAATAAGTAGTTTCTACTGTACTGAGCATAAAAACAATTAGCAACAAACGGTGAGGCACTATCACAATATCAGGTCATCCTCGCTGTCTACGTTTGGCCGTGACCGATGGAACTGGCTGACTTCATTAGAAGGCATAAGGTCATCTGCCATTCCCCAGTTGTCTGAAAGATTAAAAAAATGATGAGAGTGAGCAAATTGGTTTATACAGTACTGCATCACAGTAAACTAACAACATGTTAATCTTTTATGTAATACCTGATGAATGAATACTCATGTAAGAATTAACCCTTTCCTCCATAAATACGCCTTTCTATGCCTCTGTAAAAGTCACCTGTTGAAACCATTTTTATAAATAGAGCATTTGCTCCTATAGGAGCAAATGCTCTATTTATCACAATGGTTTCAAACTACAAAATTCTGAAATTTTCTTTTTGTCTAGTTAATGCTCCTTTTGGGTAGATTTATTCCAAGTGGTTGGATCTAAAAACAGACTATGAAGGAATGGGTTAATGACACTATGAATATTAATTAGATAATTTTTGTAACGGCATTTGAGCACATACATCTCAGGCTATTGAGGAAACTGTAGAACTAGATCAATATTATTCAATAAGCAAATAGAGCCGACCCTGAACTGAGCAGTCTAATCTGGGTCTACAGTGTTTGTAAATGCATCAAAGATGTCTCTATCAGGTGAATGGATAAACTGTTACATGATACATGAAAATCCTGCATTTCTACACCTTTGCAAACAAGTAGGAACCGTCTGATCAGGGTCTGCTCTATTTGCCTAAATGAATATTCATGGAGTAAAACGGTATTAACTTAAGGTGTTTGCTGTATGGAGGCATCACAATATATTTCTTTGACAATTGTTTTATAGGTAACATTTAGGATGTGATAAAGGTAAACTTACTGTGTGAATCCTCATTTTCTAATATTTTCCTTGGACTTGGACTGCGGACCCAGTCTATGGGTCGCTTATGAGGGGAGCCCTGGACATCTGACAGCTCAAACTCATCATCTGAGGGTGCCAGCTTGTTTCTGCGTAGCGGCTTCTTTTTCTTTTTTTTCAACTTCTTAACAGGGCTGGTATCACTTGGAGTTGTTTCATCTCGTACTGAAAAAACAATAAAATAGATTCTCTTCACCCTTCTCTTGCTATAAAAAATGAGGTCACCTCTTAATAAGTTCATCTGATTCATGTTTAATTCTTTACTCCATAAATATGTCTTTCTATGCCTTTACAAACAGAGTAGACCCTGAACAGATGGCTCCCGTAGGAACCATCTGATCAGGGTCAGCTCTGTTTGCTTATGTTCGCTTTAGAGTTCTTTCAAGCCTTTATCTCCCCCAAAATCTTAAATGTGAATCTCCGCACGCATACTTGTAAGTTGTCGAATGTTGATCTGTCAACATATATATAGATATGATTTGACACTTTCTACATTTGCCAAAGATTTCTCAGTTCATATTGCCAATTTGCCATTATAAAAATAATCTAATTAATATTCATGATGTCATGATTTCTAACATGAATATTCATGGAGTAAAGGGTTAAGCATCATCCAATCGGCTAAGTTTTGTGAGAAACTACAGGCAGAGTGACAAACAACTTGGTTCCTGATCGGATGCCAAGTTACTCCTGATCTGTATCCAGGCTTTTTTTGCAAACGCTTGGCATCTGTCTTAGCCCTTTCCTCCATAAATACGCCTTTCTGTAATACTCACTTCGTGAAACCATTGTAATAAATAGAGCATTTGATCCACAGGAGCAAATGCTCCATTTATCACAATGTTTTTCAAAATAATATAATTCTAAAATTTTCCTTTTCTCTAGTAAGTGTTCCATTTCGGTCAATTTATTCAAAGACGTTGGATCTCAAAATAGCCGATGGAGGAAATGGTTAATCAGCAAAGGAAGGGTTAAAAGAATAATATAGTGGACAAGGACTTAGAGCTGTAACTCTTATTTAACCCTTTACCAAGTAAGAATTTCATGTAAGAAATATTGACTATGTAGAGCAACAGATACCTGTGCATACTCTGATACTAAAATGGTTATTTCTCCACCAAACCCTATGGTGTGACCACTCTTTAGAATCGTCTCTTAGAGACGATTCTAAAGAGTGGTTACAACATGGGGTTTGGTGGAGAAATAAAGGAGTTATTCTTGAAAATGTTTTAATTTGCTCATCTTATCTGGACCTCTGACCATGAATATTAATATGATTAAAATTTTACACAACCATAAAACACAGGAATGTTTGGCCAAAGCAAAGTGACAAGAAGTATTTGTATAGTAATCAAAATTATATAAATGAATTCTGATCTGCGCTTATTCTGTTTGCAAATGTGTGAAAAGATTTTTATATGAAGGAAAGGGTTAACACTCGGCAAATACACTGTAGTTCCTTAAACAGTGTGGGAATAGAATGAAAAAAAATTACCATGCTGGGGTTTGAGCTGACAATTTTGTTATTAACATGATACTGATTTATCAGTGATGTTTATAAGAGGAATACATGTATGTAGGAAATCTATTTTAAATACATGTACTTTCTTTCTTTTTCAGCCCAAACCTATTTAATTGGTACTCGTTAAGATTGCCGCTCCAAGTCGATTCTAATGAGTACACGACAGGATAGGATTTAGCTGAGAAATAGATTTGGATAAGTCAATACTCCTTATCCCATAATGCCTTTTAACCCTCTACTATGCCTGTCTATGCCCAAATGCAAACAGAGAAGACCCAGATCAGACGGCTCCTACAGGAGCCATCTGATCAGACTCTGCTCCGATTGCTTATGATACGATATAGATATGATTCTACAGTTTCTGTCATGGCCAAACATTTCCTTGTTCATGTGCTATTACAACAATTAATCTAATTAATATTCATGATGTGATTATATTTTACATGAATATTTATGGAGTAGAGTGTTAACTCCATTACCAACAGAGTAGACCCACATCAGACAGCTCCTGTAGGATCAGGGTCTGCTCTGTTTGCATATGGAATAAAATCTGATTCTATAGTTTCTGCTCTTTCAAGTTTTCCTGTGCTCTTGTACCATTATAAAAATTCAGCTAATCAATATTCATGATGTCTTCATTTCTTCATGAATATTCATCAGGTAAAAGGTTATCTACAAATCTAGTTTATAACAAACATTACCTGGGCTGTGTGGGGGCTTATTCTCATCCCTGAAACTCCTCACAGCTTCCTCCTCAATATGCTGACTCAAGCGTAATGTATCGAAATCTTCGTCATCATTGGAGAAGAGCTGTGTTTTCTTCTTGCCTTTTCTTCTAATCTCACTGTCCGTCATACCACTGTCCACACCGTTTTCTGTCAGATATGCCTTCCTACCACCTCTTACAGAGTCTTTATCAAATGACTGTTCAGTGTCACCTGAATCATATCCTTCACCCTGAGCTGCTACATGAATTTTTGAGTATGAGAGAGTTGAACGTTCCTTCATATGTAGAGGTAAATCATTAGAGTTATCGTTCATATAGGAGTCATTTTCAGCTATTGGTTCTGGCTTCTGTTTCAATTTCTTATTTTTCTTTTTCTCTTTTCCAGGTCTTGGGCTGTTGCCCATAAACTTGGTACCAATCGGTGACTGCAAAGGAGGTAGCATTTGTCTACCTGATCGCGGCATATTTGGATACACTTCGTTGTCTTCCTCATCTGAATTAGTTTTACCAGGTTCCCCTAATACTGGTCTGGTAAATCCACCATTTATCATTCCCAAGCTGAACAAAGGCCTATTAGAAAGAGGTGCTCGAAAATCATCATCATCATTTATCACAGTCGTATTCCGTGTAGGCGATTCCTGGTTTACTAAAGCGTTATTACTTCTATCTTGCTTCTCAAGATCCTTTAATTGTCTTTCTTTTTCTTTTTCTTTCTGTTTATTTTTTCTAAGTTTCTCTTCCTGTAATAACAAAAATCATGGTACAGATCACAACTATAACAGTCTTCAAGTTTTAACATGCATTGTTGACCAAGACCGAACATGTTTAATCATTTTCCTCATATAAATGCCTTTTCACCATATTACAAACAGAGTAGACCAAGATCGGATGGGTCCTATAGGAGCCATCAGATCAGAGTCTGCTCTGTTGCTTATGAAAATTATGATATATCTGACTAAAGTTTTTACCAATACCAAAAACACTCTGTACATTTACGAATAAATCAGAAAATAAATACATGTATTCATGATGTCATTATTTCCTACATGAATATTCAACAAGGATAGGGTTAAGAGTATGTTTCAATAAACAACCAGAGAATGGCATGTTTCTACCTCAAAAGCCTCAAAAAGAGAAGCATAACTTTCTGATGAACTAAATAAAAATTACATAATAGTTGTTTGTTCAGCATATATGCCCCAATATGGAAGCTAGTCTACCTTTGACTTGAACTGTTAACCCTTTCCCTGTTCCAGGGATGTGATTACTGAAACTATTGAGGGGAGCAAAATGCCCTAAACCCCCTTACATGATATCCCAAAACTATCAGATCTGAGCTGATCTCACTGAATGCGACAACTTTTGTAATTTGGATCTGAGGCTCAAAGGGAGCAAATCTTCTGAAAGGAGGAAAAATCACACCCCTGCCCTGTTCTAATGTTCGGTCCAAATTTTAATACCCACTGAATATTCATGAACAAAACAGTTATAATCAAATATGGAAGGTGAAACATTGCATCCATAATAGAAAGTAAAGAAACAGATCTATCAAATTCCATAAGCAAACAAAGCAGACCCTGATTAGACAGCTCCTCTAGGAGCCATCTGATCTGGGTCTACTCTGTTTGCAAATGTATGAAAACACGTTACTATAAGGGAAAGGGTTAACCTATTCCCTTATATTGACGCCTTTTGACGCCTCTGAAAAAGTTACCTGTTGAAACCACTGTGATAAAGAGAGCATTTGCTCCTATAGGAGCAAATGCTCTATCCATCACAATGGTTTCAAACTACAAAATTCTAAAATTTTCATAATCTCTAATTAATGCTCCTTTTTGGTAGATTTATTCAAAGTGGTTTGATCTAAAAATAGCCTTTGAGGTAATGGGTTAAACATACTTCGACATGGCTACATTCAAAAGCTGAAGCCGAGCAAGAGATGAGTAAGCATGCCAAGTTTGATGTCTCTATCTCGAATCTCATGTTCAAAAATTATGGCCAAAGTAAAATTTTTACATAATTGACCTTTGACCTTGAAGTATGATGTCGATCCTGATATTGTTGTTGCTTCAAGATGATACATACCACTGACAATGGACTATTTTTAATACATGAAATTCAAAAGTTTTAGAAAATTGACCTTTGACCATAAATTACATGTATGACCTTGAGTTCACACCCACTGACTTAATATTCAATAGAGGTAATCTATTTATCATGACCAATTTACCATCAAATATTAGGAATCTATGTAAAATGGTCATAAAGTTGATCAGCAATAATTGGGTTTCCAATGCACCAACCAATGGATTGACATATGCATAGCAATATACATGTACCACTTTTTTTTAATTAGGGAATACGAGTGGGCATAAAAATGCTAGTTTAACCACTTTCCTTATGAATATTCAAGTAAGAAATAACTTGACATCAGGAGCCATCTGGGTCTACTCTATTTGCAACAGCATGAAAGGATTTCTCTACCAAGTACATGTATAGTGGTAAGCACTAAGTAACTTTCTTCTGCAAATCTGTCATCTGCTACAATTCAAAGAGTATACTTTCCTTCCATTTCTTTTCTAAAAATAGTGTTTCCTTCATACCGGTATACACCCCTTTTCACGCATTTGCAAACAGGGTAGACCCAGATCAGATGGCTCCTGTAGGAGCTGTCTGATCAGGGTCTGCTCTGTTTGCTTCTGGAATGATTCTGCAATTTCAGTCACAGTGAAAAACTCCCTTCTTATCCCTTCGCTTGCTGAATTTTAAAACACATTTCTCATTCTTTACCCATGCCCTGTTGTATAATTACATATATCTTCACTGTGCACAAGTGTATCGATGAGCAATCACTGCTGTGGAGTGCACTGGTTGCACAATCAATTTGTAAATAATGCAGACCCTGATGAGACAGCTCCTGCAGGAGCTGTCTCATCTGGGTCTTCACTATTTACAGGTAGGAATATTGTCGCGAATAGCAAGCGAAGGGTTACTAATGTTGTGCAATTGTGCAACTAATTAATATTCATAGTCATTATTTTTTACATGAATATTGAACAGGAAAAGCTTTAACCCGTTACTCCACAAATACGTCTTTCTACGCCTTTGAAAACAGAGTAGACCCAGATCAGACGGCTCCTGTAGCAAAATATAAGATGTGTTTGTGAAACACTATGCCCCCCGATATGACATTTGACCTTGGTGTATGACATTGATCATAATAAGTCACCCCTAAAAATGTTCGCCTCCATAAGTTGTACATGCATGCCAAGTTTGAAGTATGTATGTGCAATGTCAACAAAATTATTGCCAACATTAAAGTTTGAGGACAAACAGACCAACCAACCAACCAACAGATGTGACAGCAAACCAATCAACGGACAGAGCAAAAAAAAGTAACCCCCCCCCCCCCCCCCCCAATCCCAATCACAGATCTGAGGAGACATTAAAAAAGAAGTACATGTATTCCACAATTTTTTCAGACAACAATAATTATTTTTACTCACTGTGCAAGAAAACAAAAAATTAAATAGTAAAAAGGTACACCTTTCAATTCTTCTACTAGCTAGTCAAATAAGTTCACAAGTTTAGTGCATTTTACAGAGCTGTAAATAAGGAGTATTTAGGAAATGCCAGTTTACACTTTATTTGACGAATTTCATAAAATAAATATAATAACATCATGAATATTAATTAGATGATTTTTTATAATGGTATACGAACATTACAAATTTTGGCCATGACAGAACCTGTAGAACCTTATTCCATAAGCAAGCAGAGCAGACCCTGATCAGACGGCCCTACAGGACTGTCTGGTCTGGTAGTATTTTATTTGCAATGTCATTAAAAAGTGTATTTACGGAGACTACAAAACTCAGTCCATTATGGGTATTCTTTAATTTAATTATTGAATTGTTAACCCATTCCCTCATATTGACGCCTTTTGACACCTCTGAAAAAGTTACCTGTTGAAACCATTGTGATAAATAGAGCATTTGCTCCTATAGGAGCAAATGCTCTATTTATCACAATGGTTTCAAACTACAAAATTCTAAAATTTTCATTATCTCTAGTTAATGCTCCTTTTAGGTAGATTTATTCAAAGTGGTTTGATCTAAAAATAGCCTTTGAGGTAATGGGTTAAACACAATTTGACTTGGCTACATTCAAAAGCTGAAGCCGAGCAAGAGATGAGTAAGCATGCCAAGTATGATGTCTCTATCTCGAATTTCATGTTCAAAAGTAATGGCCAAAGTAAAAGTTTTACAAAATTGACCTTTGACCTTGAAGTTTGACGTCGATCCTGATATTGCTCTTCTAAAAGGTTGTTGCTTCAAGATGATAGATACCACAGACGATGGACTATTTTTAATACATGAAATTCAAAAGTTTTAGAAAATTGGCCTTTGTCCACAAAGTACATGTATGACCTTTAGGGAGCTTTTTGCACTTCTTGTGTTCTGCATTAAGCATTCACCTGTTGGTATTAGTTTAACACTCGCCATATAGTTCCTTTCATATTCAAACTCGTTATAACGGCAACCTCGTTATACCAGCACAATGTCTGGAAACAAACACCTCCTTGATCAAATGGCTCCTACAGGACCATGAGGATTCACTGTATAAACCCCATTTCACACATTTGCAAACAGGGTAGACCCAGATCAGATAGCTCCTATAGGAGCTGTCTGATCAGGGTCTGCTCTGTTTGCTTCTGGAATGATTCTACAGTTTCAGTCACAGTAAAAACTCTACCTACCTGCAAATAGTGAAGACCCAGATGAGACAGCTCCTGCAGGAGCTGTCTCATCAGGGTCTGCACTATTTACAAGTTGCTTGTGCAACCAGTGCACTCCACAGCAGTGATTGCATAGCGACATACTTGTACACAGTGAAGATATATGTAATTATACAACAGGGCAAGGGTAAAGAAGGAGAAATGTATTTTAAAATTCAGCAAGCGAAGGGTTAATAATGTTGTTCAATTGTGCAACTAATTAACATTCATACAGTCATTATTTTTTACATGAATATTGAACAGGAAAAGGGTTAACCTGTTACTCCCTAAATAAGCTTTTCTACGCCTTTGAAAACAGAGCAGATCCTGATCAAACGGCTCCTATAGGATAATAATATGGATATGACTCTACAGTTTCTGCCATGGCCAAAACTTCCTGTGTCAATGTGTCATTAAAGAAATAAAAGTAATTAATATTCACTATGTCATTATTTCTTACATGAATATTCATGGAGTAAAGGATTAAACAGCCCGGATCCTGGTGAGACACTGTCTAATCTGGACCTAAACTCTTTGGAAAGGTCATCAGAAACTGGTCAATAAAGTTAACCCTTTTCCCTGTTCTATGTTTATTTCAAATTTCAATACCAACTGAATATTCATTAACAAAGTAGTTTTATGATATATGGTAGGTGGAACATTGTAACAATTTTAGACAGTAAAGAATCAGAACTATCAATTCCATTAACAAACAGAGCAGACCCTCGTCATCCATCTGATCTGGGTCTAACTTGTTTGCAAATGCATGAAAAAGCGTTTAAATGAAGGAAAGGATTAAAAGGTTTAACTGGTTGCATGCCAGCAGTGAATTGGTGATAACTTCAGCCAACAGTATGAATCCACATGAGACGCCAAGTAATTAAGCATCTCATCAGGATCAAAACTGTTTGAATTTTTTTTATTCTACTTAAATGTATAGCAGACGACAAATTTTGCACACAACAATTCTCTGTGCAAAGAAACAAAAACAAATAGTTAAAAGAGTATCTAGAAAATGCCAGTTAACCCTTTTTTGATGAATATTCATAAAAAAATATTATGACATCATGAATATTAGTTAGATGATTTTTTATAATGGTATAAAAACACAGGAAATTTTGGCCATGACAGGAACAGACTATAGAATCAGATCTATATCATTCCATAAGCAAACAGAGCAGACCTTGATCAAATGGCTCCTACAAGACCATCTGATCTGGTAGTACTATGTTTGCAAAGGCATTAAAAAGTGTATCCTATGGAGACTACAAAATTCAGTCCATTATGGGTATTCTTTAATTGAATTATTGAATTTTAAACATAAAGAAACTTATTGTCATGGCAAACTGTAGAGAAGCCCCATCTGTAAAATATCAGCAAAAAGAGTAGACAATGAACAGACAGCTAGTACACAAGCTGTCTGATCTAGATTTACTAGATATTTGCAAAGGTGTAAAAAGACAGGATTATGTCAAGGCCTAGGTTAAAAAATATTTATCTGTTAATACTTGAGTATGTAACACCACAAATATATCCAAATTAAAATTTGGTGTTGAATTTTTGTGTTCACAACAATGTGAAAAAACGCAGAAATATTAGTGTAAATGTCATTAACCAACTGAATAGTGAATTTTCAAAAGTGGCATGATCTATCAGTGTTCAACAATATAGTTCTTTCAGCATGAAAGTATCCAAAATTTCAAGAGGATTTTGAATGAAAAACAGTGCAGAGACACTCAACAGAGTGCTCCTCTAGGAGTCTTCTGATTTGGGTCTACTATGCTTGCAACTGCTCGTTAACTCATTCTCTCATTTGAAGGATTAAAATTGTCAAATAAAAGTTTCTTTGTGATGAAATCTATAGTGCAAACATTGTGACAATTTGAAAATATATTTAATCCTTTCCCTCATATCAACGCCTTTTCATGCATTTGCAATCAGAGTCGACCCAGATCAGACAGTTCCTATAGGAGCCATCTGATCTGGATCTGCTCTGTTTGCTTATGGAATTATATAGATCTGATTCTACAGTTTCTTCCCAGTTAAAAAAAAATGTGATCATATATCATTATAAAACTTCAGCTTATAAACATCCATGATGTCATTATTTCTTACATGAATGATTAACAGGGAAAGGGTTAAGTATTGAATAACTAGTTAGCTCTGTGCACACCAGGAGCCAATGAATTTATGATTACTTACATAAGCAAGTTGACTATAGGAGCCATCTGATCTGGGTCTATACTCTGATTGCAAATGCATGAAAATGCATTTATATGAAGGAAAGGGTAATTCATAACCAGGGTCCATGCTTATAAAACTTTTAGCTGAGTCTGAGTTCGTTCTCAAGTTTTTGATTGGTCAGATTTGAGCCTTTGGCTCAAATCTGACCAATCAAAAGCTTGAGAACTTAAATCTGACCAATCAAAAGCTTGAGAACAGAATCAGACTCAACTAAAAAGCTTTATAAGCATGGACCTAGGCTCACATTTGCAAACAACTTGGATCCAGATAAGAACTCAAGTAATTTGATGTCTTATCTTGATCAAATCTGTTTGACATTGGGTCAATAGCTTCTCAATAGCATATCAAATCAGAGTCAAGATCCAAATGCAAGCAGATTTTTTTAAACGCCTTTCTACGCCTTTGCAAACAGAGCAGACCAAGATCGGACAGCTCTTGTGGGAGCCATCTGATCAGAGTCTGCTCTGTTTGGTTATGAAATTATATCGATATTGTTTTACAGTTTTTACCAATACCAAAAAAGACCTATGTACATATACCACTATAAAAGTTCAACTGATATTTATATTCATGATGTCATTGATTCTTACATGAATATTTAACAGGGAAAGAGTTAAAGCCGGAAAGGGTTAACATGTTACAGATCAAAGATTGAGCTGATGACACATTTTCACATCAGGATTTGGGGTAAGATAGGTTAGAGCTTAAATTCAACCTGCTCACTACAACTCAATATCAGTCAGCGACAGTATCTGATTATTTCTGTTCTCATAGTTTTGAATCTGTAAGAGCAAATGAAATGAGAGTAGAAGAGTTGCTGGGCAAAACTCATGATAAGAAAAGTAGAAATTGTGCAAACTTAAGTTTTCTGGCATCAAAACACTATTAAAGTTTTACTACTTTTCAGCAAAATGATCTTAGCCCTCTACTTATAAATATGCCTTTTAATACCATTGCAAGCATAGCAGACGAAGATCAGATGGCTCCTGTAGGAGCTGTCTGACCTCGGTTTGCTCTGTTTGTTCATAAAACAATATAGTCTAGATTCTACAAGCCAATTAATATTCATGATGTCATTATTTTCCTACCTTAATATTCAAGGTTTAAAGGGTTAAAAAATGTCCAAGGTAGGTCTTTGTACAAGCTATAAGGATATTAACTCTTTACTCCATAAATACGCTTATCTACGCCTTTGCAAACAGAGTAGACCCAGATCAGACAGCTCCTGATCAGGGTCTACTCTGTTTGCTTTATGGTATAATATAGATCTGATTCTACAGTTTCGGCTTTGGCAAATGTGTGAATACGTCAGTTTGAAAATTAATCTAATTAATATTCATGATGTCATAATTTCTTTCATGAATATTCATGGAGTAAAGGGTTATCCTTATCATGCTGAAAAAATATGATGTCTGCCTTTACTCTGATCTGCAGGAAACTTTATATCCAAGCTGTTTGGCACAGACTTTATATCCAAGCTGTTTGGCACAGACTTTATATCCAAGCTGTTTGGCACAGACTAACCCTTTCCCTGTTCTGTATTTGGGCCAAATCTCAATACCTACCGAATGTTCATCAACAATATAGTTTTAAAGAAATAAGGAGGGTGGAACATTGTAGACATTTTAAAAAGCAAGGAAACAGATCTATCAAATTCTATTAGCAAACAGAGCAGACCCTGATCAGACAGCTCCTCTAGGAGCCGTCTGATCTGGTTCTACTCTGTTTGCAGATGCGTGAAAACACGTTTATATGAGGGAAAGGGTTAAATTGTTTCTAAAAAGCTTTGGCCATTCAGATGAAAGTAAAAATTGCACAATATCAGATGTGAGAAAACACATTCTCCCCCACAGAATAAGTTTGTAAACCCTTAATCCCATAAAAGAAATACGCCTTTCTACGCCTTTGCAAACAGAGTAGACCTAGATCAGATGGCTCATCTGATCTGGGTCTGCTCTATTTGCTTACGATGTAATATAGATATGATTCTACAGTTTCTACCATGGCCAAATACGGTAGTCCTTTGTACATATGCTATTTACAACATTAATAATTATTCATGATGTCATTATTTCTTATACATGTATGAATATTCATGGAGTAAAGGTTTAGCTGATAATAGATTTACTCCATGCCTAATACCCATTGCAAATCACATTTTCACCCCTTAAATTCTGAAGGTTAACCCTTTCCCTGATAGGCTATTTTTAAACCTATCCTCTTTGAATTAATCTACCGAAAAGTAGCATTTGCTAGAGAAAAGGAAGTTTTAGAACTGTGCAGTATTGAGCCCATTGTGATAAATAGAGCATTTGCTCCTAAGGAGCAAATGCTCTATTTATCACAATGTTTTTAATAAGTGACATTTACAGGAGCGTCAAAACATACCTTTTTCTGGATTTCGTCAGAAGTGAGTTTTCTGAAAGGGTCCCCTATCACAATATCATCTTCCTCCTCTTCTTCCTTCTCGATTCCCAGTCTCTTTCTTTCCTCCTCCTCTTTCTTCTCTCTGTAGAAATTGATCAGCAATCAGCTATGCTACATACAAACTAACATACACAGTGTACTGAGAATATTGCCTAAAGCATACATGCCCCCACCCACTCCCCAGTTCCAATGATTTTTTACTGTGGCAATTTTTATGTTACAACCATGACCATAGTCCTGTAATTAGTAACAAGTTTGTGTTGATTACTATCCGTTTCTGCTCACTATCAGCTAATTGAATGCCCCAAAGAGAGGAGAGAGGATATAGAGAAACCCGGGTGCGATGCCCTACTCTTATTATCAACAGATAATACTCTTAGTAACAAGTATGCTCCACACCGAATTTCGGCTTGATGTACGAAAGCAGAGTGAAGAAAAGCCTGCTAAAAAAAGTTTTAAAAAAGGGCCACAACTCTTATAAAAGTATTTGAGCATTTGAACACCCAATCTCCAATCTCCATGGATTTGTAAAGCTGAATAAACAAATTTGGCAAAATTCTGATCTCTTTAAATTTCACTGACACAGTAGAAAATAGTGCAGATCCTGATCAAACTGCTCCTTCCGTAGCAATTTGATCTGGATCTGCACTATTTGCCTAAGTTTCTTGTTTGACTGAACTCCAGCTTGACCTGTTATGCCCATGTGGAAGTTGCACAAGAGGTTTTAACCAACTACAGTGATGTCTCGTTAATCCGGAATTCGTTAATCCGGAAAACTCGCGATCTGGACGAAAGTCGAGGGGAACGGATTTTTTGTGCAGTAAATTGACTCGTTAAATCCGGAAATTCGCGTTCTGGAACCGGGCATAGATTTCCGGTAACCAATCTATGTATTTACCTGTATATGTGACTCGTTAATCCGGCCGGGTCCGTAGCCCCGGGGCTTAATTGCCCACCCCTGACACTTAACAATAGTGCATTGCGGAGGTGCGAATTCTTGTGTTTACAAACACGGGCATGGGTAAAACAACCCCCAACTGTGTGCAAACTGTTTAATTGGTTTGATATTCTTTAATGTTCCTTATTGAGATGAACACTCGCCCAATTAACTTGTTACGTTAAAACCACGCCGCCATCGTTAAACTGTTAATCACCTTAAATGATTTGCTAATTCAGAAATTACAAGGCTATATTAATTGGGGATTCCCGCTAGGTTTTCCCCAAGATTCTAACTCACGCGTGAGCTGGATGGTTCCCGACTTCCGCCTTACAAGTACATGTACGCGAATGGAATATTCAGGAAACCAGTCATGTCAAACATGGAGACCAACGTCGATTTTACAAAGTTTGCCCGCAGGCAAATTCGATAATCCACATTGTATTACTCAAATGAGAGAACTGACACTTATGGATAGGGTGCAAAAAGCATTTAGAACGACAAACAAGGCAATTAATTTGATATGACTTGCGATTATTACGGGCATATGCACACATGAACGTTACAAGAAAAGACTTCTTGATGCGAAAGTAAATGTGTACATATACAATGTTTATGATTGAGTTGATATTTTGCAGCATACAACGGCGATTTGTTAATCCGGAAAATTCGTTAATCCGGAAATTTCGCTGGGAACGAACGTTTCCGGATTAATGAGACATCACTGTATATACAAAAGGACAAGGAAAAAATCCCAAATTCTAATTTTGGGACATAACTCACTCAAAAGTGAAGCTTCAAAGTAAGTTTCTGCCCAACATACCAAGGGAGCAAAGAGGCATAACTCTTGCAAAACTTGGGTCAACTATCACAAAAGTGAAGCTTCATAGTAAATTTCAGCCTAATATGAGATGGGAGCAAAGGGACATAACTCTTCAGTCAGCAACACTTTAGCTATCTTGACTTTTTTTTTACAGTGTCCCTACAGTTAATGGACTGAAACTTACTAGGAAGCTTTAATTTTAGGACAGTTGACCAAATTTTGCAAGATCAGGGTCTGATCTGTTTGCTTATGATATAACATAGATGGGATTCTACAGTTTCTGCTATTGCCAAATATTTCTTACATGAATATTCATGGAGTAAACGGTTAATTTACTACTGACCTATATAGAAGTTAACCCCTTGAGTGCTATGCCTACAACACAGAGCAACAGATAGAGGTGCATACTCAAATACTAAAATTGCCATTTCTTCTAACTCTATGTTGTGACCACTCTTTAGAACTGTCTCATCGAGACACTTTTAACCCTTTCCTCCATAAATACGCCTTTCTACGCCTCTGTAATAGTCACTTCTTGAAACCATTGTGATAAATAGAGCATTTGCGCTCCTTATGCTCTATTTATCACAATGGTTTCAAACTACAAAATTCTAAAATTTTCCCTTTTCGGTAGATTTATTCAAAGAGGTTGGATCTAAAAATTGCCTATGAGGGAATGGGTTAAAAAGTGGTCACAACATAGAGTTTGGTGGAGAAATAAAGAAGTTATTTGTGAAAATGTTTTGATTTACACATCTTATCAGGACCTCTGATAACATGTATGCAAGACACCCAAATACTTTACATACAAACCCTCTATCAATGCCAATAGATGATTTTTGTAGTACCTTTCTTCTCTAATTTTTCTCACTCTTTCTCTCCGTTCTTGTTTCTCCCTCTGCTGTCTCTCCTCCATGATGGCTACTTCTTTGTCGATTCGAATTTTCAAATCATCGTACAGCTGATCCAGTAGTTCACAGAGCCAAGACAAACCATTTTTAATATTAACATCCATTGTTTTCCCTGTACCTTTTATGGCTGAACACAATTCCTAGAAGAAATATAATATACAGTGACATATATCATGTTAATATAGCACTGTTTTAACCCATTCCAGCATAGGCTATTTTTAAATCCAACCTCCTTGATTAAATCTACGTATTTGAATAAGTTTATCTGGTCATATAATATTAACTCTTTTGGCACCAAATATTTTTTGTCTGCAAAAACTGTCATCTGCTTCAATGTCAGAATGGACTTTTCTTTAAAAAAAATCTGTACACATAAATGGTGTGTGTCAAACAGTTTGGATCCTAATGAGACAATGAATTTTTCAATGTCTCATCTGGATCTAAACTGTTTGCACACGTAATTATGGATTTGCCAATTGCAGCAAGCCCTGTCAGTGGCTTTCCAGCAGTTTCAGTGATGCTCTGTGTGAGTAAATGATAATTGCAGAAGTGCATTTTAACCCCCCTTTCCCTGCTCAAAATTCATGTAAGAAATAATGACATCATGAAAGATATAATGTAATGTTTTCAAGGGAATGTTTATGTTCTGACAAAAACTGTAGAGTCAGATCTATATCATGTCATAAGCAAATAGAGCAGACCCTGGCCAGACTGCTCTGGGTCTACTCTTAATCCTTTACTCCATGAATATTCATGTTACATACAATGACATCATGAATATTACTTAGATTATTTTTTTATTATATTTAAACACATAAAGTTTTGGCCATGGTAGAAACTGTAGAATCATATCTATATTATTCCATAAGCAAACAGAGCAGACCCTGATCAGACGGCTTCTACAGGACCCATATGATCTGGATCTACTCTGTTTGCAAAGGTGTAATAAGGCATACATATTGGGTAAAGGGTTAAACAAATATGTACATAAAGTGTCTGGCACAAACTCAGCATCAGGGTCCATGCTTATAAAACTTTTAGTTGAGTCTGAGTTCGTTCTCAAGTTTTTGATTGGTCAGATTTGAGCCTTTGGCTCAAATCTGACCAATCAAAAGCTTGAGAACTCAAATCTGACCAATCAAAAGCTTGAGAACGAACTCAGAATCAACTAAAAAGTTTTATAAGCATGGACCCTGAATTTGAACAAGAATATCATCATCATGTATCTTCTTTACTTTAGGCCTTTCCTCCATAAATAAGCCTTTCAACAACTTTGCAAATACAGCAGACCCAGATCAGATGACTCCTATAGGAGCTGTTTGATCAGGGTCTACTTTGTTTACTTATGAAATAATATAAATATGATTCTACATTTTCTGCCATGGCCAAACATTCCTGTGTCTCTGTGCTACAATAACCTTTAATTAATATTCATGATGTCATTATTTCTAAACCCTTTCGCTGCCAATGCCGGATCTGTGATTACCTATGCAAAAAGTTTAGATCCAGATGAGACGCCGAGTAACTCGGCGTCTCATCAGGATCCAAACTGTTTGTTACTGTTACTATGTTTTTAAAACAAAAATGAATAATATCAAAAGAATGAAAATTTGTAGCAGACGACAAAGTTAGCAGACGACAGACTTTGGCAGCGAAAGTGTTAAATGAATGCTCATGGAGTAAAGGGTTAAGTTTAAATCTAAAGTTGCATGTGCTATATTTTGAAAATGAAGAAGATAAAAACTGTTGTTTCAAAATTCAACATAACAGTGGTAATTTTGTTGAAACCACAGAAATCATACTTCAACATGTCACTATGTTTTCTTGCTTTTGGAAGTTTCATGGGTGGCTTGGCTATAGCTCAAACTCAATTTCCGTCCTTATTACTTATATGCCACACAATTTCTCTCATCTTAGGACCAGTCTTCAAAACCAGTCCTACTAATATAGATAAAATAGTATCCAGCTTAGTTAGGGTTTGACATACCAGTTTTGATGGACATTTGTTTCTGTTCACCAACTCTTCTAGCTCCAATCCCTCCATCACATCGACTTCATCCATATGGTTGGGAAGATCTACCTTATTAGCCAGACTGTAAAACAAATAGAGCTATATATATAACCCTTTCCCTCATATAAACGTGTTTTCACGCATCTGCAAACAGAGTAGACCCAGATCAGACGGCTCAGGGTCTACTCTGTTTGCTAATAGAATTTGATAGATCTGTTTCTTTGCTTTCTAAAATGTCTACAATGTTCCACCTTCCATATTTCATATTCCATATTTCACCAAAGCCTCTCTTGTTCGTATACAGTAAAACCTCTCTATAACGACCACTAAAGTGTGTTAATTAGTTGGTATTTAGGGCAGGTGACTGCTTAAAGCAAGGTAAAAATAAAACAGAACGAGTATTCTGGGTTCAACCTATTCTACATGCTAACGTTACAGTGTCTATTCAATACTGAGCTTACACAAGTAAGGGCTTTCCTTGGACCTGCTCGTTACCGAGCAAAGCTGAGAGATTCTCCTTCACTTCTGGCAGCCTCTCTCTCACACTGGAGTCCACCACATAGATAATGCCATAGATCTCTGTCACATAGTCCTTCCATATACCTCGAATTTTTTTCCCACCACCAAGATCATACAAAGTGATTTCATAGTTGGCAAAGGTTATTTCCTCTTTCAAGAAGCCTATAGTTGGAGCGGTTTCTAAGTCCTCTGAAAAAGCCAAAATCAAATACAAACTTAGAATCATATTTAACCTCTTACCTTATACAGATGCCTTATGAGGTGCCTTTCGATGCCTTTGCAAACAGAGTGAACAAAGATCAGATGACTCCTGTAGGAGCCTACTGATCAGGGTCTGTTATGTTTCCTTACATGTACATACAATAATATAGATCTGATTGTGAGCAAGACATACAGGTATCAATATTGGTGATGAATTAACTCTTTAGGACTCCATAGATACGCCTTTCTATGCCTCTGTAAAAGTCACTTTTTGAAACCATTGTGATAAATAGAACATTTGCTCCTTAGGAGCAAACGCTCTATTTATCACAATGGTTTCTATACTTCACAATTATAACATTTTCCTTTTCTCTAGTAAATGCTCCTTTTAGGTAGATTCATTCAAAGAGGTTGGGTCTAAAATTAGCCTACGGAGGCAAGGGTTAACTCTTTATTTGGTAAATAAGCATTTGGACTCCTTTGCAAACAGGACAGACTAAGATCAAATTTCTCCAGGAGGAACCATCTGAACAGGGTCTGCAGTGCTTGCTTTTGAAATTATATAGATCTGATTCTACACTTCCTTCCCTTAAAAAATCCTGTGTTCATATAATACCATTATAATGATTCAGCTAATTAAATTGCTAATAAATATTCATGAACCACTGACCTACCACAAGCCAAATGTTTGCCATGACAAAATACTCTTGTGTTCTGTAAATTCATATACAAAAAGAAACTGTCTGATAAGGGTCTGCTCTGTTTCCTTATGATGTAATAAAGACATAATTCCACAGTTTGTGCCACGGTAAAAATTTCCTGTGTCCATGAGCTATTATAACAATTAATCAAATTAATATTTATATCATTATTTCATACATGAAATATTCATGGACCAGGAGTAAAGAGTTTTTAGAAACTATTCACTTTTTGTCTCATCTTGATCCAAATGACAGTGAGGTTGCAATTACCAGGATGTATGTACATGTATATTCTCGAACATGTATAATTAGTTCCTAGCTTTTATCACTCTACAATTTGTAAACAAACTTAGCTTGAGGTTTTTAAAAATGTGGGTTTTTTTCCCTCTTACTATCAAATAAATCCTCAATTGAACAGGTCTATTGATTTAACTGCAAACAATATCAGCAATGTAAAGATGCATATATATTAACCCTTTCCTTCATATAAATGCATTTTCATGTGTCTGCAAACAGAGTAGAACCAGATCAGACAGCTCCTGTAGGAGCCATCTGATCAGGGTCTGCTCTATTTGCATATGACATGATATAATTCTGATTCTACAGCTTTTGTTAAAGCAAAATTTCTCCTAAAAAGTTAATATTGTAAATATCCAGCTAATAAATATTCATGATGTCATTATTTCTTACATGAACATTGAAATTGGAAAGGGTTATACAGTAAAACCCCGCTAATGCGACCACCGAAAAGGGGCATAATTCTGGGTGGCAGAGACAGGTGGTAGCTTAATGCAGGACGAAAGTTATGCAGAAAGCTCCTATAGGAGCTTTCTGCATAACTTTCGTCCTGCATTAAGCAACCACCTGCTTTAGACGACATCCGTGACTGTTTATTAAGTGGTCGCATTAGCGGGGTTTCACTGTATATATCAACCTATAAAATCTCTTATTTCTCAACCAAACCCTATCTTGTTTGTACTCATTAGAACTAGATCTAATCAGAATTGCCTTGAAATGAAGAGATTCTAAATGACTACAGTAAACCCCCTATCAACCAGACGCTAAATTCAGTATAAATATCGGTCTTGGAGACAGGACTGGTGGCAGCTTAATGCAAGGTGAAATTCATGCAGAAGTTCCTATAGGAGCTTTCTACATGACTTTCACCCTGCATTAAGCGGCAACCTACCTAAAAGTATCTAAATTCTTCTCTACTAGAATTCCAGTTTAGAGGCGTTTTACTGTAACAAGATTTTATACTACAGAGAAATACTTTTTACCTAGATTCCCGAAATACCGATAAGCCTCCTGTCTGGAGCTTGGGATATGCTGAATGAAACATAGTAAAACCTCTCTATATAGCAACAGCTCAAAATAGGTATAATTCTAGGTTTTCAAGACAGATAATAGCTTAATGCAGGATGGAAGTTATGCACAAAAAAAAGCTCCTAAAGAAGCTTTTTGCATTTTCATCCTGCATTAACCAACCACCTGCCTTTAACCCTCTACTTCATAAATAAGCCTTTCTATAACTTTGCATACAGAGAAGACCCAGATCAAACAGCTCCTAGAGGAGCCGTCTCATCTGGGTCTGCTCTGTTTTGCTTATGACATTATATAGATATGATTCTACAGTTTCTGTCATGGCCAACAATTTGTGTGCCCATGTACTATTATAAAAAATGATCTAATCAATATTCATGATGTCATTATTTCTCACATGAATATTCATGGAGAATAGTGGTCACTATAGAAAGGTTCCATTGTATCTTGTACTACAATACTAACCTCCAAGTAGCGCTTTTGTAGTTGTGGTTTTTCCAGCACTATCAAGGCCAAGAATTGCCAGCTTGATGGACCTTTATACAGCAAAAGAGAGTATTTAATAATATTGAACATTTGTGAAAGTCTCCACACATTATTAACATTAACAGTAAATAATCCATTACTTAATAGAAAGGCCTTTTCACATAGAGTTGACCCAGATCAGAGGGCTGCTGTAGGAGCAATCTGAACAGAGTCCGGCATGCTAGCCCTGTTTGCCTATCAGATAATATACAGTAAAACTTCGCTAATACGACCACCTAAAAGAAGTATAATTCTGGGTTCTAGATGCAGGTGGTAGCTTAATGCAGGACAAAAGTAATGCAGAAAGCTCCTAGATTCATTAAGTGGTCAGATTAGAGGGGTTTTACTGTACTTATGATTCTTCAGTTTCTGCCATGGCCAAACATTCCTTGTTCATTGGACATTACTAAATTTTAGACAATAAATATGCATTATATATATGATTATATCCTGAATTCTTGTATAAATGTTAATGAGGGAAAGGGTAATTAATTTTTTATATTAAAAATATAACATATAAGGCAATTTATTGCCATGACAGAACAACAGAGACTCAGATCTATAACAGAGCAAATCCAGATCAGAATCTCCTTCATGAGCTGTCCCAAATGGGTTTACACCATTTGTAAAGATGAATAAATGTGGGACTAGCTATTAAACCATTCCCTCATAAGCTATTTCTAGATCCAACCTCTTTGAATAAACCTATACCAAAAAGTAGCATTTACTAGAGAAAATGTAAATTTTAGAATTGTGTAGTTTTGAAACCATTGTGATAAATAGAGCATTTGCTCACAATGGTTTCAAAATGTAACTTTTGCAGGTCTATCAAAAATGAGCATATACTTGTGTAGTTTTGAAACCATTGTGATAAATAGACTATTGCACTTTCCTGTGGAGCAAATGCTCTTTTCATCAAAATGGTTTCAAAATGTGATGTTTGCAAAGGCGTCAAAAGGCGTCAATATGAGGGAATATGTTAGGGGGTTAGAGCTTAAACAAGTTAGTTTTTATCATTTTAAGTCCACATAAATTGTTGTCATACCGATACGGGAACTTGCAGTAATATGTGTATCGTGTACAAGTGGTGGCATGAATCACCAAATCGGACCTGATCGAATCTGACCCAGTTGGACCGGATTGGACTGAACCGGACCTGATATTTACCACATCGGAGCTGATAATTACCAAATTGGACACGTTTCAGAATTTATCATTGTCTCTGTTTCCATTAGTCAATGAATGAGCTATGATCAATGCAATAGTAGAAGTTTAAATTTCCTTGATCAAGTTCCATGTTCTTTGCACCAGGCATTTAGGAAAACACATTAAACAGAATGAAGGACGAAAAAGTAGACAAACATGACAGACATGCAATCATGGATAAAATCTTTGTTGATGACAGACTTTAAGACGGAGGATGGAAATTATGCAGACAGCTGGTATCAGAGCTTTCTGCACATTTCATCCTGCATTGAACTATCGTTTGAATAACAGACTTAAAATGGATCTTTGGTTTTTGTAACTGTCCGTTTAACTGTTCTTTCTCTGCCATCTGTCAGTGCCAGTTTATCTGATTGTTTGTGGGTCACTTTGACCTGTCAACAGAGGCAGTAGATGGATGGAAAACTCCAAGGCAATTTCAGACGAACGTTGAGTTTTTAAAGCCTACAGAACAGTGACCGGAACACATTTAACCAAAGCCTACTGAACACATTTAACAGTTATTTGGTCTGAATGCATCCTTTTATATCTGAAAATATGCTCCGATCAGGTTGTATTCGATGATTCAGGACACCCGTGTACAAGGGATGTATGAATCTAAATTTATGGAATTGGGGACAACACAGCAGACACACAACAATGTTTCAATGTTGAATCAACATTGAATTAAAGTCAAAACTTGTTTCTACCTTGTACCACTGCTAGGAATGACAATGTCACGAATTCGAGGATTTAATTGGAATAAAATAATAGCATTAAAATCAACAGCTTTCATCGGTTACGAAAGCTGTAGAGTCCGAAATACTCAACATTACACCTTTACGAAAAAGAACATCAGTAGTTCGATATAGCTAACAAAATAGAAGAAATATGAATACCTTTTGGGCTGACGCCTTTGTTTAATGCAGGAAATACAGTTTCCCATTAGACTGATCATTTAGAACTGCTGCCAGTGCTGAAAATTCAATCCGTTTTGTTTCAACAAGTTCGACCGTTCACCGATACCAGTATGATATGTTTTCCGACTGAATAAAGAAAATATTCCGTATACATGTATCTAAATTCTACTAGTTTAACACACTTTCAGGATATCATAACAATTTTGTTCATTTTTTATAGTGAAAAAGTAAAAGAATTATAGACATTGCATTTTTTCATTCTCTGTGTAACTGGTCGCCGCCATCTTGGATACCGTTCATTGTTTACGTCCGTTTTGATTGGTCACCACGGAAGTAATCCTCACACACTTGTGTCAATTAACGACACTCAATGTTTTATTTTGATAGGAAATGAATTTAACACTCTATTTTATCTTTCATCGTCAGGGTAATACAACTTTAGGCCATTCTAAAAACACATACCAGGTTTTATTGTTTATAATGTATCTATGTTGCTATAAACATCACACAAGTACGGTGGCCGAGTGGTTAAGGCGTTGGACTTAAGTTCCAATGGACGAATGTCCGCGTGGGTTCGAACCCCACCCGTACTAAGTTTTTTTATATTTCTTTTTTTTCTGTGTAATCGATCAAAATGACCAGACGTTAGTATTATATACCCGATTTTTTCTCTCTCGGGTCACACGCGCGACGAAAAAGCACAAACACACCCAACAAACAAATAAGCAAGGGTGACAAAGAGAGTACCACACGAAATGGGTCAAAGTAGCCTACTACGACCAGGGATCAGTATTTTTTTTCAACTTTTTTTTCTGCCAAAAATCGTTTCCGATTACTTGAGGCAGGCGCTTGTCAGGAGACAGGTTGTTAGTCTGCAAGCTGTTATATGCATTGTTAAGAAAGTAAAATAGTCATAAATAAAAAAAAGAACTACAGTGCTAATAATAACAAGAAATATCTTTTAAAAAGATATTCAGCGGCATTCAAATATTGGCACAATGTACAAAACAATCTCTGCAATATTTATTTCAATGTTTGGAGATTCTACTAGTACAGAGAACTAGATCTATGAAGGGTTGCATGTTATTATACTAGCAGAGAAGCATGCAATGAAAATGAATTGGAGTAGAAGAAGCATTTATTGAAATATTTCAAGTTGCTTTTATAGGAAATCACTTTTAAAATGTACGATATCAAAGTAATGTTTTAAAACTATCTCAAGTTAGTTCTTTAGTTTACCTTTTATAAATGTACATGAAAGCGCTTATATTTGTATTGATATGAAGATCAGAAATTGAATGCACTTTAAAGCATAAAGTTTTTGTTTGTGCAGAGTCTGTAATTCCATAAAGAACTGTATTTATTTAGCCTAGATCAACGCTTTAATCGACTTGTGTGCATCATCATTAATGATATCATTAACTGAATCTACATGTATTTTTAAAACAATATAACCTACTCTATGAGCCCAAGCCCCATGTGATAGAGCCATAGTAATAGCCTTCAGTAAGTAGCTTTATATCAAAGAGAGCCAACAACCAGAGTCTCGGTGCTTTGGTCGGGGATAGTAATTAATACTATTAATACCACTACTCTAATATACTAAACAACCCTTCTTCTTTATTTCCTATAGCACTGCCTGTGAATTATGGTGGTTTCGGCAAACTACCTGTTCGTCAAAGTGGACTTATGATCAAATGTTGTATTAATTGATAGCAAAATGATAGTAAAGGTTTGAAAGTTTAATAGAGGTTTCGACAAACTGGTAATATTGCTCAGCAACCATTACCATGAGGTGATAAATATCTGTACATCAGTACTTTGATTTTATGGGAATTTCCAGGTCTTAAAATCTATTTTAAGAACAGAACTTTCGACAGTCTAGTCTTCGGTCCCATGCTAAATATCTGCGTAAATAATTACTTTCTGTACTATATGGCGTTTTGACTGAAATCTAAGAAGTTTATAGAACATGTCTGTGTAACGTGGTGCCTTACATGTGTTGTGATTATGTTAATTATTGCATTGAATTCAATTTGCGAGGCCGAAGCAGCTAATTATCATAAAACATGGTGTTTGAAATAACTGCAATATCGTAATAATTACCCCAAGAAATTCGACACGTTAGTAGACTGTATATCAGAATTTTACATAGTTTCGGAATGTGTAGAGGCATATAAAAAGGTTGTATGCCAGTCAAGGTATTCACCAATGAAAATACAGTTTACTACTAGGTCATATGCAAATTACAATGTAACAGTTTCTCATTGGTGGAAAACTAGAACAAAAGTGAAAATAGACAGCTAGCCGCTGAAAAATAAAAACATGATTCCACTTGGTTTACGGATAGTATGAGTCAAGCCTGTCTGCAAATATTTGTATGCTGGTACTCGACAGAATGTGCATCGGTAGACTGTTCCAAAGCTTAATAGTCCTTGGGAAGAAGGATTTGGAGTGGTAATTTGTTTTCGAGAATGGAACTAGGTAGGCCTAATGCAAATTTCTAGTTGGGTTCAAGTGGTGATGGTTTACAAGCACGATGTTAGGGCCTATTTCTTATTTTATAGAGCATTTGGAGGGATGCAAGGTTTCTTCTGGCTTCTAAGGTTTTCCAGTTAAGAGTTCTGATCATATGTGAGGCACTGCTAGTATATAATTGTAATCATTCAGGATGTAACGCGGATCTCTGGACGATTTCAATTTTATTTATCAGGTATTTTTGCCATGGTCACCAGACTGTGGAACAGTATTCGAGTTGAGGTCGGACGTATGTTTTATAGGCAGTTTCCTTTACTTTTTGATTTTGGGTTTTAACATTTCTTTTTATGAAGCGTAAGGTATTGTTTGCTTTTGCGGTGAAGTTTTGGATATGGGAGGCCCAGTTCAGATCCCTGCTTATGGTGATTCCTAAATATTTCGACTGATCTGAGGTTTTCAGTTCTTTGCCATGTAGTTTGTAGGGGACAATAATTGGGGTTCTCTTTCTGTGGATTCTCAATACCTCACATTAGTCAGGGTTAAATTCAATTTAACTATTTTATTAAATACTAACCGGGGGTCGATATTCTTAAGACAAAGTGATCCCATTTCTATACAATATCGGGGATAAGTTAACATTGCGCGCATTGGTCATGGTATAAATGTAAAATGATATGACCGGGAATCACTACATCTGTAAATTACTTCATGCCACAACCAACAGACTGATTGTTTTGTCAGGGGAGTTGCGCTAAGATATAACTAAAAGATAAACGTGATGCAGAAAGCTCATACAGGAGCTTTCTGTATAATTGTCATCCTTCATTGAGCTACCACCTGCCTTCAAAACCGAGAATAATGCCTAATTCTAATGGTCATGGTAGACAAGATTTACTGTATATTGTCTGATTTTCGCGCCTTTTTTTCTTTTATTTGATAAGGAAATATTGATAACCATATTCACCTGTGTAATACATATGACATCTTCAGATGTAAATTAACAAATTCAAGAATAACCTTTTTATTCTCTGCATTAAGCTGTAGCATGTCTTTATATATATGCATTTGTACATGTAGCGGTGAATTTTAGATTCTGTTTAGTTTTGGAAGAAACCAAGTTTTAACTCGAGTTATATTGAAGTTCGAGTTAAAGATATCTAAGCGGCCATTCATTTTATTGAACATACGAGTCTTAAAAATCATGTGGTTGCTTAATGCAGGGCAAAGGTAATGCAGAAAGCTCCTATAAGAGTTTTCTGCATTACTTTCGACATGCATTAATCTAACCTCCAACGCAGTTATCTCCCCTAATCGCTACGCTGAAGAGACCACACGTAGTGACAAGGGAGATCACTGTGAGAAGTTTGGCATTAATCTATCACCTGCCTTAGAGACCCATAATTAGACCTCTTTTTGATGGTCGTTTAGACAGGTTCTACTACATGCCTGTTTTGTGGTGGTCACTTTAGAGTGGTTTTACTGTACAGTAATTACAAATTTGCCCTTTAGCTATTTTGCCAACAAATACATTTTGTGTACTAAGGTTTCACCATGTGGGTGTCCTCATTTTATTTACAAAAAAAATATAATCCAGAGTGTCAAACAGTAGAGATCCAAATGAGAATTAACCCTTTATACCATGGACATGCCTTTGAAAACAAGGTAAACAAAGTCTGCTCGGTTCGTTTATGAAATAATATAGGATTATAAATATTTCTGACATAATGTTCATATGTCATTATAAATTAAAAAAAAAACATGAAAGTACAGAAACTGTGGAAATCCAGAGGAAGAGTCTGTGACAGTGAGATTTTGCAAGATTGTGCAACAATATCAAACTTGAAACTTGAAACTTAATCACTTGGTTAAACGGCTATTTTTGCAAAAAAAATGCATTCAATGGCGTTGTACATTGACATAAATAAAATCAGAGACAAATAAAATCGATAGAGAATATACAATACACGAATATACATTTAAGAAAGCATAAAACACTAATATCCATAAAACGATGGTTGAAAAACTGTTATACTATACTAAAACCCAGACTTTATATAAAGTACTTTATACATCTAAAACACACGGACAGTTTCTACGAAATATTAAAAAGTGAGTCAAAGTGTCTGAAATAATGCGTTTTTAACTTTCTTTTAAAAGATTCAACATTTTCTGCTCTTTTAATCTCGCTAAGAAGCCCGTTCCAAAGTCTGGGACCTACTGTCCCAAAACTTCTATCACTAACGGTCTTACTCTTGTTGAAAGGCACAGCATACATCTCTTGAGCTTTGTCTGCCGATCTCAGACAGCGTGTTGGTGCTGGCTTTACGAGAAGTTCTGTCAGATAAACGGGAGCGTGGTTGAGAGAGCAATTGTACATGTATGTCAATATCTTAAAAGTGACCCTAGCTTTGATTGGTAACCAATGTAAGTCTTTAAGAGATTGTTTGGAGCTGTCTGACCATTTCCTATTCAAAACGAGTTTAGCGCACATATTTTGGATTCGCTGTAGTTTATCTATATCACACTGTGCAATTCCGTATAGGATGACATTACAATAATCTAAATGAGAGAGCACTAGTGAGAGAACTAAAATTTCGGCAGATTCTTTTGTCAAGTATTTCCTAATACATTTTATTCTATAGTAGTTCAACATGGCAACGCGACACTTTCTTTTGACATGTTCTTTGAAGGTTAATGATTCATCGAGAAAAGCACATAGGTGTCTAATACACGTTTCCGATTCAACAACATCTCCTGCGATATCAATTGAATGTGCAGTACATTTGTTTAGCTGTTGCTTACTTCCAAAAATGATGAATTCAGATTTTGCTGTGTTCATTTTAAGTTTGTTTTCGTTCATCCAGATATTGATCGTTATGGCACATTCTTCAAGGTTTTGAACAGCGTGTCTTTCACTATTGGAGGTAGGTTTAAAGCGTTTACTTGCAATATGGTCATCAGCGAAACCGTATACTGAGATAGATGGAGGAATAACATCGAACAAGGTTCCTGCGTATGCAAGGTAGAGCCAAGGACCAAGGCAACTGCCCTGTGGAACACTGCACTCCAACAAACGAGGTAGTGATTGTGAAGAATTTACATTCACGCGACAGCTTCTTGGTCGTAAGTAGGAGTCCAACCATTTCAGAGCAATATTACAAACTCCATATTGACTCTTTAGAACATCGAGAAGAATATCATGGTCAACAGTATCGAAGGCAGCACTAAGATCAATGGCAATAAGGGCTTTAAACCTTTACCCACGTATTCCTTTGCAAACTTAATAGACCCAGATCAGACGACTCCTATAGGAGCCGTCTGGGTCCATGCTTATAAAGCTTTTAGTTGAGTCTGAGTTCCGTTCTGAAGCTTTTGATTGGTCAGATCTGAGTTCTCAAGCTTTTGATTGGTCAGATTTGAGCCAAAGGCTCAAATCTGACCAATCAAAAACTTGAGAACGAACTCAGACTCAACTAAACGTTTTATAAGCATGGACCCTTATCAGGGTCTGTTCTGTTTGCTTATGGTATAATATAGACATGACCCTACAGTTTCTGCCTGTAAGAGCCAAACTGACCAGTGTTCGCATGCCATTATAAAATCAATCTAATTAATAGTGATGTTGTCATAACGTCTAACATTAATATTCAACAGGTAAAGGATTATGCATACGTTAATCAAAGTTGTATTTTAAACCTTTATCTCATGAATTCATGTAAGAAATAATGACACACTACGTAGTTCTTGATTGTTTTATTTTATTATGGAATATGAACACAAGATTGTTTTGCCTTTATACACAGTATGCAAACGCAGTAGACACAGGTCAGACAGCTCCAGTAAATCTGAAGTTAGCCATGTTTTTGTTGGACGTATGGCAATGGGAAAACACGGACTTCATCCAACTTTTCCGGTTGGGGAATTTTTCTCGGAGCTGCCGAATTTTGGGCCGCATATAATTCTGAAGTTAACTGATATCCGTGTTTTCGTCAGACCTATTGGAGTGGGTAAAACACAGACTTCAACCAGCTTTCCCGGTAGCGGATTTTTTCTCAGGGCTGCCAAATAATTTAATCACTGGTCAGTCTCCCCATAGAGCTCAATGTATTCACTACACAACTTTGGTACTTCGTATCTTTCACCAATGTCACTTAATCCCAACTAAATTTGCAGGAATTATTGTTAGAGTTTCAATTAAGGGGTGCAGATGAAAAAACAGTAAACACAGACTTCAACCAGCTTTACCGGGTGTGGCAACAGAAAAAACACGGAATTCATTAAACTTTTCTCGGGGCTGCCAAAACTTGGCCGCACATATTTCTGAATTTAGCTGAAGTCAGTGTTTTTGTCAGACCTATGGCATTGGGGAAAACACATACTTCATCCAGCTTGTCCGGGTGCGGAATTTTTCTCGGGGCTGCCGAGTTTTTCCCGCATATATTTCTGAAGTCCGTGTTTTTGTTTGACGTGTGGCAATGGAAAAACACGGACTTCATTCAACTTTTCCGGCTGCGAAATTTTTCTCGGGGCTGCCGAATTTTGGCAGCACATATTTCTAAAGTCTGTTTTTTTGTCAGACCTATGGGAGTGGGTAAAACACGGACTTCATCCAACTTTTCCGGCTGCGGAATTTTCCTAGGGGCTGCCGATGTTTTTGCCGCATATATTTCTGAAGTTATTTGAAGTCAGTGTTTTAGTCAGACCTATGGCATTGGGAAAAGCACGGACTTCATCCAGCTTTTCCGGCTGTGGATTTTTTCCCGGGGCTGCCGATTTTTGGCAGCATATTTCTGAAGTCAGTGTTTTTGTAGGAGTTATGGCACTGGACTTCATCCAAGTTTTCCAGATTGTCACAGATTTTCACGAGGCTGCATATATTTCTGAAGTCCGTGTTTTTGTCGGACCTATGTCATTAGGAAAACACGGATTTTTCACGGAAACATAGAAAGGCGTATTTATGGAGTAAAGAGATTTTCCGGCTGCGGATTTTTTCCCGGGGCTGCCGAAATTTTTGCCGCATATATTTCTGAAGTCAGTGTTTTCGTCGGACCTATGTCATTAGGAAAACACGGATTTTTCACCACGGAAACATAGAAAGGTGTATTTATGGGGTAAAGAGATTTTCCGGCTGCGGATTTTTTCCCGGGGCTGCCGAAATTTTTGCCGCATATATTTCTGAAGTCAGTGTTTTCGTCGGAGTTATGGCACTTGACTTCATCCAACTTTTCCAGATTGTCACAGATTGTCAGTAATTTCTTTGAAGCAAAGTATTTAATCAGGGCCTACATTATTTTTTATGCCTCATAAGTAAGTGTTTTGTCCATCACATAAACAATGAAGACATAATTTGGTCTACACTGTTTGCGAATGCCGGATACTTTAATTAACCCTTTACCCAATAGAGATGCTTTTTGACACATTTGCAAACAGAGTTGAGATCACGGGGGCTTTCTGGTCAGGGTCTGCTCTGTGTGCTTATGGAATAATATTGATATGATTCTACAGTTTATGTCGTGATAAATAATTTCCTTGTTCACAGATCAGTAAATGGTGTCAAATGCTATTACATGAATATGCATGTATTCATGGAGTAAAGCGTTAATCCTTTATTGCATAAATACTTTTCTACACCTTTAAAGAGTAGATGCAGATCAGACGACTCCATTTGGAGCCGTCTGATCAGGGTCTACTCTGGTTGCTTATGACATAATATAGATCTAATTCTTGTCTTAGTTAGATACTTGTGCATTCATGTGTTCCTTAGAAATACAGCTACTTAATACACAATATGTCTTTACTTCGTATACATGTATTTCTGTTTGCATTGAAAATCGTTACTTTCGCACAAGGAAGGACGTAAGTCTCAAAATAAGAAGGTAAATCCCTTCCCTTTACTAGAAAGGCAAAACTTGTACCTTGCAAGGCACGTGACTGTTTAATACAGGATAAAGGTTGTGCAGAACGTACATGTAGTTTTAAGAGATTTCCGCGCATTTTTGTCAATAATTAAGCTGACTCCTGTCTTGGAGAAGACTGACTATGGCTCATATTTTGATTGTCGCTCGACTATACTAGACATCTTGAACTATCGTGGCATTTCAGGCGCATACTATGCTGAATTATGTATTCGAATAAATCGAACAAACCATGTACTTATGTCATCATTACAATTTGTTCAATGTCATTCGTCACTCATTTAGTACAAAAAATATATATTTCGGGTTGATTAATCAATACTGTATATGAAAACTGATTGAACCATACTAAATGTTTTACCTTTACGGAATACATAAGTTAATTTGGAACCACTGTTTTCATGTCGACTTATTTCACGATTCATACACAGTATGTGTCATTCATTTGACGTACATGTACTAGGCAGCCACAAATAGGCGACGAACATATAAGGAAACCCATTTTCTCTAGGTTATGTTATAAAAAGAATATAACATTCGTGTTCATGATTTATTGGATTTAATAACCCATTACCTCATAGGCTATTTTTAGATACAACCTCTTTGAAAAAATCTACCGAAAAGGAGCATTAACTAGAGAAGAGGAAATATTTAGAATTTTGTAGTTTGAAACCATTGTGATAAATAGAGCATTTGCTCCTATAGGAGCAAATGCTCTATT